>CM072801.1:124818214-125343214 GCA_037013495.1 Hippophae tibetana
TTTTCAACAAAAGAATGCATCGTCTATTCAATTTTTTTGAGTTGTTGACTTGCCAACCACTCTTTTGTTTTATTGTCATTTATTGCATCATTTGATGCATGTAAGTTTGACCAAAAATCTCCCACTTGAAGACTGATTTCAATCTGTCTTCACACTTCGATCAATGCAGCAACTATTCTAATCTTGTCACTCTAGCAGACCAACTGAAGTTGAACACACCTTTGTTAACATATCCGCTGGATTTTTACTTCTTTGAATCTTCTCCAATATTAACACATCATCGTCTAATAGAAATAAAGTAATAACGAAGCCCAATATACTTGGTTCTAGAATAAAATACTAAATTCTTCGCCAAGTGTATCGCACGTTGATTATCAATATGCAGAACATTCTTCTCCTGTTTGAATCCCAACTTAGTTAACAAACCTTGAAGCCATATAATCTCTTTACTAGCTTCAGTCATTGCTACATACTTAGCCTCTGTAGTGGATAGAGTGATAATCTTCTATATCTGTGACATCCAACTAATAGCTGTAGTTCCAACAGTAAATATATAACCGGTGGTGCTTCTTCGGTGATCAACTTCACCTCCAAAATCTACGTCTATGTAGCCTTGTACTTTTAAATTTCCTTTACTAAAGTACAAACACTTATCTACGGTGCCTCATAGATACCTCAAAATCCACTTGTTTGCTTCCCAAGAGCTTTCCTTAGATTTGACATAAACCTACTAACAAATTCTATTGCATGGCCAATTTCTGGTATCGTATAGACCATCGCGTACATCAAACTTTCAATGGCTAAGATATAAGGAACCTTAGACATGAATTCTCTCTCTTCCTCCATTTGAAAGGACTGATCCTTGGATAGGCAAAAATGACTAGCCAAGGGTGTGCTAACTGGCTTGGCATTGCCCATATTGAATCTTTACAAAACATGGTTGTTGTACTCCACCTGAGATAACAAAAAGGATCCTCTCTATTGAAAACTCAGTTTAATATATACACAACTGTCTTTAAAGCTTCAGTCCACAAGGATTTAGGAAGATTGGAGTAGTTAAGCATACTCTGTACCATGTCCAATAATGTTTGATTTATCCTTTCTATTACACCATTCTTGTCTAGTGAACCAAGCATGGTGTATTGGGTAACTATCTCATGCTCTTGAAGAAACTTAGCAAATAGATCTAACGCTTATCCATTCTCAATATATTTACCATAATATTCACCATTTCTATCTGATCTCACGAGCTTTATTTTCTTTTCGCATTGCTTCTCTACTTCAACCTTAAATATCTTGAAGGCATTTAATGATTCACTTTTATTATGAAGCATGTAGAGATACATATATCAAGAAAAATCATCAATAAATGTGATAAAATATTCCTGACCTTGTATGTCCATGTTTGGACAACATATATCAATATGTATGATATCTAATATGCTTGAAATCCTAGTGGCACCTTTCTTTGACTTGTTAGTCTCTTTTCCTTAATGTAGTCCAAATATGTCTCAAAATTAATTAAATCTAGAGTACTAAGTACCCTATCTTTCACTAATCTTTTAATTCTTTCTATGGAGATATGTCCTAATCTCTTATGTCATAGTGTAGAAAAGGCTTCGTCAATAATACACTTTTTAGTGCTAGCTTGAACATGCATTGTGTTATGAGTGACATTATAAGTCTTGAAATCGAAATTTAGTTTCTAGAAACTTGGAACATAAAAGGTCTTTTCTAATTATAAAACAAAACTACTACTTAAAATCAAACTGCATGTTCCTATAGTCTCTACATGTGAGCCAATCTTGTTATCGGATAAGATGTATTGCTCACTAGCCACTGGTTTCCTTAGGTTTTGCATACCTTTTACCTTAAAGCCATTTCTAAAATTTGATACATTCCTTCTTCACATGTCCCTTCTTTTTATAGAAGAAACACTTGGCTTTTTTCTTAATATCAGCTTGAGGTGGAACTATCCCTTTCCCTTTATGTTTGTTTTAAGATTTTCCTTTCCCACATGTTGTAGCCAACATTGCACTTTCACGAAGCTCCATAACAAGCCTACATTCCTCTTGAACACATATGGTCATTAGTTCATTAATTGACCATTTATCCTTATATGTGTTGTATGAAATTTTAAACGACCCGTACTATTGTGGGAGAGTGTTCAGGATATAGTGCACCAAGAAAGATTCTGACATCTCAACCTTAAGATTCTTAAGTTGATCTGTAAAGTTCCTCATTTTCATAATGTACTTATGCACACCTTTCATACTAATGAATCTTAAGGAAGAGAATTTCATAATAAATGTGCTTGCCAAAGCTTTATCTGAAGTGACAAACTGATCATCAATGGCTTTTAGCAGGTCTCGAACATTGTTATGCTTATCAACAAAACCACAAATACCAGAAAAGATCTTAGTCTTAATGAACATCACACTAAGGCGATTAGATCGCTCCCAATATTCATAAAGCGTTATATTCATTGGAGTGCTAGTTTTAGTAATTTTAGGTGGTTCATTTTTCCTAATAGCCTAGTTAATATCCATCCATCCTAGATGAAAGAGAATTCTTTACTTCCAAACTTTATAATTATCCTCTTTAAATTTGGAAATATCACAACAAATATCAGAGAAATTCATAGGTTGTAAAATTGTGATTAAAGATTATATGCTTATTAAAATTTTGATACCTAAATTACAGTCATTCTTTACCAATATAAATCATGAAAAATATGAATATAGTGACATAAAACTTGTTTGTGGCCTAAAGTTCTAATAAAATTAGATTAATCTTAAATTTACAATAAAACTATCAAATTATGTTCATATTTCTAATCTTTATGGGTAAATTAGAAAATATAATTTGATATTTTATTCTAATTAATCACACTAAATATAATGAAAATTCATGTAGGATAAGATTTATTATATCAGATATGATTAATCACAATTAATATTTATTTTTTTAAATGTCATCCTAAATAAACATTATTATGGTTTTAATTAATTAAAGATGTTATGACTACTCCCTAATTAATTAAACCATATGAATTACTTAAACATTAACTAAATCCTTAGGCTCAATTATTGTATAAAACCATAAACAATATTAATTTAATTTTAAATATACAAATATTATTTATCTTAAGATTATATGTATAAAGAAATGGCAATAAATTATACAAAGTAAAATAAATAATATAAGTAAAAATTAAATTCATGAAGAGCCATTAAAATTTAATTTCATTATACATAAATTAAATAACCAAAGTTCGTATGCATAATTTATACATACAAAAACAAAAATAAATAATTTAAGAATAATGTATTTAGTCATAAATAAAATTTAATGTTTCAAAAATTATTTAAACAATTGTCACATGTATAATAAATATTCTACACATGACAAACTTAAGTTAAATAAATTAATCACATTAAAATTATATTTCTTTTAATTCAATAAATAAATAAAAAAGAAAATTTTGAATATATATATAAAACCTGAAAGTTTATAAGATATGGACCTGATTAACCTAGAGGGGGGTGAATAGGTTATTCTTAATTTTTATCAAGTTTATAATTTAATAACCTAAACAAAACGGCCAGACATGTAATCGTGTGTAAAAATAAGTGCGGAAATAAAATAATAACACACGATATTTTTAGGTGGAAACAACCTAGACCACAACTATGACCTAAGAGGAAAACCACCGGTCCACCGGACCACCTAACTTTCCACTATGAAAATCAAATGTTCAAGTACAAACTCGGTCTTATGCTACCCTCCCTAGGATACTGCCCCAATGTACTTTACTTACGAGCCCCTGCTCTGTTTTCACAGTTTCCAATATTAGCGTGAGCGGTTTCCAGACCAACGTTCTAATAAGCTCCCCGCCAATCAGATCGTTCACAAATGAACTGCAAAAAATGTTAGCACAAAAAAAAACACAAGTGTCCGTGTGTGTTCTAGAATGGATTTAACAATGAATAATCCTAACTAGATGATTCAAAACATATATCACTTAAATCAAATCAACTAGAATATTCTAAGCCAAAAAGATTAAGTACAAATTCAATAAAAAATAATTTCCTTAAAATTTAATACTCAAATCAAATAATCATGATTACTCATAAAATTATTTAATCTAAATATTTAAATATCTAATCCAAAGGAATTAAATTAATTAAGAAACTCAATATATATTAATTATATAAAATTCCAAAGTCTACTTTTATATATATATATATATATATATTACTTACCTATATCTCGCAGCGTGAAGACAACTCTTTTCCTCTGAATTGTTTTTCTATCGGCAGCAGCACATATTTGTTTTACTCATATTATTTATATATTAATCATCTTTACTGCGCTTCAACTTCCTATATCTCGCAGCGTGAAGACAACTCTTTTCCTCTGAATTGTTTTTCTATTGTTGTCGGCAGCAGCACATATTTGTTTTAACTTCTATTCGGCCTCCTTGTATTCACTTTTTTTTTCCTCCAACTCCCTAACCCTAATGTATCTATATATATAGATAATGATAATACTTAATGATATTAGGGTTAGGGTTAATTGTGTTTTGGTCTTAACTTTTCAAAGCCCATTAAAAACAAAAACTTAATATTATCTTAAGATATATTATAACAATATTTAATTAATAATTTCATAAATTAATTAAAGTTTGAATAAATATTTTAACATAAAATATAATTTCCGATTTATGAAAATGTGTTATTAAATGCATGAATGCAATCCTAAGTGTCGTAGTTATAAAAAACATACCTCAAGTACGAATATCTGAAACTTGAACATTTGTTCGGCTTTTCTTGATAAACTTGATAGCAGGCCTAAAAACAAATTTACAAGTAAATATTTTGTCCACGAAAATAGCCAACACTCATAGTCCTTACAAACTCCCCCTTTCGCATTTTCGTGTGGCAAAACCTCTCACTTACTACATGACACTTATAAAAATTAGATAAAAATACAATGAGGTCCCAGACTCCATAGTGGAACTATCCTATGGTCCGATGAATCCATCTTCGCTGCAACTTGATAAGCCTGTAAGTAACTGAAATGACATTGACAAAGCATAGGACAACTTGGCATGAAAGCCTCATTGTACATTTGTTCAGTTTACATAAAAATAAGCGAAGTGTAAAGAATAATCATGTAGTATGCATTCATATCTATCAAACTTAATTAAATATGTTCTCCCTTTACAAAATAAAAACATGGAAGTGAAAATTCTCTCCCCCTTTTTGACATACGAGAAGGAAAAAGTATTAGACAAAGAAATGAAGTCAAACTCCTCCTAAAGATATAACAATGTAAAATCAGAGTAATGCAAAAGTGCAATGTGCTTTAAACTCCCCCTAAGTTCTATCACTCTCTAAGTGAGAAACCAATTAAAAAATGTAATAAATGAAAAGATGATGTAAATAAAAAAACTTTTTTTTTAAATTTGCATACATAGCCACATAAGGTATTAAACTCATTTAATTACAAACAAGCACACAACCAATTGAGAACTCATCATTTTTTTTAACTCCAATTTTGATTATGTATCATATAAATAAATAAGTAGAATAGAAGAGGTGCACACGCACACTTCGCACATATAATGACATATTGACATTTACTTAAAGTAGTATACATGTTTAAACTCCACAAATATGGCAAGTAATTCATTTATGACCTATCAAGAAAGATTCAAATGAAAAAAAAATATCACCTATCATGTAAAACCATAATTGAGTCTTCAATCTCACAAAATAAAATATATCTACGAAAGGACTTAATTTTTTTTTATATATGAGGTAAATGATATATATATATATATATATATATATTATAACCTCTATTGGCTCTTTTTTTTTTTTGCACGAGCCATAAACCTAGCATGATGACTTTCACACTAGTTGTGAGGTAGCCCTCTCCGTTCATTGCGGTAGCTTCACACATCACAGTAGGTAGCCCTCTCAATACTAGGTGCCTCCATATGGTAAAATTTTAGTAAGCAAAAGTAGAACTCAACACAATTTTACAATCAAGATTAGTTAAAGTCCTAGAGTCTTTCAAGAAAATTCATAGACTTCAAGCATAACATATATGTGTGTTCGTGAGTGTGTGGAAAAGTTTATGTCAACATCGATCATCACATGTATAAGAATATATGTGTATGCATAAGCCAAAATTGTAGCATAATTTATACAATAAATATCAAAATGAGTTGAGTCACTAAAAATGAGATTATGTGTATGGAAGTATTAAATAAGTCGAATACTGTGTTGGCCAAACAAAGATGTTTTTTTTTGTTAATAAAATTTGAAATTCAATTTGAGGGAGAAATTCCCAAGGCACTTCTGAGATACTCAAATCTTTGAGTGTCTATGGCTTTAGTGAATATATCAGCTAGTTGTCTCTCAGTAGGTACAAACTCAAGTGTTACTATTTTCTCTTCAACTAGTTCTCGAATAAAGTGATGCCTTATGTCAATGTGCTTAGTTCTAGAATGTTGAACTGGGTTTTTAGAAATACATATAGCACTAGAGTTATCACAATATAAGGGCATCATACCTTGTGGTTGGCCGTAGTCCTTGAGCATATTTTTCATCCAAAGCATTTGTGTGCAAGAGCTTCCTGCAGCAATGTATTCCGCTTCAGCTGTAGAGAGTGAGATAGAGTTCTGCTTTTTACTATGCCATGATACTAAGTTGTTTCCAATAAAGAAACAACCACCTGATGTGCTCTTCCTATCATCCTGGTTGCCTGCCCAGTCAGCATCTGTAAAACCACTTACTTCACAAGTAGTGTCAGTAGTAAAATATAAACCATAATTACTTGTTCCTGAGATATACCTAATGATTCTCTTTACATTCTCTAAGTGTGATTCCTTACGGTCAGCTTGATAACGGGCACACACACCAACACTAAAACATATGTCAGGTCTACTTGCAGTGAGGTAAAGTAAACTACCTATCATACTCCTATAAAGGGTTTGATCAACACTTTTACCTTGAGTGTCCTTTGTAATTTTTGTGCTGGTACCTAAAGGAGTTCGTAATGGCTTGCTAGTTTCAAGACCAAATCTTTTAACAAGGTTACAAGCGTACTTGGTTTGAGAAATAAATATATTATCATGAGATTGTTTGATTTGTAAACCAAGGAAGAAATTCATTTCACCTACCATGGACATTTCAAATTCATTTGTCATAACATGCACAAAATCATCCACTAGTGTACTAGATGTGGATCCAAAAACTATGTCATCCACATAAATTTGAGCAATAAAGATCTCGTCACTACTCCTTTTAATGAATAAAGTCTTATCAACTCCCCCTCGAATAAATCCCTTGTTCAAAAGATAGTTGGTAAGTCTCTCATACCATGCTCGTGGAGCTTGTTTTAAACCATAAAGAGCCTTTTTGAGTTTGTAAACATGATTTGGAAATTTCGGATCAACAAATCTTTTTGGTTGTTCCACGTACACCTCCTCATTCAAAAAACCATTCAAAAAGGCAGACTTAACATCCATTTGATATAATTTGAACTTCATATGACAAGAAATGACAAGTAAAATCCTAATTGACTCTAGCCTAGCTACGGGTGCAAATGTTTCATCAAAGTCAACTCCTTCTACTTGCGTATAGCCTTGAGCTACTAACCTAGCCTTATTTCTAACAACAATGTCATGCTCATCAGATTTATTTTTGAACACCCATTTTGTTCCAATAACATTTTTGTTTTTAGGCTTAGGTACTAATACCCACACATGATTTCTTTCAAATTGAGCTAACTCATCCTGCATGGCATTTATCCAAAATTCATCCCTAAGGGCTTCATTCACATTTTTTGGTTCAAATTGAGAAATATAGCATAAATGGGTTACCTCACTTATTTGTCTTCTTCTTGTTACCATGCTTGCATTAGGATCTCCAATTATATTCTTAATAGGATGATTTTTTGAAGTTCGAGTTGGATTTATCATTGATGAGGTTGATGCTTCTTCTTTCTTTTCTTCTCTTTCCTCTAACTCTTCTTCTTTTATTCCAATTGTGTCACTGGTCGTTGTTAATTGAGGTGTTGTGAAATTTTCTTCATTTCCAACTTCTTCACTTGTAATTTTCTTACCTCCATCATCTATAACGACATTTATGGATTCCATAACTACATTAGTTCTACAGTTGAAGACTCTATAAGCTCTACTATTTAGAGAATACCCAAGAAATATACCTTCATCACTTCTTGAATCAAACTTACCCAATTGTTCACGATCTCTAAGTATGTAGCATTTACTTCCAAAAACATGCATAAATTTCAGATTGGGTTTTTTACCTCTCCAAATCTCATAGGGAGTTTGGTTTGTACCTGGGCGAAGATATACACGATTTATAATGTGACATGCAGTGTTTATAGCTTCAGCCCAAAACCTTTTGGAGACTCCCTTGGCATGCATCATTACTCTTGCCATCTCTTGAAGTATCCTATTTTTCCGTTCAACTACCCCATTTTGTTGAGGTGTGATAGGAGCAGAGAATTCATGAAAGATACCATGTTCTTTACAAAAGTTAGCATACTTGGTATTTTCAAACTCTTTTCCATGGTCTGTTCTCAGTCTCTTGATGGTTACTATTTTGTCACCTGCTTCAACCTGCACTCTTGTACAATATGAGATGAAAAACTCAAAAGCATCTGACTTGTCTCTAAGAAAGTCTACCCACGTGTAGCGAGAAAAGTCATCTACTACAACTATGATATATTTCTTACCTCCAATACTTTCTGTTCTCATAGGACCCATAAGGTCAATATGTATCAATTCCAATACTCTGTTTGTATTTATACTCTTGATCTTCTTATGAGCAATCCTAGTTTGTTTACCCAATTGACATGGTCCACATACAGGTGTTTCAATTTTTGAAAGAATAGGTAAACCACGCACAGTCTCAATTTTGCTTAATCTAACCAGATCTTTAAAATTCATATGACCTAGCTTTTCATGCCACAAGATAGTTGAGTCATTGCTAGCTAGGTTACATGTTACTGTGGGTGATGTATCAATACAATAACAATTGTCATGTGATCTGATTCCCTTAATCACACATTCACCATTTTGATCTGTTACAATACAATGATTGTTTGTAAATTGCACATTAAAATCACTATCACATATTTGACTTATGCTAATCAAGTTTGCCTTAAGTCCTTCCACATATAAAACTTCATCAAGTTTAGGGATACCCTCTATTTGAACAGAGTCTTTTCCAATAATTCTAGATGTTTTACCATCACCAAAGGTAACTGTCCCTTCATTGTATTCCTTAAAGGTTTTAAATAAAGAACGATTCCCTGTCATGTGTCTAGAGCATCCACTATCAAAATACCAAGCGGTATTTGATTTAACTTTAAATGCTATATGGGCCACAAAGCAGTGCAACTCAGATTTCTTAACCCATCATTTTTTAATTTTGGACATTTGAGTTACTGGTTTCTTATATTCCTTTTTTTGTGTAGTTCTTGTAGTAAAAACTTTACATTTTGATTTTTTTTGAGGTATTTTAGAAACATTTGTATTCGTGATAGAATCATAAGCATAAAGAAATCTACACTTAGGTCTTATATGTCCTTTCCTACCACAATGATGACAGATGGGAACAAACTGAATTTTCTTAGAATGATAAGGTGCAAAAACTACCTTCCCTACCTGAGCAATAGTGGGTTTTACAAATTGAGTTTTGGATGATGAAGGTGTTGATTGTTCATCTATGTATCCAAGACCTCTCTTATCTCCATGTGGCTTTCCATAGTCTAGGACTTTGGTTAATATTTCAGCACCAATGGTCAAATTCTTCATCGTTTCTTTAGCAATACTAAGTTCTTGCTTGAGATTTTTGTTTTCCTCAATGGTTTCTACAAGTCTCAAATTCAATGCATTAATATGATCAGACAATTCCTTTTTATCTTTCTCTAGGTTAGAGGAATTTGTTTTGTGAACATTGATGATATCATTAAGTTTAGTTACTTCCACAAGCAATTTATCTCTCTCTTCCCTGGCACCTAGACAATCCATGAATAGTTCCTCATAATTCGATACATTAAACTTAGACAGTAAGAGAGAAGAGTTTACTTCCTCATTTTCTTCATTTGAGCTAAGGTCAGAGTCATTGTGATGTGCATTGGCAGTTGCGGTGAAGGCACAATAATTAGTGTCATCATCCTCTGAGTTACTAGCATTGTCCTGCTCACTTTCTGTGTCACTGAGTGTAGCATTAAAGGCTTTTCCAAATTTCTTTTTATTGTTAGCACAATCTGTAGAAATATGACCAAATCCCCCACAAGTAAAGCATTGAGGATTAGTGGGCTTACTTTTCTTACCATCAAGGCTAGGAGACTTGATTTCCCTTGACTTTCGGTCATTCGAACGACTGGATTGTCCCTTGTTGGAATGATTATTCTGTTGACCCTTCTTCTTCATGAACTTCTTAAATTTTCGTGCTAACAAGACTAGTGACTCATCATTCATATCATCATCACTATCAGAGATGTCCTTTTTGGAGCTTTTGAATGCCACATCCTTATTTTTCTTGGGTGGATCAAGAGAAAGCTCATAGGTTTGGATTGACCCGACAAGTTCATCAATTTTTAGTGTGTCTACATTCTTGCTTTCCTCTATCGCTGTAACTTTCATCTTATAGTCAGCTGTTAAAGAGCTTAGGAGTTTGCGCACTTGTATAGGTTGTGGAATTTTCTCACCAAGGTTAGAACAAGCATTAGTGATATCACAGAAGCGAGCATAGAATTGACCAAAAGTTTCATTGTTACTCATTTTAATAGAATCAAACTCAGATGTTAGCAATCTCAATTTTGTTTGTTTTACTTGGGAAGTTCCTTCATGAGCAAGAGCAAGTGCATTCCATGCATCTTTAGCAGTTTCACAGTCGGAGATGCGACGAAACTCATCCATCGACACTGCAGCGAATATTGAGCTTAGACCTTTTTGGTTTGCCCCACTAAGGGTGCGTTCTTCAGTGGTCCAGTCTTTTCTTGGCTTTATGATTGTAACACCATCTTTCATTACAGAAGGTGGTTCCCAACCATCAAGAATAGCATCCCAGACTTTTTCATCTTGTCTGAGAAAGGCTTGCATGCGAGCCTTCCAGTAAGGATAATTAAACCCATCAAATAGTGGGGGTCTAACAGATGACCCACCTTCTTTCATTTGGTCCATAAGTAAGTGTGTGTGTCCCTAAAGATCAATCTCACTAAGTGTGTCTAGTGTTTGCTTTGATACCAATTGAAAGTTTATAAGATATGGACCTGATTAACCTAGAGGGGGTGAATAGGTTATTCTTAATTTTTATCAAGTTTATAATTTAATAACCTAAACAAAGCGACCAGACATGTAATCGTGTGTAAAAATAAGTGCGGAAATAAAATAATAACACACGATATTTTTAGGTGGAAACAACTTAGGCCACAACTATGACCTAAGAGGAAAACCACCGGTCCACCTAACTTTCCACTATGAAAATCAAATGTTCAAGTACAAACTCGGTCTTATGCTACCCTCCCTAGGATACTGCCCCAATGTACTTTACTTTAGTATATAAAATAACACAAAAACTGTTGTAGTCTAGTGGCTAGGGTGCATGAATCTTACCTAGGAGACCTGGGTTTAAGTCATGCCAACAAATTTTTTTTACTTCATCTTAAACCTCTAGTCGGGTCAACTCGGCCCGGTTGCGACCCGATCGGAGCCCCAATAGTATTTTCACAATTTCAATGACAAAATTCATCTTTCTTTTTATCAAAATTCTTCGAATTTAATTTTCAAGTGATTCATGGTTTTAGTTTGAATCAAAAACTTCATTTTAAATAAAAAGTTAATTAATACATTCCAATGAATACGAACAGTAAATTAGAATGATTTTCTTCATGATTTTTCACATTTTAATTGACAAAATCATTGGAAAATCAATAATGAAATCATTTATAATTATCATATGCATCAAAATCGAGCCTTTCAAAAACCTAATTTCAAGGTGCTCGTTGAAACAGAGCAAAACATATATCATTCTAAACTAATCAAGATAGAGGTAATATGGGCTCTGATACTAAATGTAAGCATAAATTAATCAACCCAAAGGTAGAATAAAAAAACTAAAGGGATCAAAAACAAGTAAAATATTGATCTTACCTCCAGCTATTGAAATTGTTCTTAAAGCTCAAAATTGATTTGCTCTATGTGTTAGGAACTTCTAAGCTTTTAACAACACTTAAATAGATGATGAATTGCATTGGAATTGTGTTTTGAGCTTAGGAACCATAACACCCATTTTATAGTTGTGCTTACTATCAAAGCATTGGCATCTGTTACCAACTTCAACATCCATTAAAGAAAAAAAGAAATGGAATTTGAAAAGAAAGGAGAACGAACAATTCGGTTACAAAATATTCATACCATAAATAGTTATGGTCTTAAAGTTAGTCACATTGGTATAGTTGCTACTATTAATGTCATTGTTTCAAATTTTTATCTCATTCTTAAACTTACCTTTAATTTATTGTCTTGGTCAACTATATGATTTGGGTTTTGGCATTCATTTCTCTTCTACTAGTTGTATTATGCAGGATCTACAAACACATCAGATTATTGGGATAGGCTAAGGTTGGACGCTTATTTGTTATTAATCAATTGCATATCCTTTCTATTGTAACTTCATTTACCCAGTTAATTCCTTTAAGTATTTGGCATTCTCATCTTGGTCATGCATCAATGTCTCGCTTGAAACTCTTAGTTGATAGTGCTCAGTTAAGTTTTGTCTTTGCAAATGGGTAAAAGAAATAGCATTTCCTTTTTACATTAATTATATTGCCTTTGCTCCTTTTGGCTTATTCACTATGACATTTAGGGACATCCCTACCATGTATGGGTTTCATTATTTTGTTATTTTTGTTTACGGTTATTTAGATTTTATTTAGATTTACTTGTATCATAATCGGTGTGAACTTGCAAGTATATATAAAATATTTTCTAAAATGATTCAGAATTTTTCTAAGACTAAAAGTTTTTTGTTTAGAATGTAAAAAGAATACAAATCTATTGAGTTCCTTACATATCTTAGAGATATTGGGACTTTTTCAAAATACTCTTGTCATAGGACATCTCAACAAAACTGACATGTTAAACGTAAGCATAGATAAATTTTGAATTATGTTTATAGTATGCTTATTTTAGCCTTCATACCATGGTCACTTTTGAGGTAAAGTAGTTTTCACAACTATTTATACCATTAATCATACCCTTTTCTCTATGCTTGTTAATCAGTCTTTATTGTAATGCTCATGTCTATACTACTCTTAAAGTTTTTGCATGTGCATGTTTTGTTGTTCTTCAAATCTATTAACATAACAAGCTCTAACCTCATTTACAACTTTGTTGCTCCTTAGTTATGACATTGAGCACAAAAGGGTATCATTGTTATGATCCTAATTCCAAAAGACTTCGTATTTCTCGACATGTATTTTGGAAACATAAAACTTTTAAGTTTTTCTTCTTTCCACACCTATTACTTACAAATCACTTATATTTACAAATCCACTAATTAATTTGTTTCTTTCAAATGAACTTGTAGAAGGTTCAAAAACCTTCGAAAGTCCACTTTTGGATATCCCTGATGCCTCTAATGTGCCTACCAATCCAATATTAAATACAAATATTTCCTCTTATCAAGAGACTCGTCGTTCTTTGAAAAGTTGAGACATTTACTTTTTTATAATATTTTCATTTTATTATGCTCTTGTTACTTGTCATAAGTTTTACAACTTTTGTGAGGCTTCTATTGACCCTTACTGGGAAGAAGCTATAAAAGAAGAAATTCAAGCTCTTGATAAAAATCACACATGAGATCTGGTTCACTTACCACCTATAAAACTACAATCGGAAACACATGTGTTTATAAAGTTAAGACTTATCCAGATAGGATTCTCAAACATTGTGAGGCACATGTTGTTGCCCAAGGATTTGTGTAAAAATATGGAATTGATTATGAAGAAATATTTGCATATGTTGCTTGCCTAATTACTGTAAGGACTCTTATTACCTTGGCTAGCATATTGATGAGCAAAAATCGGCATCGTCGATCATACCAATACTTTGGTTTTATATTTATAAAACTCTCGCAAGTGCACGAATCATTTCGTAGAAAATGATAAGTATACTCCCAAGGTCGATCTAAGGAAGGAATATATGTGATTTTTAATTTATTATTCAAACTTTGAAAAACGAAATTAAATCCTAAACATCTTGTCAGGATAGTTTGGTTTTGTGTTTCTAATCTAATAACATAAAAATAAACATAGCTACAGATTCAATAAACATTTATGCAAATTTTATCATTTCTAATGGTGGAGTATTTATGGATATAATAACCAAGTTAATTATGCTTGCTCATATTATCTAGGTTATTAAAGATATAAATTGATATTTATTGATTCTCTATTTTTTATATAAATACCACCTTTGGTGGGGTTAGATATTCTTTGTTAATTAAACAAATCAATTAACACCTATGGGTGGGGTTGATAACTAATTTGGTTAATTAAAATAATTCATTTTTCTAAGAGATTGAAAATGAACCATTTAAATGTCACCTTTGGCGGGGTTAGACAGTTTAAACTTTATTTAAGGTGTCCAAATTAAACCTAAGAATTTAATTATCCGAGTACTAACTTTCAAGTTTTAAAACCACTACTGAAAACATGTTGTCAATACATTTTCACATAATAATTCTTATAAAAACTTTTGAAATAGAGCTTCATTCTAACTATCGGGCGATTGTACCAACAAATAAAAGAACACTACTCTAAATCAGATCGGATAACTAAACCTTAAAATCTAATTTTTAGATTTAAGTTTGTAATGAAAAATAATATATTTCTCTCTAACATTCTTAATATAAAATCTTGAATAAAAATAAAATCAATTCATTTTAGAGATTTTTACCTATTTAATATTTCGCAAGCATAACAACGTTATTATTATATCATGTTTACAAACAGCCAGCAAACTTAAATTTAATCACAAACAAATTAAATATAACATGTAACAATAAAGCATAAAAAATAACTACAAAAAAAAATAAAATCCTTATAGTACTTCGATGTTATTCCCATTGCTAGAAAACCTCCGAACGAAATTTCTACTCCCGTTTATTGAATCAAAAAGCAAATAAATTACAAAAATATAAATAGTTCTTCTCAAAAAGAGAAGAATTCTAAAACTAAGAAAAAACTAACTAAGAAAAACTAAAAAAACTAAAAAATGAGAGAAAGAAAAAGAAGAGGAGATGTGTTTTGAGGTGTGATATGAAGTGAAGAGAATGAGGGTATTTATAGGTGAGGAAAGGAATAAAAAGTGAGTGAAAAAATGATAAAAAAAATGGAGGAAACGCGTAGTAGGTGAAGATGACATCAACGGGTAGGTGGCACGCGCGAATTGGGGCACAGATGGGCAGCGGCGCATGCGACAAGCAGCAAGGGTACGTGCGGGACAGGAGCAAGGGCGTGCGCGGGATGGGCGTGCTGCGGCGGCTGCTCGACGCGGTTGTGCGGCTCCGTGCGCGATTTCCTCCTTTTTGACATTTTTGACCCATTTTGTCAAATTTTTCCATATTTTGTTGACTTTTCCTCATTTATTTTTGAATATATTTGTGATGTATTGCCTCCAGTATTTCTCTTTGAGTCTTTAATTTACGTTTTTAAACGAAAATACTTGAAAAACAATAAAAATACCCGTGATTCCGAAAAGACAAATTTATATAAATATATGATAAAATCATATAAATATACATATTTTTAATCAATTAATGTGCATAAAATCATGGTAATTTTAGTTCTTTTTGAGCACACATCACATATGTCATTGGAAAATTTTCAAATTTATGTTAAAAATGCTTCCCTAGAAGTTTATATTAAACCCCCACCAAGTTATGACCATATATCTAGAAGGGCCTATCGTTTGCATAAAATACTTTTTAGACTTAAACAAGCTCATCGAGCATGATTTGCAAAATTTAATTATGCTGTGAAAGCCTCAAGTTTTTTCTCAAGTTATTACGACTCAACTTAGTTCCATTGCAAAACAAAATAAGGGACTACTATTCATGAGAATTATAAATGATGATTCTTTTTGAATTTAAGAACTTAAAAGACATATTCTTAGATAATTTGAAAAAAGACCTTATTTTACTTAGCTATTTTTTAAGACTTTAGGTTTCTTCTAATTCAAATAGAATTAAGTCAAGCAATATATATATAAAACATTTTCATTAAGAATGCCATTACTGAAAACAAAACTTTTGAGACACCAATTGAGCAAAATACTTGACTTTATGCTAGAGATGAAAGTCTTTTAAGAATGCGACTTTGTATTGGCAACTTCTTGGTTTTGATTTTATGCTACAAATGGAGAGATTTTTAAGAATGAAACTTTGTATTGGCAACTTGTTGGTAGTCTTGTTTACCTTACTGTGACACGCCATGATATAATATATGTTATTCATGTTGTCAGTTAATTTATGCCAGCACCACAATCCATTCACTATACTATAATGCTTCATATTTATCGATATGTAAAGAGAACCATATTTCATGGTCTTTACTTTTCCTCAACATCATCACCCTAACTTTGTGTCTACTTAGATGCCGAGGTGACCTTACTAATAGGTGCTCCACTACTGAATATTTTTTCTTCTTGGGTGACTTTATAATTTATTGAAGAAGTAAGAAACAAACTATTATTGCTAGATCTAATACTAAAGATGAATATCATGCTCTTGTTAATGTTATGACTTTATTGTTGTTAAAATAGTTCCTTAGGGTTACAACTTGAATATAATATTCCAATTCATTATGATAATTAAAGTGTCATTTAAATTGACTATAATAATGTTTTTCATGAGCATATAAAACATATTAAAATAGATTATCATTGTGTACGATGCCATTTTCAATAAGACAACTTGAAATTGTGTTCTATTAACATAGATGATCATCAACCGATCGATATTTTTACAAAATCTCTATCATTATGTTGATTCTCTCTTTTAAAATCTAAACTAAAATTGACTTCAGAAGTACCATCTTAAGTTTGTCTAAGGATGTATGAAGTGACCCAACTTATAGAAATTAAATCTCATGATCAACTATTAGAAATATTAACTTTTCTTTATATTTTATAGTTGTTGTTAATGATTAATAGCTCATCTTGTAATTCTTTTACTCATTCAAATGGTATAAATATTATCTTTTTATAGTATAAATTATCTAAATCCTTATAACTTTAGGGAGAAAAATGGAAGTAAAACTAGTTATCTTCCTTTGTCTTTATCATATAAGAAATCAAAATCAAAATATTAATTTACTTAAACGTTATTTAAAAATAATAATAATGATTAATATAAAAATAAATGATAAATTTGTAATTGTATATCGGGGGATTTAGAAAGAGAATTAATACTCAAGAGAGTATTGAAACAATTAATAAAAATTATTTTTAAATTTGTCGTACCCTTATTTTCGTTTTTAGAAAATAAATATGAGAATAAGAAGGAACTACTTTCCACTCATTTCATTTCAACCTAAATAAACACAGGTTAGATGCGCTTAATAATGCCTATAACCACAAAGAAGGAAAAGAAAAGATGCCATTCCTTTCCTAAATACCAATCTTTACGCCATTGAAAGTGACCGACCACCGAAAGAAATGAACAAAGGCATCTCCATCAACATCTGTTTCAAAGACCAATTTGCCCTCCAACGATATTTCACTCACCTTCATAAATTAATTAGTTGGTAATTCCCAAAGAACATTACAACATAAACCCGAGGATATTTTAGGGAAAAAATAAAATGCCAACATGAAGCACAAGTTACAGAAGGAGCAAGCAAAGTCAAGAGAAAATTATTGAAAAGCAGAAGCATTTTTACATAATGAAACAGAGAGATAAAAATCAGAAAATCTCAGGAAGATAAATAGATAGAATCATATTATATATAACGTCTCTTCTGTTTTGATACAGAGTCGATCAGGCTTCTATGGACATCCCAACACAAATAGTGAAGTATAGATATCATTTGGGCATAGCAGTTATAGTTTCAGTAATATTTTCAGTAGTGGTGTTATATGTAGCTCCTCGGCTAATGACAGTTTTGTCCTACTTCTGGCCTCTCTTTGCCTCCACAGCTGTGTTTATTGTGTTGACAATAGCCTTCAGTAGGTTTTCAAAGCTCTCATCTGAGTCTCATGGCAAAAAAGCTGGTGAAGGAATTGTGGATTATGTTGCTGAGAGACCACAACATTCTGATGATCAGTGATTATTATGATAATTATGTACATAAATGAACTTATTTTACTTTTAATGAAAAATATATGTGTTTATTTTTTTAACATGTTTAAAAATATTCTTACAATATTAAAAAGTATATATTCATTTATCTTAGAATTAAAAATAAAACTATATGTAACATGCAATTCAATCTTAATACTTAATATTACTATTATTATTGTATAATAAATTTATATTTAAAAAATATATGTTTATTTATGTTATAAGTAAATAAATATATATTTCTTTTAGATTAAAAGTAAACCTCTTAAAAAAGTTAGTAATATGCGATTAACTTTAATATTATTATTATTGTATAACAAATCTCTCTACTTTCTGATAAGATCAGAAACTGTCAAAGTTCCTGACTCATCGATGTCAAGTTTCTAATTAAATGTTTCCATCAAAATTGAAGTTCTTCCTGAATGATTTTGCCCATTTCCTTCAGTTTGTTTAGAACAAAATTCTGCAGCACAGATTTGAATATATAACAGATATATCACAATTTGAAGTGAAATTGACAAACTACCGAAACAAAAGCAATCCAAAAATAAGTTATGGAATTGTGTGAGAGAAATTATTCATTGCTACTTTGATTAAATTTCACACTAATTAATTGAAATATGAATTGTAATTTGTTAATTAAAATGTAATATTTATTTCATAATATTAGACATGAGGACAATAATTATAAAATAAAGTGAATCAAAATAACAAATAAAACAAGAAAATTAAGGTAATTTGATAAAAAATTTAATTCATACATAAAAAATATATATAAACCATCCAAATAAATTTTTAAATTTTTTGATTTAACAATATCTAATTAATATTAATTAAATCTTTAACTTCTAATGCTTTACATTTCTAAACCTTTATAAATGCTTTACATTGTCAACCTTTTACAAACTTTTGGTTTCTTATAAAAAGAAGTTTTAGCTCTTGGTTTCTTTCTTCTTATTTTCTTTTTATAATAAATATTCAATATTTTCTTGAATAAAAAGCAAATTTATAATTCGAACCAACAACTAAAATATCAAATAGATCACATATTTAGATATGATGTTAAAATTAACAAATTGTTATAGCACCAATATTTCTGTGAACGAATATAGATGAACGTAAAACAATTATTCCATATTATAATTCATCCTAATGCTTGACTATAGTAACCAGAAAAATCAATCGATAAAAAATTAATATTAAAACTTGATTGTAATGATTTACTAGATGAATAAGAAACCTTTTAAGAAGCATTTTAACATACATCTATATCTCAAAAAATAGATAAAATAAAAAATAACATGTATTTAAACAAAAAGTCATAATACCTTTAAGTTTTTACATAAGCTAAAAACTGCATAATAACAAATATAAAAGTATAGAACGAACAACTATCCAGTTGAAAAAACCACTCAGTTCCAAGAAGAGACCTACACCATAACAAACAAACCTCACCAGTGTTGAAGGAAACAAACCACCCAACAACCATAGACCATTGTGATACACCGTAACACTAAGTGTTAACAACGAGCCATCTTAGAGTTAGAAAGAGAATCCATGAAAGCCTAGTAGATAACGAGCCATCATAGAGTCAAGCAATGGAAATGACAACACTAAGCCTTATTGACACAAGAAAATCAAACAAAAGGAGGGAAAATAAAAAAAGATTTGGTGGCAACTAATGAGTGCTTAAAAACACTAAAATTATCATGATTTAATGTATTTTAATTGATTAATTAGATTTATATTTATATTATTTTATCATATTTTTAAATAAATTTATCTTTTTGAATCACTCATATTTTTAAATAAATTTATCTTTTTGAATCACTCATATTTTTATTGTTTTTCAAGTATTTTCATTAAAAAAAATTAAAAACTCGAAGAAAAATACTAGAAGAAATACATCCAAAATTTTAAAGTTTTTTAATCGCAATATATGATAAAAGTAGGTAGTTACTTTGTTATATCTATATGCAAATATGTTTTGATGTTTTAGTTATTTGATCTACACCTTGAAGTCCTTAGTTTTAAGTAAATAAAATTTTGAAAATTCATAGGGCATGACTTAAAAAATATAGGTAAAAAAATTTGTCCAGTAGGTTTAATTGACTAAATGATGTGTGAACATTGAATTTACTTAAAGTAAAATAACTCATTTACATCTTGCTAAGACATTAAACTAAGTGTTGGATAATAGGCAACTTATCAATTTAGGTAAGTTTCTTTTATTTAATTTATGTTGTTTATTTTAGTTTAATTACATGTGAATAATTTTAGAATTGTCAAAACTAAAAATATTTGTTAAGATGTTAGAAGTTCACAACAATCAATCTATGTAGATTTTAATGATGAACATGATGGATACACTTGCATTTCTCTATCACTACTTGCACATTCTCAAGAAATATGTAACTTTTTTTCTCTTTTATCTTTAGTTCTAGGTTAGGGGTGGTGAAAAATTATCATGCTTAATTTCCAAAATTTTAATAATTTTAAAATTTTTTATGTTCATATTTTCATTTTTATTGTGTGATTTAGTAATTTTTAGAATTTTAAGATTAGTTTTAAAAATATTCACAAAAATTTATCATTTTTTTAAACCAAATTTAATTAAATAGTTAAACCTTTTGCACTATTAGATTAATTTTTGAAGACATATCATAGAGTATATGATAATTAGTTTTTTTTCACAAGTAGTATTATTTCATGATAAAATATGAAAATTATAATGAACCCAAAATCAGTATTTATGAATCAAATAGTGGAGACTACCCTTGTGAGATATTATTTGAGCTTTAATTTCTTTTATTATGAGTGAAATGTTTTCTTTATACTCAAAACACTTATTCTATTTCTTCAAAATTTTAGATGATCTCTATAAGTATTAGTATTGAATGTATGAATTTTCTCATCTTAATAGAGTTTCATATATTTATTTTTTATTTACTTAAATTAAATGATTTAAGTAGAAATTGATAGTATATGTCTTTATATCATTTATGCATGACTTCTACCAAAAAGAGACATATATGAGGTTACTAAACCAAAATTAAACGGAAAATACACAACATTAATCACTCACTAAAATCCTACAAAAATGTACAATTTGTATATGAGTCTACTCTCTAAAACAATGTGTTGAAAAATCTCTTTAAAAAAATATAGAGATAAATAATATATAGTATAATTTACATACTATGATCTTTTTTAGTCTTAAATAGTTATGAGAGTTGGTTAATACAAAAGAAATATAGGGAATAATTCACCTAGAAGTCATTGTATTTATTTTTCTTACATTTCTAAAATACATATAACTTGAAATTTTTGCTTAACAAGTTTTATTGATGCATGAAAATAATATATATGATATCTTTATAATTTATACATTTGATTCTTTTCATAAGAAATTTATGCCCTATTTTTGAATCTTTCGTCTTTTATAAGTATGCGAACTTATTAGTTCATTTCTAAACATAGATGAGTAGAGTCAAAACGAATTATAATTTCTGACACTGAAATTAGGTAAATTTAAATTGAAATATTTTTTAAATGAAGTATGAAAATGATTTTCAACTAATTATTATTATAAACTATGACTGTTTAAGAAGTTGAAATTAACTTATGCTTTAGATTTTAATTATGATCTTAAAGGAGATTAAAAAGCATGAGATATTTTTATGTTTTGTTTTATTTTCTTGCTTTATTTTAATTTATTTTTAAGTTAAGTTTTGATTTTGTTATAATTTTAGTTTTTTATTTGTTATTTTTTTTAATTTTTACATTTAGTTCAATGTTTATGGAATTCATTACTGAAAACCCTATCTCGCATGGCCCACGCGTATGTCATACTACGAGCCAGCGCCTATCTACCGAGTCACGCGCGCATATCACGTTGAGTCCTGCGTACTCCAACACACGTATGCCGCAAATCCTGTGCGTATCAACACTCGTCCTTTCGCAAATCTGGCCCCACACGCATGCCAGCCTGTCCAAACGTGTTCTAAGACTAATGTTTGAGATATTTTCTCACTTTTTTTTTATCATTTTCCTCATCTATAAATAGACATTTTCTCCTATTGTAAAAATTATCCCTCAAAATCTCTTCTCTTTTTCTCTCTAGCTTTCTTTTTCTAGAAAATTTTCTTAGTTTTTTTTAGTTTTAAAGTTATTCTTTTTATGGGCTTTTGTAAATTTATAGTTTTTGATTCAATAAATGGAAATGCAAATCTATTTAGAAGTTTTTTAGAAACAGAATTAGTATCAAAGTTTTATAAGGATTTTTTTGAAGTATAATTTTAAAATGAATTTTTCATAGTTATTTTTACGTTATTTTTATATGTTATATTTAATTTATTTATGATTAAATTTAACATAACTGATCGATTTTAAATATGATATAATAATAATGTTGTTATGCTTACGAAATATTAAACAAGTAAAACATTTCTATAAAATAAATTGATTTTATTTTTATTAGAGAATTTATATTAAGGATTTAGAGAGAAATATATTATTTTTTATTACAAACTTAAATTTAAAAATTAGATTTTAAAGTTTAATTATTCGGTCTGATTTAGAATAATACCCTTTTATTTGTTGGTACAATCTCTTATAATGAAACTATATTTAAAAAGTTTTTATAAAAATTATTATTCGAAAATGTATTAACAACATATTTTCAATAATGGTTTTAAAACTTGAAAGTTAGTACTCAAATAATTAAATTTTTAGATTTAATTTGAATATCTTGAATAAAGTTTAAAATGTTTAATCCTATCAAACATGACATTTAAATTGTTCATTTTCAATACGTTAAAAAAGAATTAATTTAATTAATCAAATTAATTATCGATATAACTCATAAGTGTTAATTGATTTGTTTAATTAAAAAAAATATCCGATTTCATGTGATATTTATATATAAAAAAATTAATAAATATCAATTTATATATTTAATAATATAAAAAAAATATAATTAACTTAATTATTATATTAACTTATTATAAAATACCAATTTATTTAGTAAAGTAAGAAGGAACTGATAGGCGATAAACTGATTCTGCTAGTCTTCAAGTCAACAAAGGCAAAGGGTCAACTTTTTCTTTGTCAAAACTTGGATTGAAGCCTGGGGGTTTGATTTGTGAAAATTTCACAAATAGAGACTAGAGAGAAAACAAAACAGGGGTGCAAGCAGCTGCAGTGGACGAAGAAGATGAATCAACAAGGGTTGAACTTCCATCTTCCCTTCTTTCTGTAGTATGTCTGTTTCAGCCCTTGATTACACTTGCCATACAATTAATTACAACCCGATTTCTTTATAGTGTTTTTTTTTCCAACAAGGTTTTTACCTGATTTCCAAGTTCATCTTTTCTTCTATTAGGTTTTAGCCCAGTAGGGATACGTTTCGTTCTATAGTTCGAATCTTTCTTGCTTATTTCATCAACCCATTTCAATTTATTTGTTCAAATTAAGGGTTTATACGTGAGGTTTCTTCCTTGGGTCAATCTATATTTTGGTCAACGTAAATCTTTTATACTGAATTTGAAGTGTAATCAATGACATCTTTGCCATCCAAAAACTTATGGATTCGGAGGCAACAATGCCCATGTAGGGATTGGAAGTGTTATGTTACATATGAGGGTGATGCTGAAGAGACGTCCATAACATCACAATTCGTGAAAAATGATACCTCATCATCAGAAGCTATGGTTGCTCCCTATGTTGGAATGATTTTTAAAAGTGATGATGATGCATTTGAATATTACAGCACTTTCGCAAGAAAGAATGGATTTTCCATTAGGAAAGAAAGGTCTAGACTTAGCCCGCAATTGGGTATTTATAAGCGTGATTTTGTTTGTTATCGGTCCGGGTTTGCACCTGTTAAGAAGAAGCCTAGTGGAGAACACCATAGGGATAGAAAATCAATGCGGTGTGGATGTGATGCAAAAATGTATCTGTCAAAGGAGGTTGTTGAAGGAGTTTCTCAGTGGTTTGTTGTGCAATTTAGTAATGTTCATAATCACGTGCTTTTGGAAGATGACCAAGTACGCCTCCTACCGGCATATCGTAAGATTCAAGAAGCAGATCAAGAGAGAATACTTTTACTCTCTAAAGCAGGATTTCCCATACATCGTATTGTAAAGGTGCTAGAGTTGGAAAAAGGGATTCATGGTGGACAATTGCCCTTTTTGGAGAGAGATGTCAGAAATTTCGTTCAAAATCGCAAGAAGGTTGTTCAAGAAAATGATGCCTTGCTCAACGAGAAAAGAGAAAATGATATGACGGAACTTCTTGATGCATGCAAGGTGACGAAAGAGGGAGATGGGGATTTTGTTTATGATTTTACTATTGATGAGAATGAGAAGGTTGAAAATATTGCGTGGTCCTATGGAGATTCTGTTCATGCATATGATATATTTGGCGATGTAGTTTTTTTTGACACAACTTATCGATCAATTACGTATGGCATGATTTATGGAGCATGGTTTGGAATTGACAACCATGGTAGAACTATTTTCTTTGGTTGTGCTCTCTTGCAAGATGAAACACCCCGTTCATTCTCATGGGCATTACAGGTTTCACACTATTACTCTCTCTATATTATTATTATTTTTATTTTTTATTTTTTTGCCTTCATATATCATTGTACCCTACTTTAGAATGCTTTTTATGGCATGATACAGGCTCTTCTTCGTTTCATGAGAGGTAGATACCCACAAACAATTATTTCTGATCTTGACACTGGGCTTAGAGATGCTATTCTAAGTGAATTGCCTACCACTAAACATGTAATTCCCATATGGAATATATTTTCAAAGGTACCCAGTTGGTATTCTCTTTCACTGGGATCTAGATACATGGAATTTAAATCTGCATTGGATGCATTATATCGGCTTGAAAGTACCGAGGAATTCGAACTTCAATGGAATCAAATGGTTTCAGTCTTTGGACTCAGCACAGATAAACATATTAGTTTACTCTATTCGTTCAGGACATCATGGGCACTGCCCTACATAAGAGGACACTTTATTGCTCGAATGGCAACAGCACCATATTCAAAATCTGTTGAGGTCTTCTTAAAAGGAGTTTGCAGTTCACAATCATATTTGCGTAGTTTCTTTGAACAGGTATTAGTTTGATTTTTTCCCTCTCTCAAGTTAGCTCTTTCAAATCTTTGTTTGTTGCTTTATATTTTGCTTGAACTATGTAGGTTGGTATTTCGGCCAATTTTCAAAATCAGGCACATCAAGAGAGTCAATATATGCATCTTAAGACATGCATACCCATTGAAGAGCAGGCACAGAGTATTCTAACAGCTTTCACTTTCAATGCCTTTCAACAAGAATTGGCACTGGCCATGCAGTATGCTATCTCAGAAATGGCCAATGGGTCTTATCTTGTACGTCACTTCAAGAAGATGGAGATCGAGCGTCTTGTTATATGGATACCCGAGGAAGAACGTATTCATTGTTCTTGCAAAGAATTTGAATCCTCAGGATTATTGTGCAGACATGCACTGCGGGTATTCATAGTTAAAAATTATTTTCAGCTGCCTGACAAGTACCACTTGAATAGATGGCGGAGAGAAAGCTCTTTAGCTTTCTATGATGATTGTGGTACTCTGCATAGCAATGATGAATGGTTTCAAGAATATCAATGCCTAAGTGAAACGCTTTTTTCTGAATCATTGGTTACAAAAGAGCGCTTTGATTATGTACGTAAAGAGCTAGGAAAAGAGCTTTCAAGGCTTCTTAATGAGGTCAGAAATATGCCAGAAAGTGAGGAAGTTGACATGGATTTGTCAGCATCACCTATTGGTTAGTTTTGAAATATTGGCTACTGCAACAATTGCAATACAGCCTACTTTAAAAGAACAATGAAGGGAGATAAAATATCCTCCAAATGAGACAAACCAATTTTTCGCCCTTATTTTTTATCATGAGCGGTAAGTATACTTTGCAATATGGATAACCTTGAGATAAGGTTAGATGGTTAATTATTTCGGTTTGGAAATGTCATTGTGAGATTCCTTGGATAAGAATTTTTCCAGGAAGTATAAGTTGAGGATGAGGAGAAAAAAAACCTGTTGAAGGTGGTGCACCTGCATAATTCTATAAATGTATTTAAAATAATGAAGCAAGCCATGGTTTCCACCACTTTTTCAAGGTTATTCGGAAGAGTTGCTTCGTTGGCTGTATCTTAGGTCGAAAGAGGTGCACAAATAATTCAAATAGAATGTATATGAAGTGTACTATGAATATCAGCTTATCTGAAATGACAAAGGATGAACTAGACTATATATGCATAATATTGAAAAGAGATTTACTTTTTATGTGAGCTTTTCCATCTTAAGAATATACATCTTTAGTTTCTCCAATTTTATGATGAAATCTTCAATTTTGAGGCTTTCAGTGTATGAATAACTCTGCATCTCTTAGGATGCAAGAAAGAGATTTTATATAGTTTGTATTTACTTTTTTTTTTTCCTCTATGCAGGTGGACTACCCTTCTTGCAATCACTGAATTTGACCATTTTTTAGTTCCTCTATTTTTCTGGTTAGAAGATAGTGAGCTAGATTGCAACTTCTACTTATTTTGGTTTATAGTTTCTTCTTATATGTCAATATCTTTGGTGTGTCAGTGATTAGATTGTGATGTGAGTAAACAAGGGCCTGCCTTGTAGTATGTACCAGTATGTTGATTGAATCTGTCCTGAACTTGATGATTTATAATAAATATTAACCCAGTGTAAACCCTTATCTTTAACCTTTCACTGAAAGGATGGAATTCATATGGGTTGTCCTATGAGCCATTAATGTTTGATTTTAACGTAATACATGTATGTGTTGTATATAATGCAATGTATATGCTGATTTTCCTGTAAGTAACAGCACTAGTTTGTACTTTCTGCATTCGATCCCCCATAAAAGGTCAAAATGCAGCAGATTAGTTATAGATAAATTTTAGTTTTAACCCTTTGTTCGATGCTTTTCATTTATTTATTTTTTGACTCCCAGCTAATTCATACTCAAATCTAAACATGTGTCCAAAAATAAAATGATTTTCAAGCTCTGCTTAATTTTGAATTTCTGAAACCATAAGTTGAATTATCAGAACCCACATTTCACATGCCTCATTTTGATGATTAAGAGCCTACATAGTTGTACTTATCTTCATAAGGTTAAGAGTCCTGTGCTATTTCTAAAAGTTCCATTCTATTTGAATGATAGTTGTTACTCTGTGCTTTGTACTATATCAGAATACTATTGAATATTGATAATAATTTAGCATTCTCCTCCATTTCTTGTCCTCACTTGTAGACAAATGTTTAATATCCCTCTTTTAAGCTGATGTTCTTCTAGACCCTTCCTCCACAACCAATTTGCATTTGGAGATAAAATAATTTGACTTGTATCATCTTCATACCTGAGAGGGTCCCGCTTTGGAAGGAAGTAGTGGGGCCGTATTCATGATACTGAACATATAATATAAAAAATGAAAATGAAAGCTGAAATCTAATGGCCACATGAGTGTGATTGGCATTGAATGGTCGGTTTTCTGTACTGTACAAAGTAGTAGATGAAAAAAAGCCAAAAGGGCAATACCAATTTGCCTTGAAGGAAAGTTGATTAGCATCTGAGTTTGGTGTTAATTATCAGGTCAATAACTCAGGGACTATTCAGTAGTGGTGGACATATCTTGTTCCATTATGTCAACTCCCAACCTCAAAATGGATGAGTAAGGAGTTGGAATGTGATTAGGGGTCGTATTCTGGGTTATTTGGCTACCAAGAAGGAAAGGCACGTGGAAAGTTGTTGCTGGATCGTTTGGGGTATTTTAATTTATCAATTAAAAATAATTCTATATGTGTGACTAGGATGCAACGCACTCTTTTTTTTTTTTTTAAGAGTTATCTCATACAATTATGCTTAATAGGTTGGAGTTGTATTAATATTTATAATTATAATTTTGATTTAGCATTATTTTATAATATGTTTTGTATACTACTATTTACGTTGTTATTCAGTATCTTAGTCTTTACTTCCATACTATTGTCTCAGTTCGTACACATTTGTTAATATATTACAAGTTAGTGTGAAATTTTCATAAGGATATATAAATTCGATTTTATTCACTAATATCCTCAAATTTTTAAAAATAAGTTCAATACTCAACGTTTATTATATCTTCACAAATATCACTAGTTAATAATGAAAGTTATAAGAAGTATTAGTAGCATAATTTTTAAGAAAAAATACCAAAAATATTCATAAAATTTGTCTTTTCTTCACAAATGTCGTGCATTTGAAAAACAATTCTCTAATAATGGCGTTAACTTTTTATCTTCATACATTTTTATTTTTAAAAAAATTACTAAATTATCCTTTAAAAATTATAAAGTAAAATTTATTTATTTATTTATTTTGTTTATTGTTGTTAAAAAAAATCTCTAATAAGCGAAGAAATACATACAAATTAAAATTTTATTAAAATTAAAAATAACCATAAATTTAAATTTAAATCACATCATTTACTATTTTTGTTATTTTTTTTTAAATATTTATTATCTTGATATATTATATATTTTTCTCAATTATTACTAATATTTATTGATTATAAAATTAATTAATCAATTAACTTAATTGGGAAAAAATTATAATATTTTGAAAATGACTTATGAAAAATTGTAAATTTACTTCTGATTTATTTAACATAATTAAAAATTACCTAACATTCATATAATTAAGAAATTTCTTTTTATTCAATAAATAAACTACATGTTTATAATAATTGGATAATTTATTATAAAATGAGATATAATTTATTTTCGATGTTTTAAACTTTTATAAATTAGTTTTATATCTTACTTTATTATTTATTATTAATTTTGATTTTAAATTTATATTTTTTATTATTATATTTGGGGCTATATGGGATTAATTTTAATAAAAAATTGTCCTTAACCTTTTTAAAAATTAAAAAAATAATAGTAATTAAATAAAGTAACATTCCTAAAACTTATTATAACACAAATACTACCCTTATTGAATGGGTTTAATGAACGTAGGTTTATTTGAATGAAATCCAATAATATCATATTCAATGTTAAATGGTAAGTTAAATTTTCTTAATAGTAAAATTATATAAATTAAATACAATGATACTTTTAAAAGTTAAAAGTCAACAACTTTACTACATGTGATCATTTAAAATAAGTAATAAAAAATTAATTTATTGTACGTATTTAACTAAATTTCAAAACTATAAATATTTTTATAAAAATCAACATAGATAGTAAATGATATGATTTATTAATTTAGAAAAAAAAATTAATAATATAAAATTATTTTTATGGTTATTTTTAATTTAAATAAAATTTTAATTTCTATGTATTTTTTCACTTATTATAGATTTTTATTTTTAACTAAAATAAATACAATACAATACAATAAATAAATATATTTTATTTTATAACTTTTAAAGAGTATTTTATGAAAAAGCTAATGCTTTTATTAATTGAAATTATTTTTGATAATATGTCAGTATTATTAGAAACATTTTTTTTTTCAAACATTATAAGCATTGTGAAGAAAATGTATACCTTAGAGATATTCTTGATATTTTTTTCTTAAAAAATCGTACCACTAATGCTCACTGTAAAACGTCTGTTTACAACAAGATATATTTTTAAAGATTCAATAAACATGGTGGGAATTAAAATTTATTTTTTAAAATTAAAGGCATTAATGAATAAAACTAAAACCTAAAAGACATAATTAAAATTTCCATCATTTAACTTCCATTTTCATATAACATATGAAAATTTCATACACTTAACTTTACATGGAGAAATTTAATTATGTCTATCAATTTTGTTTTATGAAATATGATAAAATTAGACACTAATATTTCCTATAGGGTAGGGGTGGGATGAATAACTTAATGAGTTCCTATTTAACAGAATGTCCATTTGTATTGGTTTTTCAAAGTGGTACTTATTACTCATAATTATTTTTTGGTACTTTATAAGTTTGAAATTAAATAATTTTGTTTTACATAAATTGAGGATTTTTGAAATGTGTGGTATTTGTGATGAATAACTGTGCAATTAAATATTTTTTTCTAGACTTTAAAATCTCTAACATTGGATATTTTTCATTCACGTACATGTTGAATTTCACTTATCAACAACATTATATTATTGTTTTTCTTTAACGTCTGTTTTATAGAATGTAATAAAAAAAACAGTTTTGTTTGACTTGACTATTAGAATTAAAAAAATGAATCAATATTACATTTTTTAGTTTACAATTAGAACGTAATGAAAAAATATTGTAGATATTATCTTAATACCCTTATATTCAGTAAAGTTTTAATAATATCATTTAATTGTTATTTTTTTGTTAGACAAAATATATTATTAAAATTATTTTTTTTTAAATAGGATTTAGGGTTTTGAAGATTAGAATTTGAGATTTAATGTTTTAGGATTTGAGATTTGGGGTTTAAGGTTTAAGATTTAGGCTTAAAATTATTATTTTTCTAAATAGAGTTAAGGTTTTGAGATTTAGAATTTGGGGTTTAGGGTTGTATTTATAGGTTAAGGTTTAGGATTAAAATTATTATTTTTCTAAATATAGTTTAGGATTTAGGGTTATATTTATAGGTTAAGTTTTAGAGTTAAAATTATTATTTTTTTAAATAGAGTTTTGAGATATGAGATTTAAAGTTTAGGGTTTAGTATTTTAGGTTATATTTAAGGTTGAGATAAAATTGAAAAAAATTTCGAGATAGAGAAAAAAATCTAATTCTTTCTCTTCTAAAAATCAATTCCATTTTATTGTATTTGAGTCAACTAAATATGATATAAGTGTTAATTGATTAAGTATTTAGATACGTGGTGTTTGGATGGATAATTGTGCCTTCTCGTTTAATTATAAATATAATTTTATGTCTAAATTTTTATAACTTTTATAAAATTTTGATTACATATACTTAATATTTCATTTTAATTTTATTTTTAAGTTTAAATTTTATGTAAATTTAACTATTTTTTAATTAAAATTTAATAAAATTGTTTAAAAAAATCTTACTTTTTGGTAAAAAAAATTAATTATCAATATTTTAAATATAATATTTAATTTATTTTTTATTTTTAACTTTTGGTACTAACTTTATATTATTAATTATTGATTAATATTTTAAAAAAATTTAAAGGTTAGATCCGTCATTATAATGATTGTTTCTCATGTGTTGCTGGCACCGTAGTATTATATTATTTTTTACGTACTTGCCCAATTTTGTAGGTTGCTATCTAGCTAGCTTTCTCTGCACAATTCTATTTCTAGCATTTTCTACAAAATACAGGCCAAGAATCATCATAATTATTGATTTCTGGAAACTGCTGTTATTATCTCATCTACTTTTGGTTAAAGTAATTATCCTCCTTTTGAGAGGGAATTTTTTTGAAGTATTTGCTTATACCATCTTATATGAAAGGGAGCCAAACAAACAATAAATTTTCACCTATAGTAAGACTTGAACTCAGGATCATTTGAAAGTGCTCATATACAAACTTGGAAATCACATGCAGGATATATAAATAAAGCCAACATACATATATGAAGAAAAGGAGGGTTGGGGAAGAAAAAAAAGGACTTATAAGAAAGATAAAATAACATGGAACTTAATGAGTCATCCATGAAAAGGCCTAAGCAAGGTAGAGCCTAATCTAAAAGTACTAGATTGCCCTTCTAATTAATAATCAGCTTTGTTAATTGATTAAACAACGATGAGTTGGTGTTGAGCTTCAATACGAATTTCCTCTTTCATTTTCCTAATAAATTCTTCAATTTTTCTGTTTAGTTCTTCTGTTGCAATCTCTCCTATTTGCCCTCCTTCTCCTTCTTGTTGCTTAATATTACTACCCACATGGTGAATTTCAAGATTTTCTTCTTCTTCTTCTTCATCATAATCCTGCTCTTGATCATCTTGTTTGTATTGATCATTTATAGCAAAATCTACACTCTTTTCTACTTCCTCCTCATCTGCATATAAATCCGATCCATTTTGATAATCTGCTTGTTCATGTACTACTTCTCCACCACAAGCTTCTTTATTGGTTTCAACATCCACATGATCAGACCTAGTAGTGCTTTCTAACGGTGAAGAAGCTGATGAGCTGCTTGAAGTGCTTTTTGCAAGAAAAGCAAGAATACCATTGAAAATGAGAAACATGTACTTCCTCTCCACAAGGTTGTGAGTTAAGCGAGAGAATAACAAAGTAGACAAGTAAACATTGAATGAATATTCATGTGGAAACTTAAATATGCCTGATGAATAATATAATAGAAATAAAGAGATGAACACCAACACTGATAGAACAAACTGCAAACTCGTTCTTCTCAACAAATGTTTATACTTTATGAATTTTGTTACAGAATGAAGCTTCAAATCCTCATAACTTTGTTCCATTTTTTTCTTAATTGTGTCAGCAAAAGGGAATAAAGAAAGGGTGTTGTTATGTGGAGGGATTTTAAGTTTTGGGTTCCTCGAGTCTTGGGCTATTTGTTGGTTTGAATATAAGTGAACTTCAAGCCCTTATTGTTGTATTTATACTAGTCCTAAACTGCTACAGTTTTCGTAAACAAATTTACAAATTTGACCTTAGACTCCAAACAATTATGGGTTGAAAACATTAAAATCAGTCTTATTTTGTTTTTTCCGGTAACATTGTAAAGTAAAATAATACAAGATACTGATATAATATTTTTTAAGAGATATTCTTTATTTGATGAAGCTTCTAGCTGCCACCATAATGTAAATATTGTGATTGGTATGTAACACGTCATGGCGGTAGTCTCTTGTTTGCTTACTTGGAGGTGACCAAGTACTCAATTTTAAACAATACAATAAGTAAATTATTATATACATTAAGAATGTGTTTTTATTAAATTAAATGTTAAATTGTGTGATAAAATATTAAAATAACAACAAATATTTTAATTAATATTAAAAATATAATTTTTTGTGTTAATTTACTACTAAAAGTTATCTTTCCAATCTTTTTTCAATTTAATATTCCATTAATTTAAACATCCAATTAACAACGAGGTCGAAATGATTGGTGGCATTTTCATAATTTTTCATATATAATATATAAAAGAAAAGTAAAAATTGAAAAAAAAACGTAAAAAATTAATTGCATGTACCCTTAAAATTACGAGCCCCTCGACTCCAATGAGATCACCGCCAACCAATGAAGGAAAAATCACAAGCATAACCACTCACAATCACCAACCTAGTCGCCCAGCCACGCACCGCCTTGCCTGACAGTAGTCTAGCCCAAATCGATCGACTCCAACATGAATGAAGCCATCCCAACCCAACGTTCGAGACTCATTAACAACGTTCAAGGATAAACTAATTTAGGATCAAATATATTCAAAAATGAACTAGCACAATTCATTAAATGGACAGCTCAATATTTACATATGTGAATCATTTAATGGGTGAATAAAATTATAACATATCTATAATAAGTCTATCAATTATTTAGGTAGCAATTAAGAACCTTTAACAAATCCAAAATCAACTTGTCACATAAATTGAATCAATTTTGATAAACAGTCACTAACATGTACAAATTTTTTTATAACTTAATCATAAGATCATTTATTGTAATAAAAGCAATAATTACAAACATATTTCTCTCTTCAATAATATTTTTTTTACATATAAAGACCAAAATTTGATAAAAAGAAAACAATCGTTCTTTTCTTTCTTGAAGAGACTATTTCACTAAATCATTAGCTATAATATTACAACTTCGAATAATCTAACTAGTACTATAATGATCGAAATTAGGTAAGATAGGAGGAATTTCTTTCAAAAAATTGTCTTTTCTTATCACGAAGCATCATTAGGATTTCTAAGAAGAAAACCACAATATTTTTGCAATCACTTTCAAGAATTATGTTTTTAAGCCTATAACATTAGCTAAGCAAATAGTTATTTCTTCACCTTCTTAAGTAAAATATCCTTGTCAAATTTTGGTCCAAATTCTAAAGATATTACCGTGCCATTCTTTTGCAATTGTTGCCAATAAAAAACGTCTATTTGTTGCCGAAGTGTCATAATTGAGTTTGATGGAGTTTTGAGAATGTTTGATACAATGTTTAATTTTCTAAAAATTATAGTGGGTGAGATCTATTTATAAAAATTATGTGATTCCTTCATCTCCAAATCATAATGATTGTAAGAGTGGCCTCTAAAGTAAAATCACATGAATTAACTTTATTGGAGTAAGAGGTTAGGATGAAGGTTTAAGAAGATAAGGTAAAAAACATGTATCTCAACATATTTAAAAGGAAAAAGTTTCACATCTTTACGGGCACGAAAATAATTACATTTTAAAGATGTTGAATTGACTCACTTTCATTAGCACAAAGATGACAAGAACGTTCAAATTGAAGAAGAAATATGGTTAAATTATCAAGTAAAACATTTTTCATTAATCTCCATAAAAAAACTTTTATCTTTTATTTGTTTTTCATAAAGCTTCACAAATTGGAGAAGGCACCACCAAATTAGAATTAAGTGCAATAAAGTTGTAGGAAAATGAAACTTCGAATTTACCCAATTTATTTGATGTCCATATAAATTTATCAATCAAACTCACATTTAGATTCCTAAGTCTACTAATAAAATGGATTGTATTACTATCAAATAAAGGGAACCAATTCACTTACATGGAGGTTTTCATTTAACTAATCATTGTCTTATATTATCGTGGGTTTAAAATTTCTAATAATAGGTATCCAAGGATCTTTCAAGGCCTTTCGTTGGCCATTCTAACTTGAAAACACAGACTTCTTTGTACTACAAATTCTTTTTCCAAATATGAGAATCCCTATTTTTAACAAACACATTATGAAATGATTGTTTTGGTAATATTTTGAATTTAAAACATTAACCTAAAGTTTATCTAACTCTATGTATTGATTTTCTTTGAATTTTTAAGAGATAGTCATTGAATTAATTTGTTGGTTTAATGTTCAATGTTATATTTATACATTAAAGAGAATAAAATAGTTGTTACTAAATTAGTCGTTAGAATTCTAATTATTCTCAACACTCCTCCTCAAGTTAGGCGTGTAGATATCGATCAATCCTAACTTGCTTAAATTTTCTTCAAATGATTTCGTATCTAAACCTTTGGTGAAAATTTCCACCAACTATTTTTCACTTCTCACAAATAGAGTTTCAATTTCCTTTGCTTGAATTTTTTCTCGAATGAAGTGGCAATCCATTTCGATGTGTTTTGTTCTCTCGTGAAATACCGGATTGGATGCGTTATTGCAAAACATCTTCATTGGTTCTTGAATTTTAATTCCAATATCCAAAAGAAGTTGTTTGATCCAAGTTAGCTCGCTTGAGGTTGATGCTATGTGTCGATATTCTACCTCGGCGCTTGATCGTGCCACAACATTTTGTTTCTTGTTTTTCCATATGACTAAATTTCCGCCTACAAACGTACAAAAATCGGTAGTTGATTTTCTATCAAAGCTACCAGCCCAATCTACATAGGAGTAGCCACACACTTTGTTAGAATTATTATGTTTCATGAGAATTCCTTTACTAGGTGTCCCTTTTAAATATTTTAAAATTCTATGTATAGCCTCTAAATGTGGTGTTCTAGGTGCATGCATAAATTTACTAATTTGGCTTACCGAAAAAGAAATGTCTGGTCGGATTACCGTTAAATAAATTAATTTTCCTACAAGTCTTTGAAAGTGGCTTATGTCTTCTAAAGGTTCGTCATCCTCAATATTTAATTTGCATTTACTATCTATTGGTGTAGATGTTGGTTTACTCCCTAATTTACCAGTTTCTTTCAATAGGTCAAGTGTATATTTTCTTTGTGAAATAAAGAGTCCCTTGGGTGAATGTGCTATTTATATTCCTAGAAAATATTTTAGTAAACCTAAGTCTTTGATATCAAAATTCTCCTTTAATTTCATTTTCACTTTTTTAATTTCTTCCAAATTATTTTCGATAATTATTATGTCATCTACATATAATAGTATTATGGTTGTGAAGATACCATAATTTTTGAAAAATAATGAGTGATCGGCATTATTAATTTTAAAATCACAAAAAATTAAATAAGAGCTTAGTTTTTCATACCATGCCCGTGGAGATTACTTTAGTCCGTAAATATATTTTTCTAACTTACACATTAGGCTAGAATTTTTTTCTTTTTTATGACCAGGTGGAAGCGTCATATATACCTCTTATTCAAGCGTTCCTTGGAGAAAAACATTCTTGACATCCATTTGATGTAAGATCCAATTTTGGTTTATTGCTATAGAAAATAAAATCCTAACGATATTCATTTTGGCCATGGGTGCAAATGTTTCTTGATAATATACACCATAGGTTTGAGTGTAACCTTTTGCCACTAATCGTGCTTTATACCTTTCAATAGTACCATCACTATTAAACTTAATCTTATAGACCCATTTTCATCCTACGGGTTTCTTTCCTTCGGATAGTTGTATGACTACCCATGTTTCATTTTTTTCAAGTGCTCTAAGTTCTTCTTCCATTGCTTTGCACCATACCAATTGGCCTATTGCTTCCTCATAGTTATTTGGCTCATTTTCTTTGGAAATTAAGGTCAAATAAGTCCTATATTGGGGTGTAACATTTTCATAAGATAAATAATTTTGGATAGGATATTTTACCTCATATGTTACAAAATCCCGTAATCTTGTCGTAGGTTGTGGAGTTCGATTAGACCTTCTCAATGGTATTATTCTGGTAGTATCATCTTCCCCCTCACTTTGAAAAGTTTATTCCTCTTCATTCTCATTGATTATTTCATTTTCATTTTCTGCTACCGCATTTCCTTCTTCAGAATAAAAAAAATAAAAATGTAAATTCATTTGGTTTTTATTGGTTATTAGTCTACTTTTCTAGTGTTTTGTAATATGACTCATTTTCTTGGAATGTCACATCTCTTGAAATATAATGTTTTTTGTTAACCGGATAATAGCATTTATAACCCTTTTTTAGATGAATATCCCAAGAAAATAGCTTTAATTGATGTATAATCTAACTTATGCTGTTTATTTTTATGCACATAACATGTACATCCAAACACTCTTAAATGAAAGATGTTGAGTTTTTCTTGGTAGAGGATTTCTAGTGGGCTTTTGAAATTCAAATTGACACTTGACAATCTATTAATTAAATATGTTGCGGTGAGAACAACATCCAACCAAAAAATTATTGAAACATTGTTTTGAAGCAAAAGTACTCTTATTACTTCAAGTAAATGTCGATTTTTTATTTCTGACATACCATTTTGTTAGGATGTGTAAATATAAGTTGTTTGATGTAAAATTCCTTTTTGCTTGATTTTTTTTTGTAAAATTGTGATTTACAAATTCGTTCCATTATCACTTCTAAAATTTTTAATCTTTGCGTTATATTAATTTTCTACAAAATTATAAAATTCTTGAAATTGAGAAAATACTTCACTTTTATTTTTTAACAAGTATAACCGTGTAGTCCTTGAAAAATCATCTATAAATATAACAAAATATTTATAACCATTAAATGAGTAAGATCCCAAACATTAGAATGTATTAACTCAAAAGGTTTTTTTCTTTTACAATTGAATAAACTAAATGGTAACTTTTGCGTGTTTTACAACACACAAAAAACGTGCAAGTATACACGGTCACAAGTAATAAATTTGATAAGTAAGTTATCGTTCCCACGGAGATTTGTTACTATAGTTTGTCGAGTACTAAAATTATTTCTCTCTGATTTTATTCAAAACGTTCGTTGATTGTAACAAATGTAAGAAAAGAGTTTGAAAACAAAATAAAAGAAATCTAAGATTGCAATTTTTTACCAAATTAATCAACTCAAATCATTTTATTTTCTTTTGATTTATATTTTTTAAGTACATTAAATTTGTCAACCGAAAACTTCTAATTTTATTCATACATCTCTTCCGAGCTTCGTACAAACACACCTCGTTAAATTAATTCACTATATTCCTATGAGAATTAAATTCACCGAGATTCATTACGTTTTAAGTTTTCAAATGGTCACACATAAAATTAGGGTATATTTCTATCCTTCATCATACATGTCATTCTATTTACGAGCAATATACACACAAATGCCTCTTCCAAGTTTATTCATGTGCCACAGATCGTTTCGATAAGATTCGTAAATGATCAAAAAACATTAAGTACAAAATAGAACGAACAAATCGAACGTCTTATAAATCTATCAAAAATAATTAAAATAAAAGCATCATAAATTTAGATCAAATGCAACCCTAGAAAAATTAAATTACTTCATAAAATTAAATTAAAAATTACAACAGATTCAGAAAAATAAGATGAAGAAGAAGAAAAATTAAAACAACACTTAGAACAAATATTTGGCACACGCAGAACACAACAAAAGCCAAAAATGGCTTCTGCGTGTTCCACAACCAACACACAAACACTACAAAAATTACAAACTCTAAAAAAAAACTCCTTAACTCTATCATCTTATCTCCTATTTATACCTAAAAAAATACATCAAAAATATTAAAATGTAATACACGCGGGGGACAGAGAAGTGTGGGACAAATAATAAATTAAAACGCGTGGGGGGATAAAATTGTATCGAAAATGGAATCGAAAACGCGGCTAATGTGAGTGGAGAGGGCTGCGCGTTTCTATTTTTATTTTCATTCCACGCTGACACGTGTCGCGAGCTGATTCGCTGAAACAAATAATGGAACACGTGACATCACCTCATTTGTTGAAGGAAATGGGCGCACGTAGAAATTGTCGCACGGAATTGGGGCGCGCGACGCGTGGGGGCAACGGCTGGACGCGTCAGAGAAGTGGGTCCCACCTGCACGCCGGCCTACGCGGCAGGTGAGCCCCACTCGGGCGCCGAGCCGCGTGAAAGAATCTGCACACACGCGATTTGGTCGAGCGTGATCTGGACGCGCGCATCGTAGCCGTTTCTTCTTTGATCGGACGGTCCATGTTTGGCGCGTGGTGTATGGCGCGTGATTCTCTCATCTGTGCAAAAAATTAAACTTTATTAATTGCATTTTGACCCACAAATTTATTTCAAATTACATTTTCAACTTTCTTTAATTACAGTTTAGGCCTTTTCTAATTTAAATTAAATTTTTAAACTCTTAATAATTAAAATTAAGCCCGATTTTAATTTAAATTATATTTTTGACTTTTAAAAATTGTAATTAAGAACTCTATTATTTGAAATTATATTTTTAAACATAAATTTACAATTAATTAAGTTTTTCGATACAAATTATTTAATTTTATTAAAATATATAAAAAACAGTAAATATTAATTTATTAAACTAAAATTAACTAAAAAGATTGAAAACATAGCAATTATAATTAATAAAATAGGTGAAAATAACTATATAAAATACAGTTATCAATAACCTTATGTGTTTTCCTAATTTGCAAATTTCACAACTACTACAATCTAGTTGTTTGAAATCAAAAATATATTTCAAAATCTTATCAGAAGGATGTCCAATTCTCTTATGCCAAAGAGTGCCTAATTATTCTTCTTTTTTAATATTGAAGTTTCATTTTTCTTCACTCAGAATATAAAGCTCATTTTCTAGAAAACCTTCACCGATGATATTCTTCGTTATCAATTCTTGAAAAATCACATTTTTAGATGTAAATGTAATTTCATAATTTAAGTCTCGTGTGATTTTACTAATGGATGCAAGTTAGATGTATAATTCTTCATATGCAAAAAATTTGAAATTTTTCTTGAAAGGAGATTAATTGAACCATTTCCTAAAATTTCCATTTTTTCACCATTTGCAACGATTACAAATTATTTAGTCTCAATTTTTTTGTAATTATTGAGTAAGTTTTTATTTCTAGTTATGTGATCAGTTGAACCTGAATCAAGAATCCATTTGGAATTTAAAGAATTTTGAGTAAGGTTTGTAATCATACTAGAGGTTTTTTGAGTTTTTCTTTGAAACATCACGGATAATTGTGCATATAGTTGCCTTATCTGATCCATATCCACCTCGCCTTTTATTTCCTTTTCAGCCACGTTTATACTCATATCCATTTTTTTTCTTTTGTGCAGAGTAACCCGTTTTCTCTCTACTCTCTACCCGATTTTTGTCGTTGATCTCCCCCTCTGATGAAGCCGCCACCTCGCCTTCCCTTTGGCCGAAGATGAGGGTTGAGATACCAGCATTCCTCACGCTTGTGTCCTTTCTTCTTACAGTAATCGCAGCGAGTGATTGCTTGGTCTCTCCGACTTTCTAGCCTAGGGTTAGATCTGGTGACGAAAGTCTTGGCTTCGGGGTTGTCATGTAGTTGAGTACCTATCACTATTATTCTTGTCTATTCTCTTTCAACCATCCCTACAATCTCATCTACAGACGGAAGCTCACCCATGAGAAGAATTTGTGAGCATATCCCCTCATAGCTTGAATCGAGCTTGGAAAGGAAGGTGAAAATTTCATCCTGTTCCTTTCTTCTTTTGATTTCATCAAGATCGACTGTGAGATGTCGATACACTCTAATTTCATCCTTCTTTTTTTGGATTTGGTTGAATAGTTTGGTGACAGATTGATTTTGTTGTTATAACTGTTAAAGTTCTTGCTGAAGTTGATAAATGAAGGAGTAATTTTTCTTTTTTTCGAACATCGTCTCGGCTTTAACCCATATATTTCGAGTTGTATCTAGATATGTCATGAGATCAAAGATGTGGGGTTCCATAGTTGATAGTAACCAACTCATGACTAGATTGTCACTCTTTCTCCATTCTAAAATTTCCTTTTTTTCTTCAGCTGTTGGTTGTGTTGGATCTTTGGCTTTTGGTTTTGATTTCTCACTAGTGACATGCTTAAATTTGTCTCTACCGATTAGACCAAAAGTCACTTGTCGTACCCAAAGATGATATTTTTTATTGTTTAACAGCACACCTATAAGTCTCTCTATATGTTGTGACATTTTCTAGATTTTTTGAACTGATATGGTTCTTATTTGTGGTATTGATTTGGAGCAAGATCAAATCTGTTCTGATACCATGTTGATTTTCTTTGAATTTTTTAGAGATAATCATTGAATTGATTTTTCAGCTTAATGTCCAATATTATATTTATATATTAAACAAAAGAAACTAATCATTAGAATTCTATGATAATCATCCATCCAATTTTTAAGTTAGAAAAGTTTTTAAAATCTAAATCTCTATAAATCTTTGGAAAGCAAAAAGTGTTATATTTTTTAATTACCAAATAATATGATTTTGAAGCAATTTTGACCAAAATTTTGTCGAATTCTCTTGTTTTGTTTTGGAAGAAAAGAGGATTACCTAAGTACGAAATGTTACTTTCACAAACATTCATTCTTAGTTGAGAAGATAGTTGTCTTTTAAGATTTGAGAAAGAATCTTTTAAAAAGAATAAACCAGATTTATTGAAATTATGTTAAATCCGGCATAAACTTTAAATTTCTCAATAACTCTTGTCCTCCGTATGAATCTGCTTTCCCATTCCCAAATAGTAAAACATTATGATGATGCAAAAGGTGTGTGGCATGTCCATCTTACGAGCATGGAAACACTTATCATACCAACCTCTGAATTATAATCATCAAATCATCCCAATCAAGTCTTACTAGCTTCTTGTATTGATTGATAAAAAAAATACATATATATATAAAAATAATAAATTAATAAAATATTAAAATAAAATATTTAGAATTAAAAAATATTAATAAGAATGTTTTTTGAATTTTTGTCATATTAATTATTATTTTATCATTATTACATATTCGTATTTTAATGATGTTTAATCACTCGATAAAAAAAAGAAAAAGTAAATTTTTATTATTTAATTTATGAATCTGAGTAAAAATTTATAATATGTTAATCATTAAATAAATAGATTCGCTCAAAAAAAAAAGCATGGTTAACATGGGAAATTAGGTTTGATATAAAAGTATGGTGTAATGGCACAATTAATGGTTTTTTTTATTTTTAAATATTGATACGGTGAACTATTATTGTTTTATTTTGATATTTATTATTGTTTAAATTCATTACTGATAGCTTAAAGTACCTTTATACTTAAAATTTGTTTGGTCAAGAATTTTATGGAAAAAATGAAAAAAAATTATTCATTTAATTTCTTTGATTTTTTTCCTCTTTTTTCTCCATTATTCTTTTCTTTTTCTTTTTTTTTCATCTCTTTTTCACACCTTTATCTGTTTAAATAAAATTATGTTATTTTTTTATATATTAAATCATAAATCAGCCTAAACCTAAATGATTCTCCCCATAACTCAAACCCATAAACCATTAGGAAAAAAAAACATAAATTAAAATTGTATTTAATAAAAGAGAAATAGAATTTATCAAATAAAATATTGTACTATCAGATTTGGGTATATCCCGATCGGGATGCTTAGGGCTTTTCATTGATAATGGATGCAAGTCGAACATAAAAAAAACTCAGAGAAATCTAATTGTTCTAAACACAGTCCTTGTTTTCCTCCTTCCCATTTTGGCCTCACCAGGTGTCATGGCCTCTTCTGCCTTAGTCTCCGTTTCCAGCTTGACGATTCTGGCCTGTGTCCTGCCGTTTCTTTTTCTCTATTTGCGTCGGTGTGTCGTTTTCCCTCGTTCACCTCACTCTTTGTAGCTTTCACTAATTTCTCTTTCTTCACCGAACGGAAATTGTCTGCTCTCTCTCCCAATTCTTTAGCCCAAAGTCCTCGTTTCCACTCTTAATTCTCACCATTACAACTTTTCTACAGATAACGTGCTATTGATTTCTGGGGTTCTCTTCATTTTTCACAATAAAACAACCCCTGGCTGCTTTTGAGATTCCTTTTTCCAAAGTTAATGTCATTTCAATACCTGCCTATTCACCTAATGTCTGGGTTTCTGAAGCCATGCTAGAGTTCTATATCAAGTTCGTCCTCCTTTCTTTCTTTTTTACTTGGAACTTGGGTTTGCATTTTAGTACCTTAGTCTTGTTTTCGATCTCGGTTTTTTTTATCACTTTGCTTTGTACCTGTTTCTGTGGCTGAATTCTTTGGTATTCTATTGAAGAGGTTTGAGTTGAGAACCTAAGTGCCATTTTAGGGTTCTATGATCCACTAGATTGGTCTCAAACACTCAGTGTTGAAGCATTTGTTACACAAAAATAGGGTTTCAGATGAATGTGATTTAAGGTGGTGTTTGGTTCAAGTTTGGGTTCTCTAAATCATAATGTCTGCAGATGATCATAATTTTGTGGCGTGGGAGGAAAACATTTTGTGTCATGAGCGTGGTAGTCGTGTGGTTCACTATTACTTGAAGGAGGAGTCTGGGGACTTAATTCTTGCAGTTATTGGGACTGAGAGGAGTATTAGGCATATGATGTATGTCGTTTCAGGCGAGTTTGTTCAGGCTTATGGGTCTAAAGCATCCATCAATGCCTGCACAAAATGGCGTGCAAGAAGAGAAGTTGTGGGGTGGCTCACAACTTTGGTCTCAAAGCAGTGGCAGGCCGAGGAGAGTAAGTGCCCAGTGCTCATTGTTTATTATCATACAACCTTAAAGTTTCTCTTTTGGGAATGTCACTGTTCCAGATTTCATATTGTGTATAATATTTTTCCGTTTTCTGTCAAGGAATTTGTTTTGTGTTAGGTTTTGTATAAGATTGAGTAGAATTAATGATTTTTTCCTCACCATGGAATTGGGTTATAATTTATTAGTAATAGATATTCTTTAACAAATTTTTCCATTGACATGGACTATCACAAGGTAGTATAGTTAAAACTACATAAGTATTCATTATTGTGCTCTTCTAATAGGGAGCTGGCAGCTCATAGCTGGTAAGACTGAATAACTAAGAACTCGATGCCTACAGGACTGTGAAGTTCATTAGTCTCACATTAGATTCCTCATGACCATTGGCTCCCTATTTAGAACCTTGCTTTTTAAGTGTTGTCAAGTACTCAAGTTTATGATTTAAAATTTCTCTCAGAAGTTGTAGAAAATATATATTCTTTGAGATGACAATAATATGCATGATTTGGGATTAATCATTGGCTGACATTCAAAAGATGTTGTCATATGTAATCTCTAATTAGTAACTTCTACAACAACTTTGAAGTATTATTATTATTATTATTATGCAACATGTCTTTAGGGCTGAGCAGTTTCCAAATAATAGTTGTTACTTTTTTTCAACCCACCCAGTTGTTTATAGTGGCTTGATCATACCCTGTTTTGTATCTCTGTAGTTTCTTTTCTCCCTATTCCCTCCTTTTCATATCTCACCTAGGACTGATAATTTAATTTGCTATCATATTAACTTTTTCTTAAGAGTAATGAACATGGCCATTACAAACTAAAGGTCATATTCTTGTTATATAATCAATGTATATATTAAATATACACTGGCATGTCAATATGGCAGTTACAAACAAACATGTCTCTGAGTACATGCGCTTGCATTTTACCCCTCTTTGTACCATGTATAAATTCTTTTATTACATAAATTAGTTTGCAGAGGTGGAACTTTAGTGTTCATCCTTCGTCAATAGAAAAGCAATCTTTTCATTGTCTTTACTGCTCAAAATTGGCATTGTGCATCTATGATTTGTAATTTATTATTTTAGAAAATATGATCCTTAGTACAATAAGTTGCACCATATCATTAGTTCTTAAACCTTAGAGTTTCTTATTCTTGAAATCTGTCATTATAGATTTCGTAAAATCAAATCTTTTATTTCAATAAGCTTGTTTAGAATATTAAGGTGGTGACAATTGCTAGTAAGGATTAAATAACTTTTTTTCCCCTAAGTTTGAGATTATAAGTTTAAGGATAATCATTAGTTGATTCCAACATTATGAGACCTTCATGTTTTAGTCAGCATGGAGTGGGCCAGTGGAGAACTATTCTTTTATGGTATCTTCTTGACTTCGTAAAATACGAAACGTAAATATGGTATCTTCCATGCACTTGAGCAATCTTCACTTTTGTTGTCCACTAATCATGGTATTTTTCCCTTAACGGAATTGTCACCCTGATAACTAGTGTGAATGGTGTCAGAGTTTTCACATCCTTATTGATTCTAGATCAAAGTCTAGCCAAAATGCACTGTTATTTGGCTTTTTTGCTCTTGCATGTAAAATCACACCTCTAATTTATGTCTCAGTTGGTGGCATCTGGCTTCAGCCAGTGTGCTTCATACATATTGCAAGAGTTTTTTACCGATCATAAAATATTACAGTGTCATTTTTCAAATTAGACTGTTTTTCTCCCCCTCTCTCTTTTGACGATATTATGACTTGAATTATTTTCCATGTATTAGCTGTTCTTTTGTCCTTGTCAGTACTTTGAGTAAGGCCTTTTCTTGTCCACAAAAGCCCTTTGTATGATACTTTGATTGTCTTGGCTGTTTTTGTTTTTCTACCAGACTAACTTGATGTTAGTTTTTACTACCCTCTCAAGTCTTGCTTTGCATTTTATAAGCATCAACTTACATTTTATTTACTTTGTTTTTTGGCCAAGGGATGGACTTCAGTCTTTCATTTTTTGTCTTAGCACATTCATTTATCCCTGATCTTGTACTATAACAGAATGCTTTTAAATCAGTGTCACAACAATAATTTAGGTGGTAGGTATAAGTTTGCTCCTAATGTTTCCAAACCACCTTCTTGCGGTTGCATGGAATGCATTTATTGTTATCCGTAGTGTGTGTTCTCTATAACTTTATATATGGTAACATAATTTTGTTATTATGAATGACTTTCCCTATTAAAGAACAGATGAAAATGGGCACACATGCCATGTGAACATCAGGACAAACATTTTCCAGCTAAGATTGTTAACATACCTTGGTGCAGCTTTGTTACCTAGTTGTGCTTAAGTGGTCCATATACTGTTTTCAATATTTTCGATGTTTAACTGTATTCTTTTCTGACGATAGATCCACCGACAAATGAACCAGGACAAACTCCACCGATTACTGATTTCAGTACCCATCATGCTTACGTGCGAGATCAGATGGTATATATTCGAAGTTTGATCGTTTTGGTAATTCAGTTTCTAACTTTCTATACTGTTCTTCACCAAAGTTTTGATTCTCCCCTATAAATTCAGGTTCCACGAAAATTAAAAATTCAATGTTCTCAAATCAAATGGTCTGGTAAAGCTTGGATCTGTGCCAAACAGCTGAAACACTACCCAGCTTTTTGCAGGAATGAAACTACAATAACTGTAAGTGTAAATATTTCCCCCCCTTTTCTTGAATACTTTGTTCTTCATCTTATGCTGATCTGATTGTTCTCTAGAGATATTGCTATTTCGCTTTTACGTTAAAACTTCAGAAATCTTTTTTAAAGAAAAGTGTCAACCAAGTCCTTCAGATTAAGCCTTAGTATGCATTTAGTCCCTAATATTCAAAAAGGTGTTTTCTAATCCTCAGTTTTGAGAAAATGGATCAATTAAGGATAAATAATATTATTTTAGTGATTTTTCTATTAAAATATTATTATTTTTTGTCAAGTGATTAAAACGTGATCAAAATTTCATCCTTTAACAATAGTAAAAGATAGTTAATATGAAATTTGTTTCACAAAATATTTGTTTTAATATTTGGTTACTATCACTACTTTTATTTTAATATTTTATTGCTTTTTATTTTTTATTTTTTAAAATAAAAATGTGTATTTAAACAATTTTATGTTATAATATTATTATTATTGATTTTTTTTAAAAATTTCATACTAAATTTCACTTTTTTCCTTGTTAATGGCTCGTGTCTTATCGCGTTTTAATTACTTGATAATAAAAAGTAATATTTTAATAGAGAAATTATTAAAATTATATTGTCAGTCTTTAATTGGTCCCTTTCCTCAAAACTGAGAAATTAGAAAGCACCTCTTAAAATTTGAGGGACTAAACAACCCCAACTTCATAATCTGGGAGACTTCTAGTGCTCCTCTCCTTTTTTATTGATTTATTTCTTGATTTCCTTGAATTTCAGGTCCATTCCTTTGTTTTCATAAGGGCTTTAGAAGATTATTGCTACCTTGCTTACTTGGAAGACATGTATGATGACAAGAAAGGGCAGAAAAAGGTGAAAGTGCGGTGGTTTCACCTCAATCAGGAAGCAAAGAGCATAATCCCTCAGCTAAGTCCACACCCTAGGGAAGTTTTCATCACACCACGTGTTCAAATTATTAGTGCTGAATGTATTGATGGACCTGCAACTGTTTTAACTCCAACGCATTATGAGAAATGGATGACTACTGCTCCATCTGATTCATCCCCTGGAGTCTATATGTGCTTTAGACAGTTTAAGAACCATAAGCTTAAACCATTTTCCCTTGCTAAATTGCGAGGGTACTCCAATCAAGTTATACTTTCTTCCTTAGATGGGCATTTTTCTTCGAAGCAAAATATCTTGTGTCACAAGCTGTATGAGGAAGGTGAGGATGAATTTACACGTAGTGATCCTGTGTGGGTAAGTTCTAAGAAAAAGAGGAGTCACAAGGAGTATCAAGGTGTAGAAGCTGGTCATTCTGTCCCTAAGAATTCTGCATGTGAGAATCATTTAATGAAATGTAAACAGATATACCCAAAGTTGAAATTAAGGCTATCAAGGAAAACAATGGACATCAAACTTGTTGGACCCAACCCCCAATGTCCCATCTCTTTTAAGGTTGATGAGAGGATAGAGATTCTCTGTCAAGATAGTGGCCTAAGAGGTTGCTGGTTTAGGTGTAAGATCTTGCAGGTATCACAGAAACATTTGAAAGTCCAATATGTTGATGTGGAGGATGTAGAAGGATCTGGGTATTTAGAGGTATGAATATTTTCTAGAGTTCAAAATTTTGATTTTCTCTGCTATAAACATGGAACAAAATGAACAGTTTCTTCTTGTTCTGTGTCAGAAATACATAAAATGCATTTTTTGGTTCATATTTCAACATAATACTGTTTTCTTACTAACCTATTATGCTATAATCATTGGATGCATGTCTGCCAAATAATATTGGTGACTGGTGACAAATGTGCCTTGCAACATCACCGCTCCTTAGTCACTTTAATTTCATTTGATTGCATTAATATTATGCCCCCCCTTTCTTTTTACAAAAAGCCAAACAATGAGAGTAACTTAGTCAATGCTTTGTTGGTAATATGTAGGAATGGATCCCAGCTTTTAGAGTTGTTTCCCCTGATAAACTAGGCATGAGATGCTTAGGTCGCCTGACAATCCGGCCACGCCCTCCTGAGGATTCTACAGATTTTACATTTGAGGTTGGAGCGGCAGTAGACGCATGGTGGAGCAATGGCTGGTGGGAGGGTGTTGTTACTGGAGTGGAAACCTCTGAAACCAATACTCTGCAAGTTTATTTCCCAGGTAAGTTCTAATCTGGAAATGAATTCATTTGTTAATGATGAAAAATCCTTTGGGATTTCTAAATCAGTTATCCTGTGTATGATGCTTCTTTTCTATGTGACCTCAGGTGAAGGGCGGTTTCTGATGCTCCTAAAAGAGAACATTAGGGCTTCTAAAGATTGGTTTGGGAATAGATGGGTTGATGTAAAGGCCAAACCTGACATACTTTTGTATATATCTCAGAATGATAGTTCTGGCATGAAGCTCTCAAACTGCTATTCTACAGCAGGGGCATGGGGATTCAAAGTTCCTTGGACTCCTAAACTTGAAGCTATTGAAGAAGGTGGCCAAGGATTAGCTGATTTAGTTGCAGCTGTTGAACTTCTAGAAAATATGAACATATCCAGTTCACGCAGTCAGCCACATACCAACAGTAACGTTGGAACTAACCATTCTAGTTGTACTGATGATAATAATGGAAAAGAGGACAAATCAGATTCCATTCCCGAAGGTCATTTTTATCTTGTTGATGAGAAAAGTGAACCAAGTGAAGTCAATAAGTCACCTCAGTGCGGAAGTGCAGTGGTCTGTGGTGGTTGTAATTAAAACTATGACGTAGTCATACATGGTGATGCACAGTTTTCAGGCATCCAGAATTGGGTAGGGTTGTATAGGGATCAAGTTTTTTGTTTTTAAAAACTAACCAATGTAACTATGGCAGTGTCATGATAGTTAGTTTTGTCATTTCAGATTCAGAGTCCTAGGAGTCGGAGTAGGATGTTTCTATTTACCAGTGATCTAGTTAGCCAGCAACCTATAGTGCTGTCTTTCATTTAAGTCATTGTAGTTTTTATGCTGGTTCATGGTGTAATAAACAGGTTTTTCATATCATCGTAATACACCAAACAGCTCTGTCTCCTAGCATTAACATTTGAAATTCAGATATGCTTTACAAAAGACAAGAATAATGAAGTAGAGCTTAATTTGTAGTAATTAGCCTCGGAAATTCTTGTAGAAATGCTCTTTTTAATTTGTGTTTCATGATTTCCAAGTGATAAGAAAATAGATGTATAAAGTAGAAGGGAGAGGGAGAGAGACTGTGATAGAAAAAATAATTTCCCATATCGAACTCATCCTATCGAAGTTTAGCATTCCGGTTAGCTAGTTAGTGAATTGACAAGAGCTACTTTTGACCCTATTTTACTTATTTTTCTTTGGAGAAATATGAAACAACAAAAATGTACTAGAATATGATACATGAGAGGCTTCATGGCTGTGCAATCCCCTTCTTGATGAGCATGTCATAAACTCTGTCAATTTTATCAGGCTCAATCTTGAACAAATGATAGGCATCAGATTTTTTAGTGATATTGCCAAAAAAGATTTCAACTGACATGACTTCAAGCATCTTGAGATAAATTGGCGGAGATAACCCAAACTCGCTGCATAAACGTGTCTCCTGCCAAGACATGAAAGTCCAGCATTCAGAAATGATAAAGAGCAACATTTTCAGAATTCAAGCAATGGAATTTTAAACAAGTAACCCTTGTTGCATCATACTCTATTGAATCTATATGCGCCTACTCAATTATTATGTTTTTAATATTTAATGATTTTTTATATTTTTTAAATTGTTCTTGTATTGAGAATTCTTCTTGTTATTAAAGAAAGTATTTCTTTATTGTGCTAAAAACTACCAAATCAGGAATTAGAAACAGTTAAAGAATGCAAAATTCAGAACCAAAAAGATGAAATTTCACATGATTTTAATCATAGCCCATGCCCCATGCTAATGAAGTGTCATAGCTGTGATCATGGACGACTATCAAAGGACAAAGCAAGAACCAAAAACGTACAGCTCCAGACAGTAAGTCTTCACTATCAACTCGCATTCTATCCATATCAGTGGAGGAGCTTGAAGTAGCCTGTTGAGCCTGTCTTTCCTCTCCAATGACTTCCACACCTCTCCTAGCATTTTCTTCAGATTTCCATTTCTTTTTTTGTTCAAGATATCTATCTGCCTCAGCTTTTGTAAGGTAACCTGCAGCTTTTGCTTCCTATGATGCAATGAAAATCAGTATGCTTTGAAGCTGAGAGCATTCAAAGTTCCAATGTCAATCAATCTTGAATAATACCTTTAATTCTTGAATTCTTTTAAGTGTTCGATGCTCTTCAATGACTGACTTGAGAAACTCTTCATGCTCTTCCTTGGAATGAAAACGCATAAGTGTATCGTAATTCCAGCATATTGCCCTCTCTTCAGGTGACAAGTCTTTCCCAAAAGCATTTTGATATAATAAATTTCTTTCTATGATAAAGTCCTTCCTCTTTTTCCTCTCATCAAGCCTACAACATTTGTTAACTATAATAAGCATGCGCAAACAGGTATATCTACAGCACACGTACAAACATTTAGGTAACTACCTTACAATTTCAACAGAAGAAAATCACCATCACAAATTTAGAATGAAATAATCATCATGACCAACCTCTTCGAATAGATACGAAGAACTCTTAACTTCAGCTCACGCTCGTCTTCAGTATCACTGTCCTTGAATTCCATGTCAACCAATAACTGCTCCGCATCATCATCATATTCAATATTGAATTCCTGCCTTTTTGGGTCATAACCACTCAGTTCAACTAAAGATGGGCCATCGGTCCCTGAAATTGGTGGTTTTCCCTTAAAACTCCTTTTACTGTCTTAAGCATTTGGTTTTTCACAAATATGTGCAAAAAGGTTGCTCATGCATCAATATATATACATGCAATTTACAACCTTATTTCAGACACTGACTGAAATACAGACAGATGCTTAGTTGCCTACTTGTTTAAGACTATCTAAGAAGTATATGTCCAGTAGTGATCCCGTTCAGTGTCCATAAATGGTTCAGCTACAAAGTTGATTACCACTTTAGTTTACTTCATATAATCACTATCAATCTCTTATGTAAGAAAAATTTGTTCAAAGATGGAAAATGATAAGAGGATAACGTTCATTAGCTACTAATAAATTAATTATAGATTTGAATGTACACCTGACTTTACCAATGTCAGATTTTACAGAAATCCGTAGAAGTCATAAAATTTTATTCACAGCTAGGAAATGTGGAAAGGAAATTTAATTTACCCATTAACATTTGTTTTTAGAGAAACCATTATCCATTTCTATTCCAATTAGCATGAATCTGTATGTGTTTGAATGCATTCTTGTTTTTGCATGCAAGTAAAGGCAACAAATAGTACAAAATGAAATGGAAAGAAAGCCACAATAATTAACAATAAAAATCTACAAAAGAAAGTTATAAGATGCACCTTTAACAACACCAGGATTATCTATAACATTTGATGGTTTCTTGTTAGCAGATGTAGATGTTGCATTTATCCTACTAGAACAAATTCCAGCTTCTGCATCTATAGTATAAGAAAGTAAGCCAGAAAATCTAATAATGGTTTATGAATTCACAAACAGACACCAGCAATAAAAAATTATATTTCGTCGCACCAGAATTCAAGCTTGATAGTAAATGATTCGAGGCTCCACCTTTTTGAATATCTTCAACTCTAAGTAAGTGAATAAAAATTTTATGAGAAATTTCAACCAAGAATCTGATATAATGCATAAATTAGGAGCAACAATAACCATACATGATCCTGGAAGGAGAAAATGGGGACTCTTCCTCCAAATTAAACTCCTCAAGAGTAGGAAATCCTGTGACAGTTATTAACACACATAAAATCCCCATTTCGAGACACATGTTCGAGCAACGTCACACTACTAGGAAGTAGGAAGAATGAAAATGAACTTTTGTATAAAATAACAAGTATTGCCTTCTTCACTATGAAAGAAAACTCTCGAAAATGAGAGATAGACTGAGACAATCATACTGACACATCTTGAACAATAAAAGAGGAGCCAAATTTATCACAAACCTTTCTTGTTCTCATTACGACCTTTAGCCATAGCAAGAAGTTCCTTCTTGTTTTTCCCAACTACAGGAGAAGTGTCCTTTAACAAATACATTCCGTATCTCAATTAATTTCATGAGAGAGTAAAAAATTTAGAAAAGTACGGTTTGGAGGTCAGCGTGTACTATACCGGGAGAGGGAAATTTGGAGAGTTCAAATATATGTTTGTGTAGTGCTCTTGACATTCCTCTATACTCTTTGTCCCGACATGTTCAGAAACTTCAGCCCAGTTTCCCAAGCCAAACATTTCGATTCCCTAATATTATGAAATTAATATCAGAGAATTGATGAGAAGTTACAAGAGTCTGCAGGAGAATTAATTATAGGATTAAAAAAGAAATCAAAATACCTCCAAAAGCAGCATTTCATTGTCTGCATTCCAATCGGGGCAGAAAAGAGGAAAAGACAAGTTATCCTGTTAATGAAAGCATACAAGTGAGCAAGTGCAGCCGTGAGCCTGTGGCTATACCTTACTAGGCATGTAATAGTCTCCATGCAAGACTGGTTCAAAACAAACATAAGAATTTCACGGTGAAAATTGGAACACGGTTTTTCGAGCATGGAACAATAGTAGGATATTCAAGGACATACAAAAATAGGCTAAAGGAAACATTTTGACGTGATAAGGTCTTCGCAGCTTCATAAACACTAACAGAGCAATGGTTTGAGTTGCTAAAAACTAAAGAATTTTGCTTAACAATTTAATATCATGAAATTTCTACAAGTTAGCAAAGTAATAGGGGAAAAAAAACTATTACTAACCATGACCCTGTAGGGATGATTGCTTTTATGAGGTGTCACTTCAGCTCCTACAGAAAAACATTCTACGCATAGATCAAAGTCGGGGCATGTATAACACTTTATTCGAACCTTTCCAGTAATATCTTTGTTGCAATAATTGCAGTGGTACAAAACCCTTTTCTCTTCACTTTTTCCTTGGTCTAACTCAACAAATTCAACAATTTAATAAAAGGTGGGGGGAAGAGAGGGAAAATAAGTCAAAACAAAGTACAAATAATTGAAAGCTGATATCCCTTTGATGCTTATTTTGTTCAATGGGGAACAAACTGTCAGCACCACCATGTTGATGCCTGTTAACTTATTCCACAATTTGATTACAGCTACTGATGCCTAATCAATTGTATTTTATAGGATACACTAGTTATGTCATCTTAACTTACCTTCATTATCCAAAATTCAAAAATGCAATATTTAGATTCTTTCTCTGGATTCAACCAAAGGAACCCAACATAAAATATTATGTCATCTAATCTTCTAGCATAAACCTATGGAATATGATCATGATCAAGGACCAGGGTCTCTCGATGCAAAAATTATTAAAAGAAAAGAAAAGCAGGTAGAGCATAAAGTATTTACAAGACAATTCTAGCATGCAAGATTCAGAGATTAACAGATTTAATGTGGAATTGCAGTTACATCAATGATGTAAAATGTACCAGCAGCTGTAGATTCTGAATTATTTTCTCCACTGGAAGCATTCTTTGTCTTTGATCTGCGTGATCCAAATAGTGTATTAAGATTAAATCACAAGAACTTAGCATTCATAAAGAACCTATTGAATCTTTAAAAAAATAAAGAAGTACATTATGTACATATGTATTGAATAAAGATCCTAACACATAATTAAAAGATCCGCACTAAAGTTTTCAGAATTAACGTGTTGGGAAACACGTTACAACTTACAGGTTTGACATGATATGTATTGGGATTAACAAAACTTCAAGCCAAAAATTATCAAGTCATGCGGGATTGATATGATATGTATAGTATTTGCCTATTTGGTATGTGATCAAACAGTACTTCTTTGCTATTTGCGTAATGATTCAGACTTCAGAGCCAGATATTGCATTTAAATTTTTTCATTTAATTATGTGCTGTTACTGATACTATGTATATAACATTCAAAAATAAGCATTTGTCATTTAAAAAAATAAAGAATTGGCATTTGTCAAACTTAGAAGAGAAATAACTTGTAAAATAAATTTAACACACTATAGCCTATATTAAAAGAAAATCAGAAACAAATAAATCCCCAGAAATCAAATGCGTATCAAATTGTAGTTCAAAGAAAATTAAAACAAGACCTTCGGGTGAGATCCTTATCGGCAGAGTGAATGAATCTACGAGAGTGACCCATTGATGATTCCTGAAGTTGAATGAGTTCACGAGCAACACCTCCTGCTTTAGTGTTTAGTCAAATGCACATAAAGAAGAAGGCAAGACTGGGAAGGAATTTGGTTTCTTTCGAGAAAGCTAGAAAGAAACAAGAACACAAGACTTGATATGTGCACTCTGAATTTAACCAAAGAATCCACTGCTACTAAAAATTGTAAAGATAGCTTGGTTATTGGCCTACTGGGTATTTATAGTTGAGTTCAGAAATTTGCTAAATGTTCAGATTTTCGCTCCTTTATGAATTATGAGTAAATGGTTATCTGGGTTGGTGACATTAATTCTTGAAAACAGGGTTATTCGGTGGATAATGCCTGCTTTCTGCTTAAGAAAAAGCGAATTTACCAATATGTTCAAACTTATATCACGTTCTGACGTTCCGTATGTTTGGAAAGAAAATATTGTTTGCCAAACAAGAAAAATTATGGATTTTATTTTGTCAGAAAAAGAATAATATCATCACACTATATATGGAATTTATTTGGGCTCACCAATAATAAACTGTGGCCTTGGACCTTTTGTAATTTTATTTTTAAAGGACTAATAATCCGTCCGTGGATTGCACGCTTGCTTCTCTTAGCATTTTAAAAAATATATATATATATATATTCTTCTTGATTGTTTATGTATTCATTATTATCATTGTTATTTTTGAAATAACTATTATTATTTTAAATATGACAGACATTAAGGTTGTCTTTCAAGTTTAAACGAATGTATATTGGATAAATTTAAACGAATCGATCATGATCGTGAGAGATCCTTAATACTACCTATATAAATGTTGACTAACCACTAACTAAGCGATATTCAATTGATGGTCCTAACCAAAAATGATTAATAGATGATGTGATCCTAGATGCCTTAAGGATGAAAAGATTGAGGGCATCTTATTAGGGTGGTGGCTCGGCTTGAGTTGGGACATAGGTCCTAATACTATCTCAAGTTTGCTTAGATATATGACGCAGAGGATCTAGATATTTTAGAGGTTAAAGTGGAAGCTACTCCTAAAGAGAAGAAAACCTTTTATAGCACATATGGGGGCATTTCTTTAAAGTGAGTTACCTTAATGTTCATGTTGAGTTTTTAGTATGAAATAATACAAAAACAAATAAATTAAGAATAAAATTATTTTGTTAAAATTAAAAAATATATAAATAAAAATATATGTAAAAAAGAGAATTTTTTAATTTTTTTTTTAAATTTTCTATGCTATACCTCAAAAAATCTCAACTTTATAAAATTTGAAATTCATTGATATTTTTTTAAATTACATAATTAAATTTACAAATTTTAAAAATTATAATATTAATGTGTCACTTACTTAAAATTAAAAATAATTTCAACTAATAAGTATAGGTACCCCACTAGGGTATTGCGAAGATATAGGGCTGGCTTAACAAAAGGTCTGGGCACAACGAGCTTGATAAAGCATACAACCCAGTCAACAAAAGTACTTCGCCACAAACTGTGAGGTCTTGGATGTCAAAACTTAGTAAAAACTGTGATATCTTGACGTCATTAGGGTCCTCCCTCTCCATGAGCAACCTACATATAACGATCTCCATTTATTTATGTGTAACACTTGTAACGATCTGTTCTCTATTTAAACTAGTTCGTGTATAATTTTATTATGTATGTAACCATGTAGACAGGTCGCTTATACATACCTTGTCACGTGCGTAGGATTTCATACATATATATACTCCTTAAATGAGGAGAATAAATGATCTATTCATTTGTCCACATTTCCACTTCTCTCTAAAAATCACTAGAATCCCTAACTAGAAAATTCTCTCCAAACAATCGGCGTCGTCTGTGGAAACTCAAATCTTTCTAGTCTATAGTTGGCATTTGAGACCTTCATTTTTATTCCAAGGAGAATTATCTCGCTTTAGGGACATTTACTTGCACACAAAAAATGGACATGAATAGGTAGCGAGCTGGAATAACGAGTGATAAGAGTCAAATTATTGCATTTTTGTTATGATTTAAATGTTGATATTTGTGTGAAAATTGCATTTATTTGATTATTTAATCCACAAATGTCATTTCATGGGTATTTCGTGTTTAAAGTGCAATTTCAGGTAAAATCATGATTTTGGAGAAGTTAGGGACAAAGTACAATGATCGGGATTGAATGAAAATAATAAGAGAACAAAATTTCAAAATTTGGAATTTCGCCGCCGGCGAGAATATTCTCGCCGCTCGCAAAAACCTTACGGAAAAAATGTTGAAAATCATGCAGGGAGCACGGATTTTGGCCAAGTGAATCTCGCCGCCGGCCATATTCATCTCGCCGCCGGCCAAAGCATCTAGCCGCCGGCCAAAGCATCTAGCCGCCGGCCACATTATGTTGGCCACCGGCCAAAATCCAAAAAACCCAAAATTTAATTTTCCAGAAATCTCGCCGCGGCGAGAACAATGTCACCGCCGTCGAGTTTCGTCCGAAAACACATTTTTTATGTTGTTTTGTTCCAAAATTGCCCCCCAAACCCTAGATCTATATATACATTATGATGGAAAAAGAGGGGGATGGCAGAGAGAGCAGATCTAAGTTATTTTTGGTGGAGAAAAGGAAATTTTGGAGAGAAAGGTTGGAGAAGCTTGAAGGATCATCACCATTGTTGCTACCAAGTCTTCATCTTCAAGAGTTCTTCATCTCTTCTCCTTAGCTTTTATTTTCTGCAGTTTATTCAGATTGTTTGTTCATGGATTCAATTGAGAATATGTTTGTTCTTAATTTCGTTATGAACTAATTCATTTTTGCTAAGGCTATGATGTAGTTGAATCAAGAAAATCTGATTTCTTGTGTTATCGTTATATGAATTCATTGTTTTCAAGTTGAGTATTTATTTCCATGCTTAATGCTTTTAAATTTCTTATCAAGATTTAAATGATTTGTTGCATTATATTGAGACCGAGAGGAGATGTGTAATGAATGCTTCTTGTGATAAATACCGTATGTTGAATGCGAGTTTGACACCTAATGCATGATGTATGTGGTTATTCTAGAAATTCCATAAATCGTAATGTGCTTATTTGTGATTAAATCTTCATAGAAATATAGTTGGTTTTCATAGATAAGTAATTCTAATATAACTTGAGAGAGAGTATTAGATAAGTTTGGGTTTTTCAACCATCACTTTTAGCTTTGATTCTCATATAACAAGACTTGAAATCAGATTGAATTGATTTAGCGAAATCAAATGCCTTAGCGTTTTTAATCATTTGTGAACAACATTAAATTTTGTTATTTACGTTTAGTTTTATGTTAATTTGCTTTTAAAACAATTTCAACAATTCGGTTTTCAAATAAAATTAGGGTTAGTCAATTTCGGTACTTAGTAACGCCATTCCTTGTGGGTTCGATATCCGTACTTTTTGTACACTTTATTACTTGAACGATTCGTACACTTGCGAAAATAAGCATCAAGTTTTTGGCGCCGTTGCCGGGGAATGGTTTGATTTTATTAATATCGATACTACCTAATCTTAGTTTTAATTTGAAGTTAATTTGCTTTATCTTTCTTTCATTTTTAATTTTGTTTATTTTGCTATTATATTTTATTTATCATAAAAAAAAGAAGGGTAACTTTGTGTTGTTTTTGTGCTAGTTGATTTTCTGGTTGTAGGATTTTTTGTATGAGACGTACAAGAAGCCTTAACCTTCTTCCATTTGATCACGAGATTGATAGAACATATAGGCGTCTAAATCGAGAGATAAGGCGTTCAACCTCAGCTCCTAATAGACAATCAGCCATGGATCTACCATTTGTTGAGGAAGGTGAAATTCGTAGATCTTTAAGGGATTATGCTGCGCCTAATGTTGCTGGGACTACTTCGGGTATAAGGAGGCCAACTATTCAAGCCAATAACTTTGAGATAAAACCATCCTTTATCCAAATGGTTCAATCAAATCAGTTTGGGGGGATGTCAAAGGATGATCCAAATGCACATATTGCTTACTTTCTGGAGGTGTGTCATCTTTACAAGATAAATGGTGTGTCTGAAGATGCTATAAGATTGAAAGTTTTTCCTTTTTCACTTCGGGATAAAGCCAAGGAGTGGCTAAACTCATTACCACCGGGATCAATTACGACATGGAATGAATTGGTTCAAAAATTCTTGTCCAAGTTCTTTCCTCCAGCTAAGACGGCAAAATTGAGGAATGAAATCACATCTTTTACACAATGTGACCAAGAATCATTGTATGAAGCTTGGGAAAGATTCAAAGAAATGTTGAGGAAATGCCCACATCATGGTATACCAATTTGGCTGCAAGTCTCTACATTTTATAATGGGTTGGTTTCAAACTATCGTGCTATGATTGATGCTGCAGCTGGAGGGTCTTTAATGGGAAAAACACCGGAGGATGCTCATGAGTTGTTAGAGGTTATGGCAGAAAACAACAATCAGTGGCATTCAGAGCGAGTAATTGCAAAAAGACCAGCAGTAGTGCATGAAATTGATTCAGTGAATGCTTTGTCGGCTCAAGTTGCTGTTCTTTCAAGAAAGATGGATTCTTTGTCATCCAAATTCGAATCCAAACCAACTACACAATGTGATTTATGTGGTGGAAATCATACTAGCATCGAGTGCCAAGTTGGAAATCCATTTGCTTCACCAAATGCTGAGCAAGCAAATTATGTTTCAAATTTCCAAAAACCTCAACATAACCCATACTCGAACACCTACAATCCAGGTTGGAGAAATCATCCAAATTTGTCATGGGGAAATAACCAAGGGGGATTCAAACCGTCATCATCTTCCTACCAACCCCAAGAGAAAAAAACAAACAAATTTGGAAGAAATTTTAGGAAAGTTCATTGAGGAGACAAGAGCAAATTTCAGAAATCAAGAGGCAATCAACAGGGACATCCAAAACCAACTGGGGCAGCTTTCAAAGCAGATTGTAGAAAGGTCTCAAGGATCGCTGCCTAGTGACACAATAAATCCCACAGAGCATGTAAAGGCTATCACATTGAGAAGTGGTAAAGAACTTGAGAATCAGAGGAAATCGGAGAAAAAGATGGAGGAATCTAAAGAAAAGCCATCAAGATCCCAAGATATTCAACCTTCCCCATATGCAAAATATGAGCATCCTATCCCATATCCTCAACGATTGAATAAGAAAAAGCTTGATAATCAATTCGATAAATTTCTGGATATTTTTAAGAAATTGCATATTAACATTCCTTTTGCAGAGATGTTGGAACAAATGCCCAAGTATGCAAAATTCATGAAGGAAATTTTATCAAAGAAGATGAGGTTGGGAGATAATGAAACTGTCATGCTAAATGAGGAGTGCAGTGCAGTTCTTCAAAGAAAACTGCCACAGAAATTGAAAGACCCAGGGAGTTTTACTATACCTTGTACTATAGGAAGTTGCAATTTTGATGAAGTCCTATGTGATTTAGGAGCAAGCATTAATTTGATGCCACTTTCAGTTTTCAGGAAACTAGGCCTGGGAGAAGTGAAGCCCACTTCAATCTCTTTACAATTAGCGGATCGATCGGTGAAATATCCTCTAGGGGTAATTGAGGATGTTTTAATTAAAGTCGGGAAGTTTATTTTCCCTGTAGATTTCGTGGTGCTTGACATGGAGGAAGATAGAGAGATACCGTTGATATTGGGGAGACCGTTCCTTGCAACTGGAAGAACATTGATTGATGTTCAGCAAGGAAAGCTCATTCTACGGGTGCAAGATGAACAAGTAACTTTTGATGTTTTTGAAGAAACAAAATTTCCAAGTGATGTACATTCTTGTTTTCAAATTAACACTCTTGATGGGTTAATCTCGGAAACTTTTGAGGAGAGAACTTCATTGCTACCACTAGAAGCTTGCCTTGTGAAATCTGCAATAATTGAGGAGGAAGATGAGGGGACGAGACAATGTTCTGAATTACTAGCAGCACCTAATGAATATTTATGCAGTGATGAAACATTTAAGGAGTTGGGAACAAATGAAACTCCAACCTCAGTGGTAAAGAATGGAGCCAACAAGATTGAGCTAAAGCCAATGCTAGCCCATCTAAGAAAAAAAAATCTTATGTTCACCGCCGGCGAGGGCAGTTTCACCGCCGGCGGAAAGGAGATCTCTCTTTCCTTTCTTACATTGAGGACAATGTAAGGTTTTGGTTGGGGGTGCGGTAAACGGTAAATCTTTTCTCCCCTTCATTTTTAGTAGTTTTGTTTGTGATTTTATTTGTGTTTAATTTTGATTTTCCATTTATTTTTCTGCATTTTGATTTAATTTCTTTTATTTGTTTATTGTCTTATTTCTATTTTTATTTTTATTTTATTTTATTTTCATTTTACTTATTTTAATTTGCACGTTGATGATAATAATGTGATTGTGATAACAAGTAGCTGTTAGAAGACATTAAATTTTGCTTCGATTTAAAGAGAATTTCAAATGTTGATTTTACCTAGTTGGCGACTCTTTTGGTATGTGGTATGATTTGGTTGATTAGTCTAAATGCTTAGAGAAGTCTTATGTACGAATTTTTCATGAATATTTTTGTGATCTCAACAAACTCTAGAACTCATTTGAAAACCTCTTGAGGCGAAATAATTTGGAATTGCACTGTTTAGGATATGATGTAGGCCATTTTTGGATCGATTGTGACATTTTAAGCCTACCTTGTTATCCTTATATCACTAGTTACCTCTTTGAGCCTATTTAAATATATTGTTAGCCTTATTTTTCTTTCTTTTTTTTTGCCTTCTATAACCTACCCTTTGTTTAGCCAATATATATATTTCCTACCTTATTTGTTAAGAGCACTTAATTTTGAACACAAACTTTTCAAGAGCAATTGGAGTAAGGATGAAATAAAAAAATAATTCTTTCACATATATTGGAAGAAATTGGTTTGGGGTTGTGTTTCAAAAAAAAAAAGAAGGAAAAAAGGCCTTCACACTCTAGTAAATAAAAGAGTGTTAGTGATTGATATACTGAGGTGAAAAAAAATTTGAGGAAGAAGTTGGTTTATCTTTGGAAAAATGGGTTATGATCGGAAGAAACAATTTGGGTTAAATGGTGTTACTCTTTTACTTAATTGGTTGTGTTTAATTTAATAAGTGCCCTTATTTGTATTTTGACACTTCCCGTTCTTTCTTAACCAAATACCTAAGCCTAACATTACAAGCCTCATAAAGTCCTATTGATCCAAAGTGGTGTATTTTCCTTCATTAGTGGAGAGAGGTTTGAAAAGTGAGCCTATGGAGTTTGAGATTTCACCTTTTTGTTTGTGGATGTTATGCATAATATTATCCGGGCATTATGGCTATTGGTTTGTGGTTTGATGGATGTTTAAGAGTCAATAACAAAAGTGAAATTGGCATTTGAGATTTCTTAAAGCTTAGGTGACATTTAATTATTCTATATGTTGGGTGATATTTACAATTTTTGAGACATTTGTGCAAATTATTTGTTATGTGATTTTATTGTTTTAAGTTAGGATAGTTATAGGTAAGATGTTTATGGGTATCATCACTGGAAGCCTTCACGAGACTACAACTCGTCCTACTAGGGCTGCCTAGGGGTTTAAAGGCTTATTGCATACGCTTAATGCAATGTTATAAATAGAATAAATTTCCTTTGAATTTTTCTTTTAATGTATCCTTTTAAATTATTCATAGATCGCTTTTCTTGCTAGAGACTAGCAAGAAGCTGGTTGGGGGTTGTTGATAAGAGTCAAATTATTGCATTTTTGGTATGATTTAAATGTTGATATTTGTGTGAAAATTGCATTTATTTGATTATTTAATCCACAAATGTCATTTCATGGGTATTTCATGTTTAAAGTGCAATTTCAGGTAAAATCATGATTTTGGTGAAGTTAGGGACAAAGTACAATGATCGGGATTGAATGAAAATAATAAGAGAACAAAATTTCAAAATTTGGAATTTCGCCGCCGGCGAAAGTATTTTCGCCGCCGGCAAAAACCTTACGGAGAAAATGTTGAAAATCATGCAGGGAGCACGGATTTTGGCCAAGTGAATCTCGCCGCCGGCCAAAGTATTCTCACCGCCGGCCAAAGTATCTCGTCGCCGGCTAAAATCCTGGCGAAAATCTTCCCGAGAGCACAAATTTTGGTAAACTCATCTCGTCGCCGGCAAAATAATTCTCGCCGCCGGCCAAAGCATCTAGCCGCCAGCCACATTATGTTGGCCGCCGGCCAAAGTATCTCTCCGTCGGCCACATTATTTTGGCCGCCGGCCAAAATCCAAAAACCCAAAATTTAATTTTCCAGAAATCTCGCCGCGGCGAGAACAATGTCGCCATCGTCGAGTTTCGTCCGAAAACACATTTTTTATGTTGTTTTGTTCCAAAATTGCCCCCCAAACCCTAGATCTATATATACATTATGATGGAAAAAGAGGGGGATGGCAGAGAGAGCAGATCTAAGTTATTTTTGGTGGAGAAAAGGAAATTTTGGAGAGAAAGCTTCATCTTGAAGAGTTCTTCATCTCTTCTCCTTAGCTTTTATTTTCTGCAGTTTATTCAGATTGTTTGTTCATGGATTCAATTGAGAATATGTTTGTTCTTAATTTCATTATGAACTAATTCATTTTTGCTAAGGCTATGATGTAGTTGAATCAAGAAAATCTGATTTCTTGTGTTATCGTTATATGAATTCATTGTTTTCAAGTTGAGTATTTATTTTCATGCTTAATGCTTTTAAATTTCTGATCAAGATTTAAATGATTTGTTGCATTATATTGAGACCGAGAGGAGATGTGTAATGAATGCTTCTTGTGATAAATACCGTATGTTGAATGCGAGTTTGACACCTAATGCATGATGTATGTGGTTATTCTAGAAATTCCATAAATCGTAATGTGCTTATTTGTGATTAAATCTTCATAGAAATATAGTTGGTTTTCATAGATAAGTAATTCTAATATAACTTGAGAGAGAGTATTAGATAATTTTGGGTTTTTCAAACATCACCTTTAGCTTTGATTCTCATATAACAAGACTTGAAATCGGATTGAATTTATTTAGCGAAATCAAATGCCTTAGCGTTTTTAATCATTTGTGAACAACATTAAATTTTGTTATTTACGTTTAGTTTTATGTTAATTTGCTTTTAAAACAATTTCAACAATTCGGTTTTCAAATAAAATTAGGGTTAGTCAATTTCGGTACTTAGTAACACCATTCCTTGTGGGTTCGATATCCGTACTTTTTGTACACTTTATTACTTGAACGATTTGTACACTTGCGAAAATAAGCATCAACGAGCGCTCGCACAATCCGCATAGATGGATTTGACACTGAGGACAGGGCGACTTGTAGGTCGCTATATAGGACTACAATGAATAGTGGCTAATGCAGACTAGGATCAAATTGATGACAGAGCGTTGGTCCAAATCACCCAACCCAACCAATCAATCGTGAGTTGATAACAATGCATAAAATGGATACCAATCAAATAATAATGCGTAAATTGGATTCCAACCAAGACGAACTAATGGTATGAAGTGATGATGGAATGAGCTGAAGAGAGACGGGTTGGCCTCGGTTTCAAAAACAAATTGGGTTGGTATGGTTGAACTGTTGCGTTTTGGAGAAGAATGGACTAGGTCCTGATAATTGTGACCAAAAGTAGTGCATGGTGCTCCTCGTCGGGGTCAAACTGAGACCAGTTTCGTTCCCAACTCATTTCATGTAGCTTGGTTACTCTCATGTTGTTTCCCCTGTTACAACATTTTTTCTCCTAAAATGAATTAGGTTTTCAAATTGGGCCTAGGCCAGCCCAAATGAATGAAGTATATTGATGTGGTCTGTCTATTTGCTTTATCGTAAAGGGCCAGAAAATAGCAGCTTGGTCTGATTGGGTCACCGATCTATTTGAAAAAACGAATGCTCTTCACTGATGTGATTACAAACACGTTGAGAGGTGGTACAGTGGAAGATGAGGTATGGATTGGGTGCGAAGTAGTTGGGCGAGCTCAGATCATTATTATAAGACCAAGCGAGTTGTCTAGCGTAGGTCGTTATGGTTAGACGAAGTGAGTGGTGACATTGACGCAGATCGAACAAGCCACGAGTTGCACATGGCGTGAATTGATGGGTGTGGATTTGCTTACAATCTGAAACCAACTCCACCATGAACGACCACAACATCACTATTTTTTCTCTGGTACCAGCTTTCACACTCAATTATAGAAACGACACCAAGTAGCCCAAATTTGAAGTGACATGGTGCGCGATGTTGCTGGAACATAATTACATGGATCGTTGAGGCTGGAAAAGTGAATCGCGAGATCGCTAACAAGAACGATCTGTTATGATGTTTAAATGAACAAGAACAGTGAGCTATGGAACTCGATGAACATCGGGTAAAATTAGGCTGGAAAGAAACCAATTGAGCTTCCCAACTTGGCCTAGATCGACCCAAATAAACTATTATGGACTGCACCTATTTGGAATGACCATTGGGTGTCGATCGCGAACTGATTATATTTCTATAGAAAAACTGATGATCAGTTCCCATAAATGATGAATGAGATACACTTGGTGCGAACTGAGGGTAGGAGCTTCTCGAATCTGTTTGGACGCTTAGAAAATAGTAGTAGTTCGGTCTGATTGGATTATAAATCTGTTTGGATGAACGAATGCTCTTCACTCGAGGTAATTACAAATATGTCATGGGATGATGCAGTGGGAGATGAGGGTAAGGAATAGGTGCAAAATAGTTGGACGATCTATCTTGTTCAGGTCGTTATTATCGGACGAGGCAGCGGGCATAACGCAGATCGAACAAATCACGAGCTGGAACTGGGTTATGGGTTGTGAAATTTTGAACGAACTGGAATAAACAGAATGTGACCCAAAACAACATTGTGGTGTTCCTAGCTGGTGTCAAACTGTGACCAATTTCGTTCTCAACTTGTTTCATGTAGTTACTGGTTACTCGCAGGTTGTTTCCTCTGTTAATACTTTAGCAGCTCTATCGACGACCTCTGCTTCTTATTTTTTCTCGATCTCTAATTAGTTATGGTGCAGTAAAGACGAGCTATGGAAGACACCTGCCATAATCTCTCTTACAATTTCTTCTTGGAAGAACGGATCGATTTCTGTAAATGATGAACAAGATACCTATTGCGAATCAGTGAGTGAATTTGCTTCCAATATAAAAGTAGCTCCATCATGAACAACCATAAACCAGTATGTTATGAATGACTTGTAGAAACGAGCTGAGAAGATGAGTTTATGGGTTGTGGATTCTTGAGCGAACTGGAAATGGACTGCACAAATCTGTGCGCAATGAACGACCTATAGAAATAGGCTGAGGAGATGTGGGTTGTGCAAACTCTTGAACGAATTGGGCCTAGCTCAGCCTGGGTTTGCATTAATATTTTTGGACTTCACTATGTCGATGCAGAATGGAGTTCACTACGTTGATACAGAACGAACTACACCTATTCAACTTGATTCTTGGACCAATTCATGTTGGCTCAATTTCTATAGATGAATGGACTACATTGGTAATTTTTGGACTGGTTTGCGTTGATATTTCTGCAATGACTTCTATCAAAATTGCATTCAGATGAGAAGATGAAACATGTTGCCAGCCTTCATCCACTGCAATTTCTAACCCATTCTTTGTGGCCAAAAGTTCCAAACAAGTGGAGAATGAATTGCACTGGTGTGAGCTTATGGGTTAATGTGATTTTGAGCCAATTTTCTATTTAGGTCTAGCTCATCCCAATTGAACGATTTTGAGATCTGAAGCACTGTCATAAATTGGGCCTAGCTTGTCCCAAATGAACGAATTGCAATGGCAAAGAATTGATTGCACTTGATTGGTTTCCATAAACTATGAACCGGCTGTGCTGGTGATTTTTGGATTATGGGCCACTATCGATTTTGTCGTTGATCTGGTTGTTTCTTTTTGGGTGGTCATAGATCCTGATGTGAGCTATTAGGTTGGTGTGATTTTGAGTTCGCGTTTTGGTTGCTCAATGGACTAAAGAAGATGACAAAGGTGTTGATTGCAAACTGGGCCAATTTCTATAGAAAAACTACACTTGATCGGTTACCATAAATGATGAATTTAGATATACCTGCCACGAACTGATAAGTGTGGATTTGCTTTCAATTTGAAACTAACCTTAAGCCACCAACCCACAAGCTAATTAGTGTTGCGATTTGTTATGATATCTAGTGGGTTGATATGGTTTTGGCCACTAATGGGCTGATCTAGTCGTTCCTTGATACAAACTAATGGATGGACTTAAGAGAGACAAAATAATTAAGACGTACACCTCCAAGCCGTATCTTCTTTTGGGTAGAGCTATTCTTGAACTTCTGGTTTATATTTTTGAGCTTTTCCGTCAAAGCTGATAGGCTGGAGCTATCACCCTCACTCGGATTCTTCTAGTGGAGAATATCCATGTATGCAGCGATTAAAGCCACGAGCTAGTGCCAAAGTAAAGGTGTATTGGGCTGTATGTAAAGTAGTTGAATGGTGCCACTATTTTCAGTGGACAGCGCATTAAGAACATCCACAACTCGGCAATCATGAAACCATGAGGGACTATCATACACAAGTTGTGAATCAATGGTGGTAGGTAGTGCTAAGCTTAAGCTAATGATATTGTCTTACATACTTCCTCAGCGTGGCCAATAAATTAGATGACAACCTGGGGAAATAAAATATGGACAGCTCAGAGTCGGCATTGTTTTGATAAGAGTGACATTTCTATTATGAGAAAGGTCATAACACTGCTGTTCTATGGGCAGCCAATCAATGTATTGGACACCGTACAAACTGCTAGGTGGAAATTATATGTCGTGGTTACATCAAAATTTCTAAACAATAAATAAGGTACTGGCTATACATTGCGAGGTGATGATGGAATAACTTTTCTCCCAACAGTTGTTCGAATTGATTAAGGATTGGGTGCCAAGAAAATTAAGGGAAATTTATGCACACCATGCGAGGTAAGTTTATATGTTATATGAACTGATCATTACATGCCCTTCTTTATTTGATGTAGGGATTGACCTTGGCAAATGAGGTAGAGTTTGGTGCACTTCAGGATATTTGTAATCCATGCATCTCGAAAAGAAATTATAAGAGGATCAATACTTGCTGAAATATGACAATATTTTTGGCCTTTGAAAAATATTTAATGAGATCCATTAACAAGTTGTATTATTTATCCCATTATGACAAGAAACATTGTTGAGGAAATTATTATCAAGTGGGACTATTTACGTCACATATGGTGTATACCACCAATTCATTATCCAAATATTGATGAAGTTATTATGAAGTTCGCACCATGTTTTCTTTAGGCATGTAAGATACATGAACTCCTAATTTTGAGTATTTAACTATGAGTGTGTTAAAGTATTGAATTTCTTGCAAGGAAAATTTAAGAGCATATGTGGGATATGGTATTCACCCGCGCATGTCGCGTATTTTGCAAAATATTAAAGCGATCAATTCTTCAAAGTTTGGAGCACATATGGGGTACGATTTTCACCCTCACATGTCACCTATCTCACAAAATTTATTCCTCGTAATTGGAGGAGGAGTCCCATGACCCCCCCCACTCGAGATGCGGCATGTCTTATGCCCCATGATTGGTGGAGGAGTCCCCTGACCCCCCCCACTTGGGATGCAGGATACGTCCTATGCCTCGTGATTGGAGGAGGAGTCCCCTGACCTCCCACTCGAGATGCGGAATATGCTCGCAATCATACTTTAGGCATCTTATTTCATGCCCTCAAGTGGGGAAAAATCATTTGACCTTCTCACTTGAGATGCAAGACGCCTTATGCCTCGTGATTGGATGAGGAGTCCCCTGACCCCCCCCCCCCCCCCCACTCGAGATGTGGCTTGTCTTATTCCCCGTGATTGGAGGAGGAGTCCCTGACCCCCTACTCAGGATGCGAGATACATCGTATTCTCGTGATTGGAGGAGGAGTCCCTTGACCCCCCACTCGAGATGCGGAATATGCTCGCAATCATACTTTAGGCGTCTTATTTCATGCCCCCAAGTGGGGAAAAGTCATTTGACCTTTTCACTTGAGATGCAAGGCACCTTATGCCTCATGATTGGAGGAGGAATCCCTTGACCCCCACTCGGGATGCGAGATACGTCCGATGCCTCGTGATTGGATGATGAGTCCCCTGACCCCCCACTCGAGATGCAGAGTATGCTCGCAATCATACTTTAGGCGTCTTATTTCATGCCTCCAAGTGGGGACAAGTCATTTGACCTTCTCACTTGAGATGCAAGACACCCTATTGCCCCGTGATTGGAGGAGGAGTCCCATTACCCCTCACTCGGGATGCGGGATACGTCCTATGCCTCGTGATTGGAGGATGAGTCCCCTGACCCCCCACTCGAGATGTCAGATGTGTTTCAACATGGTAAAAATGCAGGTATTATTGAATGATCCGCTCATAATCCGAAATACGTCTTAAGGAAGAGACTTAAGTTCCAAGGCAAACTACTCTTCTTATGGAAGCGCATGTGAGGGGTTGGATATTCACCCTCGCATGTCGCATCTAACTGTGGGTCAATATTTCACCATGGCATATTGTATCTGAATGTGGGCTATTAATATCTTATGAAAAGTTCCACCGCTTCCTTCGAAAGGGACCTTAATTCACCCCACTACGTCAGTATTAAAAGCAATATAGACATAGCAATGTGCATATTTTCATTGAGGTAGAGCATTTAGGTCCCTGGTTCTTTAGGGGTATTTAGGGTATATAAGCCATATGTTTGCTATATGGCGATGCTTTATTCCTAGTTTGAAAATACCATATCATAGTGTAGTGCGGTGCAATAAAAACCCCACTTCATAGGCTACGTGACAAATAAGGGCTTAGATATATGGCTTCCAATAGCAAGGCCATCCACCTTCCTTATTCGTAAGGATTACTTAAATTGTAACTCTGTAATAATGAAGTGGCATAGTAGCATTCGCCTAGCGACCTAAGAGTCGATACCTGAAGAACAAGATCTTCAGATCAAAGTAAATGACCTGGGTCACCTATGCATACAAGACCTAATCAAGTAACTCTCATATGACAACTTGATTAGGCAACGTTTATATGACGATTAGGTAGCACTTAAATGATGACCTAATTTTAGAGTTAATAACAAAACCCGAGGAGAGCCTGAAGTGTTTACCCCTTCAAACTCAGATTAATAATAAAAATACTCTTAACAACTTGATAACCTCACAAATAGGGGAGTTAATATAATATTTGGTATTATATAAGTATCAGGTGCGTTACCTAACGACCTAGATCACATTAACATAGGATGAACCACCTATTTTTCTTTTTTGAGACATGTTAAAATAAAATTAATAATAAATTACTTAATGTGAATGTAGGTCGTTTGAATCTCGATCTAAAAATAAAGAATGGACTAGTTCTCCCTTTGACGTCGTTAAACAAATGAACTAAAAAATAGACTTAGTATTTTTCTAACGAGTAGACAAAGCGTAATAAATTGAAAAACACTTAATGGGTAAAAAATTTCTTAAAATAAATTTAAGTTAAAACGTATGGTAAAGGTAAATTTCTTCATTATTTATAAAGTGAGCGGGAAGCTAAAAGGTTTAATTAAAAAATAAAATTAATTATAAAAGAATATTGTTTGTAATTAAATAACCTCGCGATCGAAAATTGTATCGTCTGAGTGGCCGTTATATACTTATATACATTAAATCATTTAAAGTGGTTTATTTAAATTAAAATCAACAAACAAGTATTATTCCCTTGATTTCTCAAATCAATAGAATATGGGAGTTAATGTTTGATGTTAAATATGTAACGAACATGCGAACTAATAAGTACAAATACCCCGCTAGGGTATAACGAAGATATAGAGCTGGCTTAACAAAAGGTCTGGGCCCAACGAACTTGATAAAACGTACAACCCAGTTAACAAAAGTACTTCGCCACAAATTGTGAGGTCTTGGATGTCAAGACTTGGTAAAAACTGTGATATCCTGACGTCATTAGGGTCCTCCCTCTCCATGAGCAACCTGCATATAACGACCTCCCTTTATTTATGTGTAACGCTTGTAACAATCTACTCTCTATTTAAACTAGTTCGTGTATAATTTTATTACGTATGTAATCATGTAGACATGTTGCTTATACGTACCTTGTCACGTACGTAGAATGTCATACACATATATACCCCTTAAATAAGAAGAATAGAAGATTTATTCATCTGTCTACATTTATACTTCTCTCTAAAAATCACTAGAATCCTTAACTAGAAAATTCTTTCAAAACAAATACTAACATAAATTTTGAAAGATTAGCTACATTTGGGTATATGTGAATACAAAAGGTGGCATATTGTGAAAGTAATTTTTGATAATATTATAGCAAATTTTTATTTTTGAAAAATATTTGAATATCAAATTATTAAAAAATACTTTATTGTTATATTCTAAAAATAATAATTCTCGTAAGCAAAATACAAGAATATTAATAATAGGGTAATGTTATAGGGTGTGGTATCTTGCCGTACTAATATTATTTGTTTTTTTTATTGATATCATTTTTATAAATAAAAAAAAAACATCTAAAAGTGTTTAAAATTTTAGTCAAAAAAGGTGGTTAATTTTAGTTTTTAAGGTTATTTTCTTACTAAAGGAAATTTAGGTTAAGTTTTTTTTTCATTATTAACGACAAAAAATAGACAGACTTTAATGAAATCTTCAATAATGAGCAGATTTGCCAAGAAAAATAATTTTTAAAGGACTCTTTATAAATTTACGGAATAAGTACAATAATTTTTTTATGAATAAAAATAGGCATTTTAATAAAGGTAGTCAATAATTCTCAAAATAAATACATAATAGTGTTTTTTTAGAGTTATAATGCAACTATTATTTAGAATTATAATGCCCCGTAAAGTTGTTGTAGTTAGTCTAATTTTGAGGTTAACAATTTAAAAAAGTTCTCACCTAGAAATCTGTTGTTAATAATCAATTTTCTCCACCAATTATCATGTATTATAATATTATATGCTCTTACTACGAGTACTCGATATATGTATGTATAGTAAAATAATAATTAAAAAAATTCACTCATTTTTTAAAATAATCTTAAATGTCAAAATTATCATATTTATTTAACCAAAATTTTGGTTTATTATAATTATTTTTTACAAAAATGTTACCCATGAAAGAAATTGTGTATTAAATGGCATTAATTAATAGGTACTAGAACTAATATTATATACATTAGATTATTTTATGAATCAAATAATGTATTAATTTTAGATTTGATGTTAAATTTAAATATAAGATATTAAAGTAATTGTGTACCGTTAATAAATCATTAATGTTATATTAGTTATATGTGACTAATATACTTTATTAGTTGTATATTAGTTGTATGTAAGTAATATACTTTATTAGTGGTATATTAGTTGTATGTAACTAATATACTTTTCTTAAAAACATTTTTCCTAAAAAAACAGATTCTTATTTTCTATATTTATATTTGTATTAGCATTTATTGTAATTGCAATTTTTAAATATATTCAGTATATTCAATTTGGTATCAAAGTAGGAAAGAAAAAAAAAATCTTACCAGTTTTTGAGCAGCAGTGTCGTCGTCCAGTCCGCGACGTCCAGCCCACGCCGTTCAGTCCGCGTCGTCCAACCCTGTGTCGTTCAGCCCGCTTACCAGCCCTGCGTCGTCCAGCTCGCACACTAGCCCTGCGTCATCCAGCTCGCGCACCAACCCTACGCCGTCCAGCTAGCCAGCCCTGCGTCGTCCAACTCCTGCACTGTTCTGTTCAGTTTTTAATTTTTCAGTTTTTAGTTAAGCTATGTCCTAGTCCAAGCCCATCAACACGCTTACTCATCTGACCTAGTCCAAGCCCATCAGCCCAACCCATCAACTCACTCAATAATTAGACAACCCACTTACCAATCCAATCCACAGCCCAACCTGACCCAAAAAAAATCCAAAATCTTTATTCCGATGCATAATATTTTTTTTTATTATTTCAATGGAAGATTCAAGACAACATCAAGTTCCCAGAGTTTAGAAGTTGGTTCTTTCGACGTTACTAAACTTAATGGTACAAATTTTCGAACATGGAAAAAGTTATGTCTTCGTGGGATGCATAAGATGGGACATGTATCTGGATCAATCAGGGCTCCTAGTCAAGATGATATAGAAGTCTATACTAGGTGGGAAGATGATGATGGCTTTGTAATGTCAATTCTATTTAGAGTCATCACTGATGATATATTACAAATGGTGGAAGAATGTGAAACTGCTAAGGCCATATGGAATACCTTAAGCGATCTTTATACAAATGAGTATGACTTTATTCAAGTTCATGAACTCATGTGCAAAGCTGATGGCATGCAGCAAAATGGGAAACCAATATCTCTTTTTTTACCAAGCTGAAAAATGTATGGGCTAAAATTTACCAGAAACGCCCGTGCAAAATTAAAAATCCAGAAGACCTTCTGTGGTATCAGAAGGAGAAAGAGCTTGAACGTGTACATGCCTTTTTAAGAGGCCTTGATACAAAATATAATAGTGCTAAAGGCGAATTGTTTCGAATGTTAGACCCTCCTAGCTTGATTACCGCCTTTACATACATCCGTAAAGACGAATCTCAACAAGAGAGTCTTCATCAGGCACAAGTTGAGGTATTAAGCCTAGCCATTCAAGCCAAATCAAAGGCACCTTTCCTCCAGTAGCAAAATTCAATTCCAATTCATCAGTAGGGACCTTCACCAGGCTTTACCAATCGCACTCGTTCTCACTGCTCTTATTGTAATGAACAAGAGCATCTTCATGAGAATTGTTGGAAACTGTATCCACACTTGAAACCAAAAGCAGACTACTATGGAGCCAAACGACAACATCATCATTCTAAAGGAAAGGCAACTGCAGTGAAAATTGTCCAAGAACCAGACTACTATGGACAAGATCATCCTATGGAATGTGGAGGTATCCCTACAGCTTCAATAGTCGGTCGTGGTAAGATTGGTATGACCTTAAATATTTCTCACTCTGTTGGGTCTAATACTTGAATTATTGATTCTGGTGCATTTGATCATATGACTTATGATAAATCTTATTTTAATGAGTTATCTTCCCCACCATTGTCTTATGTTACGAATGCTAATGGTGAGATCTTTCCTGTCTTAGGAAAGGGGTCAGTTCATATCACTCCATAATGTCTTATATGTACCTGACTTATTGCATCACTTAATATCTGTCCCACAGTTGAATATTGAGTTTAAATGTTATGTAACCTTTTATCCTATGTATGTGATTTTTCAGGATCTTCTTATCAGGGAAATAATTGGTCAAGGGTATCTGAGGGGCAGATTGTTCCGTTTGGATCATAACTACACATGGGAGAAACCAAGAGCATGGGCACGCACTACATTGACTTCTAGTTCTGATAAGCTAAGTGAAATTTGGTTGTGGCATTGCCGCTTGGGCCATCTGTCTTTTAGTCTTATGAAAAAAACCATGCCCATTTTATTTATTGGTGTTAGTGAGACTGTTTTACATTGTGAGACTTATGTTTTGGCCAAAAGGCATCGTATTACTTATTCTCCTAGTATTTCTAATAAAAGTACTATTTCTTTTGAATTAATTCATTTTGATGTTTAGGGACCATCTAAAAAGCCCATTATATCGGGTATGAGATATTTTGTTTCGTTTATCGATGATTGTACAAGGTTATCGGGATTACTCTTCTTAGAATAAAAGATGAAGTCTTTTTAGTTTTTCAAACTTTTCATACCTTCGTTCAAACACAATACAATGGCATCATTCGGATCCTTCGTTCTAACAATGGGGGAATATGTTAATCATGTCTTTCAAGATTTTTTCCAAACACATGGGATTATTCACCGAACTACTTGTCCGTAAACACCGGAACAAAATGGAGTGTCTGAAAGAAAAAATCATCATTTACTTGATATGGGTCGTGCACTCTTATTTAGTGCTTATATGCCAAAATATCTTTGAGGTGATGTTGTACAAGCTTCTGCCCATCTCATCAATCGTCTCCCGTCTAGTGTCCTTAACGGAAAAATCTCATTCCAAATTTTCGCATCTTATGTCTCCTTATCATCCTTCCATAATCTTCCTACCTGTGTATTTGGTTGTGTTGCTTTTGTGCATGTTCCTAAAAATCAAAGGTCTAAATTAGATGCCTGGGCAATTAAATGTGTGTTTGTGGGTTATGAAAGTTATCAGAAAGGATACAAGTGCTTCCATCCACCGACCAGAAAGTATTATGTCATATGGATGTTACCTTCTTTGAGGACATGAGTTATTTTTCCTCACCCGATACTGCTCGTCAGGGGGAGAATACATATTTCGAAGAACTGTATCATGGTGAGAGGGAGGCATTAGAAGAATCACCAACTGATGTTTCAATGAGACCAGATGAGATTCCTAATCCATTGAATCCAGTCATTGTAGAAGCAGATGCTCCAGGTATTCAAGCGCCAAATTCGCTTAAAGAAAATGAAGTTGAAGACACAACTGTTCCCTCAAGCATTACTCCTACCCCTGATCAACAACTCCCTGGTATTGAAGGTCACTCATCTGAGGTATGTACACCCACTGAAACTAATAGCATTGAGTCTAATGTTGGACAGTATGTGTTACCAAATAGGTCTACTCGAGGTCAACCAGCCAAATGGTATGAACCAAATATTCATGCAAAATCAAAATACCCAGTAGCCAATTACATGTCCACTAAAAGATTATCTAAGTCATATAAATCATTTGTGAATCAAATATCTGGTGTATCAGTACCTAACAAAGTGTAGGATGCGTTGGGAGATCCAATATGGAGAAAGGCAATGGCTGAAGCGATGGAGGCGTTAAAGAAGAACGATACTTGGCAACTTGTGCCACCACCATAAGGGAAAAAGGCAGTTGGTTATCGATGGGTGTTTACTGTAAAACATAATGGTGATGGATCTGTAAATCAGTATAAAGCTCCTCTTGTAGCAAAAAGGTTTACTCAAACGTATGGGGTAGACTATGATGAGACTTTTTCTCATGTTGCCAAAATGAACACTATTCAGGTTTTGCTCTCACTTATCGTTAATCTAAACTGGCCACTTAGGCAGTTTGATGTCAAGAATGCGTTTCTTCATGGAGAATTAGCCGAGGAGGTGTACATGAGTCTTCCACCTGGGTATGTAGTTGATTCTCCTGGTAATTTTGTATGCAAATTGAGTAAGTCTTTGTATGGCCTCAAGCAATCCCCTTGAGCCTGGTTTGGAAGGTTTTCACAATTCATGCAAAAGATTGGTTACAAACAGAGTAATTCGGACCACAGTCTATTTCTCAAAAATCAACGAGGGAAGGTAACAACCCTAATCATTTATGTTGATGATATGGTAATCACTGGTGATGATACTATTGAGATGGATAAATTACAAAGACAACTAGCCTCTAAATTTGAGATGAAGGACTTAGGTGAACTAAAGTACTTCTTAGGAATTGAGGTAGCCAGAGGAAGAAAAGGAATATATCTGTGTCAGAGGAAGTACATTATTGATCTGCTAACAGAGACATGTATGTTGGATTGCAAACCTATTGACACTCCTATTGAGCAAAATCATTGTTTAGCAGAGTATCCAGATCAGATACCAACTAATCGAGCTCGCTATCAGAGATTGGTTGGGCGTTTGATTTACTTGGCTCATACTAGACCAGATATTGCATATGCAGTAAGTGTGGTAAGTCAATTCATGCATAATCCAAGTAAGAACCATGTGAATGTTGTTTGAGAATTTTAAGGTATTTGAAATCGGCTCCAGGAAGGGGAGTAATGTTCTCCAAACACAACAATCCTCTTGAAGTCTGTAGCTTCACAGATGTAGATTGGGCAGGAAGTATTACAGATAGAAAGTCAACATCAGGTTATTTCACCTTTGTGGGAGGAAATTTGGTTACATGGAAAAGTAAGAAGTAGAAAGTGGTGACGTGATCTAACACTGAGGCCGAGTATAGAGGTATGGCTCATGGGGTTTGTGAATTACTGTGGATAAGAACTTTGTTATTGGATTTGGGTTTCAAACTCAAAAATATTATGCAGATGTATTGCAACAATCATGCAGTCATTGATATATCACAAAATCCAGTACAACATGATCGCACTAAACATGTAGAGGTTAATCGTCACTTTATAAAAGATAAGCTAGATGATAAACTTATTAGTTTTCCTTTTGTTCCCACTGAAGAGCAACTTGCAGATATGCTTACCAAATGAGTTTCTAAGAAGGCATTATACGCTTCACTAAGCAAGTTGGGCATGATTGATATATATGCGCCAACTTGAAGGAAGAGTGTTAATAAATCATTAATGATATATTAGTTGTATGCAACTAATATACTTTATTAGCTGTATATATAACTAAATACTTTTCTTAAAAGCATTTTTCCTAAAAAGAAGATTCTTATTTTCTGTATTTATACTTATATTAGCATTCATTATAATTGTAATTTGTAAATATATTCAGTATATTCAATTTGTACAACTTATAAATACAAACAAATATATTGTTACATGCAGGTACGATAACATGATACAAATACGATACAATAAAGATAAAAAAAATTAGTACAAATTTATTAGTAATTTTTTTCATGTCCTTCAAGATTTTATTGTTTCATATATTAATTATAAAAAAACTCAATATAATTAATACCAAAACACGAAATGAATATGATACAAAGAAAGCTAACACAACACGATTTTCTCCTCTAAGTACATATAAATTAATACATGCATAAAATACTGATAAATTATATTTATTTTATTTTTAATATCCTGTATAAATAAAATAATTTTTTATTTTTTAAATGTTCAAATTATTTATATAATTTTAATTTTAATACTCCTAAAATATATATTTTATATTATAAAAAATATATATACACGAGAAGGTAAAAATAAAATTTTATTTGAGTAATTAATCTAAAATAATTTGTGGTGTTTAAATTTATGATGTTAGATACATAATTTTTTAAAAGTGTTAGTATTTAGAGAGGTGAACATATCAATATCACTCTAATTATAATTTCTTTTTCCAAATAATTTGACAATTATTGTTTTTATAAATGGAAATATGGGTTTTTGCAATCCTAAAATAACGTATTTTTTAGGATAGTAATGTTATTACAATGCATCTTATTAGAGTAGTGTTATTTATACCGGCCTGGATTTTAGGCTGTTTTTATGGCTTTTAAAAATTTCATTATTTTTCATTGAAAAAATAATTCAATAATGTTTTAAAAAATTCAGTGCTTGTATATCTATTCCCCGAAATATCGGCCGGTACAAACAGAGTATTTCATTTTATTATTACCGTACAATAATTTTATTTAATAATAATAACACTTAAAAAAATTTATATCAATAATAAAATAAATATTTTATATATTTTTATAGTAATAATTAATCATATTATCATAATAATTTTTATTATTGTTAAAATAAAAATACATATTTTATTTCTAACATTAAATGCATTTATGTTATTATTATTAATAAAATATTTTTATGATAATAAAAATTAGAATATCATTAATTATTTTTGTTGTGATAATAAAAAAATTTATTATATTAATATCATTACATTTTTTTAAAATAAAATTATTATTCATGTAAAAATATTTTGTTAATAATAACTATAGTAACGATAACCATAAGATATAATTAATAAAATAAAATTTTAATATATTTTTATTCTTAAAATAATTATAATCGTTACTTTTTTTAATCCTGAAATAATAAATGTCCCTGTCTGTGAACAGTGCCGTAAAATTTGATAATCAGATCTTGTTTCCTTTAAATACGAATTTCCCGCCACATTAATATTGGCATTTAATGTAATTTTAGATGTAATTTAGGGGCAATCAATCATAACACACAACCGCGCACGTCACGCTACAAAATTTGAATTCAGAGAGTCTGCCAAACACCACCACCATAATTCGCCACGTGTGTATCTTAATAAACCCTCATTTTCAAAACCTTACCTTAATCACATAATCTCAGTCATTTCTCACCTTCTTCCTCTTCATATCAAACAACATCGAGCACTCATTGAACGTTAATTTTCTGAAAGAGGAAAAAGCAAAGATATGGCGTCGTCAAGATACAATTCGTACGATTCACGATCCTCATCGACATCTTCGCTCTTCTCAGACCCCTCGTCCTCAATGGAGCTGAAGCAGCAGAAGCAGAAGTCTTCTGTGCCAGTGCACAACTCGTCCTCGCGTGCGCTCGTTAAATCCAAACCCTCCGATCTTTCCAAGGTTAAGACTAAGCCATCCAACGAGAACTTCAGTAGAATGGTTCAGAAATTCATGGAAAAGAGGTCCAATGCATCGTCGAAGGTCGATAATCGGGTGCATTTGGTTATTCCAGACGTTATTGCAAAAGATTTGAAAAAGACGGCGAGAAAGGACTCGAATTTCACGGCATTGCAGAGAAAGTTGTTTGGAAAAGGAACGATATCGTCGCGGAAGGAGAAGAGCGAGGTTAAAGCTTTGACGGAAGTGAAAGGAAACACTAGAACTTTGGCGATGGTTTTGAGAAGTGAGAGAGAGCTTTTGTGTTTGACGAAAGATCAGGAGATAGAAATCGCTCAACTTAAGTTGATGCTCGAAGAAAAGAACGGAGAAGTAAGTCATTCACATTTTACTTTATATTTCAAGTTTTTGCTGATTTTGCGTGTAGAAAATTTCCAATGCATTCTTTTATTTTTAAAGCTTTCCAAAGACCTGGGAAAGAAAAAAACATTCATAGAAATTTAACCCGATTAGCATTAGATTTAAAAATCCATGAAACTGTATTAGATTAAAGTGTAAACACTGGTTTGATGATTGATAGTGTGTTTAAACGGCAAATTTTCTCAGAAACTCGGAATTTACATTCATGTCATAAAGTTAGTTGATGCAATTATATGTTCTTGATGGTGATTAGAACAATGTACAGGTGGAGAAATTGAAGGATTTGTGCTTGAAGCAAAAGGAAGAAATGAAGGCGTTGAAAAGTACAATATTGTTCCCAGAGGATATCAATTCGCAGCTGAAAGAAGTGGTAGAGAAGCAGGGCTCAGAGCTAACGCAAGCAAAACGATTAATTCCAACGCTACAAAGGCAGGTCACTTCACTTACAGGCCAGCTCCAATCTTTAGCTCAAGATATTGCTGAGGTAGTATCCCTTATACGCTCCATAAATTGTTCGTTACCATTTATTTACCTCTAATTAAATTTCCATATTAATCTAATCAGCTTTTGAGCTTCAAATAGTGTAAGATCAGATATTAGGTTCTTGATCATCAATAATGTTACCCCTTAAGTCAAGATGGTTAACTCATAACTAAGAATCTTGTTAATTTGGGAACAGACATCATTTGATTGACACCCAAATAGTAATTTGTTGTAGTGAGTAATTTGTTGAACAGACTTCATTTACCTGAATTGAGGAATCTGCTGAACTGAGGTACCTAATATGAGTAATGAATGCTAAATTGTACCATCTAAAATTCCTAATCAATTAATACATATTCTTCAAAGATATCACTATGGCACTATGCATATTGCATAGTATTTAAGACAAACTACATGCTGCTGTGTGATTTTTAATATGTTATTTTTTTCTTCTTTTCTTCTTTTGCTTGGAGCAGGTGAAGGCAGATAAATGTTCAGCAAGGGCTCGTTTTCATCATTATGACTGTTCTCCAACATCCCCAATACATGATCACGATGAAGCATCTAATTCTTTGGTAAGTACAACATTCAAGAGCAACATAGCCTATGAAGTATGAACTCATTCAAAATCATTTTGCCCCCAAAGAGAGTTTCTGATATCTTTTTCCATTTTAATAAATTTAGGAATTCAGCTCTGTCGATCCGGCCAGCCCTACTATTCCAAATGACATGTTCCTCGAGGATTTAAATCCTTGTTTGACTCCCTATTATATTAAATCAAAATCCAAGGTATGCATTCTTTCTACGAGGGCCTCCTAAAATATGGTGGCTCTTCCCCATTTCTATTCCAAGAAAATCCTAGATACTCAAATGGGGAGTCCAATGTCTTTCAGGAATTGGAATCGATGAGTTACGGGTCTGCTTACGATGAAAATTTATGAACAAAATAGAATATGGATTTAACTCTTGTGCCAGCAAGTTATCCAGAAGTTCTGATTGTCGCCAGAATCCGAAGAAAGAACGTACGATGCCTGGGCCATATGGAAGATCGGATGAAACAAAATCCGCACATGGAAAGTAAATGCAGCGTAAATTTTTCTGAATAATTTATCATAAGATTTTGATTTCTGCTTTATCTTTGATTTCTTGTGCTCTTACTTTCTATGGACCATAGTCTGGTCAATAAATGCAAAACTATCTCATGAGTGCAAGAGATTGTATTCTCAAATTACTTTATCAATTTTGACGTTTCCAATAATAATTTGTATACATGGTCTGATACGTCTGTTGATGGAGCTGAAGAGTAGGACCTGTCTGGCTGCTAATGAAGCTATTAGACGGTATTAACATTTTCCATATAGTTGGAGAGAAGAGTTAAATTAAATAATTTGATTATTTTACTAAATATCTAAAATTCTCACATCCAAATTTTTGCTTTTAAGCATATAACATCGACGTCATATAGCATAGGTGGTACAGCGATTCAAGACCCCATAATTTCAATCAATTCGCAATCCAATTCTTTACGTGCAGATTATATATATATATGGGTTTAAAAATATTAATATGCAATTCGACATGCACCATGAATTTTGAATTTTTTTCATCAAAATCATGCACAACTCTACAGTATTGTGGATTAATTAGATGAATTAATTATTTGTAACCCTAATATCATTCTCACTCTGTAAGGGAAGATGCTTTTCTTTTAGAGAAAGAAGACCATTACACCAGTATTCAAACTTCCATAAGTTCTATGAGGGAGAATAGTATACGAGTGTTGAGCAGTTCAAGACATTAACACCAACTGGCCCTTTAACAGGATTTATTATTAAAAAAAAAAGAGATTGACGAACCCACAAGAGTGCAATTCAATCCGATCCAAATAAAATATTTTTATTAAACCACTTTTTAGCTTATCATGTTTTGACTAATACTTTACGTTTCACATAAAATAGTATCTTTTTTATGATTATTTGTATTTAGTTTAAGAAAAAAAGTGCAAGATTTCTAGTAACTACCCCAGCAGTTGTAGCTCAATTGCACCAAAACTTCCTCGTGATCTGTCAATGTAATGTAAAGGGTATGATCCCTAAGGGGTGTAAATTGTGAACTTATATTTCAATTAAAACTAATAATAACTACTAATAACATGGATACATATATCATATACCATGTATGACTGGATCGGATAGTAGAAAGTTCATTCACATCCCAAATGGATTGAAATTTTTTCAATCCAATCCAATGAAACTATTAAAACTCTTAACAGATTTGCTCAGATTTTTTGCACAAACTCTAAATTGTTCATTCTATTGAATTCTGTTTTACAAGAAATGGAAAAAAATAGAGTTCATAGAAGTTCAATTCTGAGCTCACAATCCACAAATTTTACATTAAAAATAAAATTAAAAAAGGGTCAAATATGAATAATAAGGACACTAAATGCTTATATAGCATTTCCATCATTCCCCTTCCAAGGTTTAATACCCTTTAGTTGGCAAGTAGAATATAATACCCCGAAGGCAAAATCACTTGGAAAATATATGGTACAGTGGAAGCTTTCATGTATTATTCCTAAATATTCTAAGGCTCGAACACTAGCCAAAAAAAATTTGTATAAATTACCAGAGATTTATTGTACCATACTTTGTAAGACCAAAAAAATATTTCTGATCAAAATAGCAACAAGTGCCATTTTTTCCTGCAAAACTTAAAAACTGTGATTTTGATCAAATTGCAGAGTTCTGTTAACGGATCATCTATTTAAGTTCATCTATCATTATGCGACTACCTCCAAAAGACAAAATTCAGAGGAAGTGATGCCATAACAAGATTATACATGAGGATGGATGAGAGATACCTTGGGGAAGTTCCTAAGGATGCATGTTAGCATCGAAAAAACTCTTACCAATTGTGTAACTGTGAAGTAATACTTTTTACCACAGGGTGGTATTCTGTGTGCATGTATCTTTTAGCTTTCTCTGAACCAGGTTGTTCAAGCCACTCATCATATAAGGTCTTCACTATGGGATTTAAGAAAGGATCCGTTACTAGAACCTGTAAATTATTTTAAGTGAATCATCAGGCACATAGAATATGGATCCTGCCCAAAACAATAACTACCTGACAAAAAAATATCAGCTAGCAAAAAAAGAGGGATAGAAAACTAAGGTAAAGTATCAAGCATGTGTGCAGAACAAGAAAATCTCAACAAACTATCTGATAAAGAACTGTCCCAAAATATATGGAAATTACCTATAAAAAAGCACCTGGCAAAGAAAAGAATCCGATGAACACTAATGCATTAAGATTTGAATCTTTTCTACCCTTTCTTAAAAGGGAAACCAAACTAAATTTCTCCAGCAAAAATACGAAAAATCACTAAGAACTTTAAATAAAGACCAATGTTATAAATTAATGTTTCCAGTTTTTTTTCTTAATAAGAGAAACTTCATAAATATATTTTTCTTTTCTTGAAAGGACCAGCTCTAAGGATCAAGTTGTCATAGTATTGAAAATAGAGTTCAAATATAACTTCATTCACCAGTGGCAATTACTGCACTCTGACTAGCAAAGCATTTCAGAAGCAAGTATCACTGTTGCTGCTCAATAACATACAATCCATTTTCAATACTCAAACTAGAAAAAAAATGTCATTATCTAAGGGTCCACTATTACACATTAAGGTTATCTCTCTCTCCACGCCCCCCTCCCCGGCCCGGGGTGAGAGGGGGTTCTCCTCCTTGGGGCATGCATTTAGATGTAAAATTGATAAGGTTTAAGAGGATATGCAGCACTCAATCAAACTCTTGAGGCAAAGCAAGTAATATTCAGCAATTACCCAACCATATTACATCCAGAACTAAAACAAAAGTTTAAGCAACTCTATAAATAAATAAATAAAAATTAAACCTAAGGGGGAAAAATGATAATGCAAAAACACGGAAACATGCAAACCTAACATTCAAAAGCTGAGAGAAGAATATCACACGTCTAGAAGGGTTCAGAGGAAACTCACTTTTTCCATATAAGCAGTTTCCAACAATTGAATCAAATCCCTTGCAGACTGGCCGGGCATGGGCTTGATTTGACCACCACCATTCAAGCAACCTGATCAACAAATTATTTTAGCATCGTTAAAAAGTATAATATGAACAACTATTAAAAGTAAAATATTTATTTATTTGGCTCAGATTACAAATATGGTCAGCCAAAGAAAACAAATACCCGAAGGACATGCCATGATCTCCAGAAAATGATAGTCACATTTTCCAATTTTGATCTTCCTGACAACATTTTGCAGATTCCGGAAACCATAACACAATGCAAATTTTAACACAGTTTTCCCCTCCACCTGTAATGAGAATGGAAATGTTTACAATCAACAATGTGCAGCAAAATTAAAATTTCATACATGCATCTGAAAATCAAAAAGACAATTGCAGTAAATCCTGGATCATCACTTGCTTGAAAAGCAATAATGTCAAGTAACTTTATCCCTCAGAAGCCTAGCTAAATTGCAAGCAATTAGGTTTAATTTGACTTCATTGAAGAAAGACAAGCAAAGTTTATCAATTATGCCTGCCAATTCTGTATCAAAAAAATTTAAAAAGGAACTTGCAAAACAAACTACAATGTAGGACCAAAGAACTTGACTTACTTCCAAAGTCACTTCCTGGAAGTCTGAATTTTTAATAATTTTGAAGCCCAAAGGCCCATCAATTTCTTTTCCAAACATCATTTTGGCTGCATATCTAAAAATTGTTTCTGCATAACCTCCTGAGTTTCCATGAACACTATAGAGATCCCCTTCTTCTGTAATATTTGTCAGCCTACAGAATATGATTGCAAGATTATATTTTACTCTAATTGGTAAACGAAGGAGCCTAACAAAAAACATACTTACATGCTATCAAGAGGAGACTCTTTTAAAGCTTTAAAATCCACTCCTTTTAACTGCAAGAGTAAAACCCAACAAAGTTAACCAAGTTCCATCAGTAAATAAAGTAATAATAAAATGTAGCAAAAGTAATGGATGTAACAATTACTAGAACAATCTGCAGCCTCACCTGTACAAGTTCTAAAATTTCACCAGATGTCAATACTGAATCTACCTCTGCAATACTAAGACCTTTATTCACATTATCTTGAGATTCCACTTGGAATACAAAGTTATCCCTGGAAGCTTCAAGCTTCTTATCATAACAGGGCATGATGGTCACATGATAAACTTCATCTGACCTGTTAATTTTTTTTCTTTCATTTAATTAGATTCAAGATTCAAAAACAATATAAAATGACTTTATATAAACAATAAATGATGTACCAACAAAGACAACCATATTTAACTGGACAAGAACTTAGAAAAAGAAAAGCAGATGACTCTTATTTGTTTTTGGTATACTGTTTTTGTATACTTACTAATAATTTGAAAACCCCTATAATCCGTAAAGCCATGTAAAATTATTTTAATTGTTCGTAGATACTACTAGAATGAAATCCTTTTCTTTGGTAATTTTTTTTTCATTTAATTAGATTCAAGCATACAAACAATATACTATGAATTTATATAAACAATAAATGATATACCAACAAACACAACCATATCTAACTAGACAAGAACTTGGAAGGAGAAAATCAGATGACTCTTATTTATTACCAAAGAAAAGGATTTTATTCTGGTAGTATCTATGAACAGTTAAAAGAATTTTAGATGGTTTTACAGATTATGGGGGTTTTCAAATTATTAAAAAGTAGCACCATGCATCTCCTCTTCATCTGTGATAACCAAATTGTTCAAATGATATATAAGAAACATAAGCTAACAAGATGTAACTTCTTGAAAATATAATGGTAAGTTTAACTAAAAAATGTTATTAGTATAGCTTGATCCTAAAGATGAAAATGTCAAGCTTAATGAATTATGATACATATTAGAATTTAGGTGTAACATTTTTAAAGTCTTATAAAATAAACTGCAAAGGATGTGATTAACATCACAAACATGTAAAAACTATGGATCTCCTAAGCATATGTCTACACCATATAATTACCTCAGACACATTCTTTGGCATATAAGGTTTTTCACTATGGCTCCTATTGCTTGCTGAGGACTCTTCACTGAAGAAATATAGGGTAGAACAAAAGAACCAAGTTGTTTTTCTGCATAGCATATCCAACCTACAATAACAGAAAAATGCTCGTATATAAAATGAAGCAACAACTTACCAAATATTCAGATTTATTTTAAGATCCATTTTGTTGTAAATTATTATCATTAGGGTGCCAATTTCTATCACGAGAAAATGAATATGACAGGTCAAAAAACATTTGAGTCAGAACTGACTCACTAAATGTTCTGTTCATTTCAAGGTCCTCTTATTCCTTAATATTATCTTTTTTTCAATTTGTCAGCACACACGAAAATCACAGGAATTTGACATGATTACCACCTCTAATTATCTATAATCAATTAATTTCTATTTTAGATTCCAACTCCACTGTAGCATACAAGGGGAAAAAAAGTGCAAGGAAGTCTACTGCCTATATGTGTGTAACTAATGTTGGTGTTCAGGGGAGGGGGAGAGTGTTCAAATGCAATGCCAAACAATTCTTAGGCGGAAATATGACCTGGACACGCAGACGAAATCATGGGCAATGAAGATTTATGTCCTACATCATCACTGGATTGAGTCTGTCTGTATCTTGAGATAAACTCATAACAAGATTCAATGAGGGCTAAATCTCTACTGCAACTTGTATCGAATACAGCCTTTACTCCCAAGGACTTTAAAAATGTGGTAAGTTTCTTAAAAACCTGAAAATAATTTCCAATGTCAGAAATCATTTCAACCAAACCACTAAATTACAGGTTTATTATAAAGGATGAAGTGCCTAGATTGTCACTTTGTTTAGATCAAATATGTTGTTTAGTCCCTCTGTTTACAAAAGGTTTTTTAAATCCCTTTATTTGTGAAAAATCTATCATTAAATTCCCTTTGTTTGTGAAAAATATATCATTGAATTCCCTTTGTTTGTGAAAAAAATACGACAAGTTAACTTTTCATGTCACATGTATGTTTATATTTTTTTATAGTTATATATGTAAAAAATTAATATTTAATTAAAAAGTTACTCAAATTTTAAAAAAAAAAATTCTTTCAAAATTAAACAAAAATTTTATTGTCTAATATCTAAAATTACACATTAGATAATGAAAATTTAATTTAATTTAAGTATGATTGAAAGATGTTTTAAAAAATTTGACTAATTTTTTTAATGAAAAATTACTCCATTTGATATATGTCTATCAAAAAATAAAAATATGTATGTATCACATGTGATATTCTGTTATATTTAACGAAAAATTAAATGAAAAATTAATTTTGTCTTTACCGGTACTTTTTTCAGGACTTAAAAACATATTTTCTATACAAAACAACCCCCAAGGCCTAAACAAAGGGATCTCCATGGCCCTTTTTCCTATTCTAAATCAATGAGCATAGTCATTTATCTTGAGTTGCTTGGTGAGCAATAGGACATTGAAAACAAAATACTAGATAGATTGTGCCTAACTTCAACATTCAACACAGCCAAGATAAATAAGCGTTTGTTCATGCTGCAAGAATAACAACCTGTAGTGGTGTAACTCCAAAATGAACTGCAAGGGAAGCTCTTGACTGGGGAGACAATGAGACAATAATGGCCTTGCCTTTATCAACATTAGAAAGAAACTCATCTAAACTTTGCTTCTCCAGCATAATTGTTTCCGCTGATGTGACACATCCACTGCAGGGCATTTAAAAAATGAACTTTAGGCCTCCTTCACCAAGTAAAATACGATTGTAATTTGTCAAACCAATGAATTTTATTTCAATCTGAACAGAAACTATATCAAGTGTATTTTCACAAAGAAGCCAACATCAAATCAATAACATTATTCTATTAGTTTCTAAGAAATTATATTCACAAAAACACTCAAGAACAGCCATTCAAGTAGCCACTTCAACAACCTAAGGCATTTAGAAGTAGAACTGAGTCACTGACACTGGGGTTAAATGATTTCCGAAACTGAAAAAACAACTTTGCTTTTTTATCCTTCTTTTCTGTTTCCTTAATTTGGGTCAAGGAAAAGTGACATGAACTTCTGAACAATGATGGCTCCTTATGATATCAATTCTAGCTTCATAAGGAAAATATATCTATTATTTCATTCTTAAATTATGTTTTCTAGTGCAAAATACTCTTAATCGTTAAAATAACAAGTATAAGCTCTATGTTATCTATAAGCAAGCATAACTCAGTGAAAAAGAAATCTTCCACATGATCTCTTATATATCCATTTGTTTTACCATCAGATAAGAACAAAATTAGGTTACAACTAAGCATACAAGATACTTCAGCGATACAAAAGATGAATTACCTGCATGCTAAGCAATCCTTTAGAGAAATTTTCACTGGTTCCGTCTTTAATTGGTTGTTAAAAGTAGACACCTTCAAATAGCCAAAGAGAAAATAACAAAAATATTTAATAAATAACCTCATTGAAGCTAAGAAATTCAGGAGCAATTTGCATGAGCTAGAGAAAGGCTAAATGAACACAAATAACCAAACAGAAAACAAAAAAATTGCAATTACACCAATTATATATTTGCCAAGTGGCATAATTTCCTTGAAAAATTATTAACTTTATAATTTCCAAAGTTATTTTGGCACGTGACACACCGTGAGTGCAAATTTGTGTCATTAGCATTCCTTATTCCTTATAAGAATTATGGTCATGTTTGGTTTATAGAATGAAAATTTAATGGTAATGGTAATAGGAATTGAAATGAATGGAAATAATATTACTAGTATAATATTTGTCTGAGCAATAGAATCAAAATAAATATAATATTAAAATAAAATTTATAAAATTATAAATGAAGTAAAATTAAAAATAAATTTTTTGATTTCTAAATTAGAAAAAAATAAAAAATGATTATTCAAATATGTAAGAAAAATAAAGTATTCCAGTATATTCATGGAGTATAAAAGTAAATGGAGTATAAAAGTAATGAGTATTACTGTTACTATTGAAATACTTTATATTACATTATAGATTAATAGTCAAATCAAATACAAAAATAACCTGAATTATTACCATTATGATTCCTATTACTGTCAACCAGTGGTGGAAAAAGGAAATTCTAAGGTGAGCCTCAAGGCGTGCCTTGAGGTGAAGTGCACAACAAAGGTATTGAGGCTAGTCTCTAATGAAAATTTGAGGCTTACTTTTTTCTTGTGAGGCACAAGCGTTGAGGCTAGCTTTGAGGCAATTAAGGTGTTTTGGCCTTGAGGCGGTTAAGACTTAAGACTTATAAAATTTGTGGTTTTTTAAAATTAGATCATTGGTCACCAATTACAACCCGACTCAAGCTCAATAAATAAATAAGAAATGAGAAATTTTAAAGAGAAATAAAAAAATCTTAAAAACTTAAGTCATGCACAAACTAAATTAGGACAAATGTTTTTTAGTTCTTCCCACTCTGCCTCCAAACCTCCATGTCTTCATTAATTAATTTAAATTTTGAAATACATTAGAAACCATAGAATATTAATTAGATTCTACTACTTATCTCTTTTCTTTACATAGTGGTTAAATTTCATGGTGTTATTTTTTTTCAATGCAGTATTATTCCATAATTGGATTAATTTCTTTGTATGTGCTGCCAATAATCATATATATATATATATATACATTGTTTAATTAGAGCATATTTTTATCTTGAACCCATGCAGCCTATCGCATATATAGCAAGCATTCTACCATTTAAAGTACACCTCCATAATGTCAATGATACTCTTTGCTTGATTATTTTTTTATTTTCCTAATCATTGGGTTCATAATTGTTATTAGAATCAATAGGTTTAAAAATAATTAAATCCCCTCTCGTCATTGTTTATAGTCTTTAATATAATTGAGAAATTTAGGAAAAATGTAATAATAAATCAATAGTGAATGGATGCAATTGTTTATTTTTCAAACTCTTTTTCCAAAATTAAGGGTTTTATAGTTTTTGAAAACCTTAGAGTGCTGTATAATAATTATCCCTCGTTATTACGAAGGTTTATTTGAAGGTTAAGTCTCAGACCGATGCCTCAGACCGCCTTGAGGCTTTCGTCTGAAAATCGCCTCACTTAAAATAACATTTTCCGATAATGATGTCAACCAAACATGATCTATAAACATGACTAAAGGAAAGGAAAAAAAAAACTCATGTAAATAATAACTAAGCGGGTGAACAGAAAAAAAACCTCAGGTTTATGGGAGGGCTTGGTGGAGGGGTTCTTGAGTCCCCTCAGAGAGACTATGCATGCCTGAGACGGAGCTATGAAATCGTTGAGATCTCCGATTCGAAGCGTCGGCGAGAACTTCTCCGACATATCTACTTCTGTGAAATCGAACTCTAGGACCGCGGGATTATTCCGATAATCGAAACAATTATTATCGCTCCTGAAAAAGTTTCAGTTATGGTTTTAGATTCCAAGAGCTGCGGAGTTAAGACGGTGACAGAGAAATACTGAATAGCGAGAAAGTATTATTATTATTTTGCTAATAAAATAGGAAGAAAATTCGGTTCGTCTATCTGGGTGTTTTTTTTTAAATGAAGCTCGGTTGATCGGAGGCGGTAAACTTTGGAAAATGAAGGTTTTACGTAGGTCGGTAGTTCATGTAGCCAAAAAAAAAAAAGTAGGTCGGTAATTCAGACTAAATCAACACGAATTTAATACGATTGAAAATATATTATTTTTATCAAAAATTAGTTATCAATTTGTTGTTGTGATATTAATTTTTTTACTATTATAAAAAATTAATTAATTATTTAAAATAATTTAATTTTATAATGTTAAAAAATATAAATTTAACTAAAAATATAAATATAAACATGTATAATATAAATATGCAAATACACACAAATTTATACCCTAATTTTATTTTGTGAGAAAACTAGCATGTAATTTGTAAAAAAATGCTTTAGACTTACACTAAAGTCAAAACTTAATTAATAATTTTTTTTGTATTATTTAGATAATAAGTACACAATTTTAATGATCTCATATGTCTTGCCATAACAACTTAAGATACCCGCCCTATATTGTGGATAGATCTTGCATATCCAATAGTACATAGCAATATAATGAAGAGTAAGATCTGGTTTAAATAAACGGACTGGTATACCATTCTAATGACTTGAATTACATTTGAATGTAGAACCTTAGATAGTATGTATATGATGATTTGTTTATGTAACGTCTATAACGACCTGATTTGTTATGCATTTTTTATATGTATTCTAGTTGCTTGTATAAGAGTTTCAACATATGTAATCTCGACACCTGTCTAATAGGTGTTATATATATATCTTTAATGAGAAAAATATAGGATCTTGTCATTATCAACATTTTCTACTTCTTTCTAAAATTATTAGAATCCTTAACACACTAAATTCTCTCTAAACAATTGATGTTGTTTGTGGGAAATTAAATATTTTTATTCTATAGTTAGCATTTGAGATCTTATATCTTATCCTCAAGAGAATTAACTCATGTCTTATGGACATTTACTCCGCACAAAATGGATTGCCATTACTTACCGAGCAGACTAATAGTCTTACTCGTCCTATTCAAGGATTTGATCTCAATGATCAGACGCATCGCTTATTGCCAGTCAGGTAATCACATGATCATGAACTAGGTAGTGCACACCATTTAGTCCATGAAGGTGTCCAAATTCCATCTTATCGTGATATGACTAAACCAATAAGGACAACTCAACACCCTATTAGTTCATTAAATTATAGCTTTGAAAGTACTTTTTTTGAGAAATAAGCTATGATGAAAAATCTTCAAAGATAAATAAATAAGCTGCAGTAGGCGTTCATTGAATCTCAAAGGAAGAATAACAAACTTAGGTCTAGATTGGAAAATGAGGAATATTCAAAGGCTGAGAGTTCATTCCATACTCTTAGCCCACCGATTTTGGACAATCATCCTCCAAGGAAGGGACGTGTGTCACATACTTCCTACCTATAACAACATGGAGTTGTAGAACAATACCCTCATACAACTCCAAACCCCAACTTCATCCTAGGACCTTTACAGATGAATCTGTTGATTCATAAACATGTCATGCAACACACACCCCGTTCAATACCCACACAGTAGGTTTGGGAAATGCTACTACTACGGGATTTCCAACCCTACTGTATGACACAAATGAAGACTTAGATTAAAAAAATTAAAAGATATAGAGGAGAAAATGTAGGCCAAAATTAACAATCAATTTAAAGAGAAGGAAAAGCTAAGACCTTGGGGTGATATCAAAATTGTGTGTGACCAACTATCAACATCGATAGAAAAGGAAAAAACACCATGTGTACTATGTAAGCCATTCCTTGATGGGAGTGCAACAACTATATCCCCCGTTGGATAGGGGGCATTTACTGTAAGAATGGTGACACACAAACTCATACACCACTTTGGTGCCCACAAAATAGTAGTCCTCATTTCATACCCCTTAAAGAATATACTGGGAAAGCTAGATCATTCTGATCGTCTTTCTTAAATAGCTATTGAGTTAAGCGAGTTCGTAATACACTATAAGTCATTTTCAACAATCAAGGGACAAGTTTTTGCTGATTTCATTGCCGAATGGACTTAGAGTATACACCAGTACAAAAGACTACAAAACCAATGTCTATTATGGTAGTACCTATCCCCACATAAGATCTATGGAAGGTGAAGGTTGATGGGGTGTGCAATTTGAGAGGAGCGGAGATTAAGATTGGGATATTCACTCCAATAAGGGGCTTAATATAACAGTGTCTTTGTATCACCTTCTAGGAAACCAATAATGTGACTGTATATGAGGCATTGCTCTTGGTTTTACACCAATTTATAACTTTGGAAGCTAAAAAAGTGTTGATTCATAATGACTCATAATTGGTAGTAAACCAAGTAAACGATGAGTTTAAGGATAAGGAAGAAAAAAATAAGCTCTATATGCAAAAGGTGAAGAAAGTAAGGGTAACCTTTGAAAAATTTGAGATTAAACAGATTCCATGATAAGGGAATGCATATGTGATCCCAGTATCATGTTTATCAAGTCCCAACATTAAGGGAGATGGAGTGAGAGATCAAACTTACTTGGACGTCAACTCTACAACTTACACCTCTTAGTTGACTCCGTACTTGGAATACCTCATCAACGATACCCTATCAGTGGATAGAGACCTAGCTCACAAAATTATGACAAAAGAAAAAAATTATACCCCTATCTAGAAGGTATTGTATGGGAAAAATTATGGCGGACTATGGCTGAAATGCTTACCCACCTCAAAAGCTCATATTTTTGAGCGAGTTACATGAGGGACAATATGGAGCTCATTTTGGAGGAAAAGCCCTTTCCTAGTGGATCATTCGCTATGGTTACTATTGGCCTACCTTTCTCAAAGATTACATCACTCATATCAAAAGATGTGACAGGTACCAAAGGCATGCTAATGTCCCATATCAGTCGACCAATGAACTAGAGTTCATTGTTAGTCCATGGCCATTTCAAAAGGAGGGACTAGATTTATTTGGTGAAATATCATATGCAAATATGGTTTATCTCGAGAGTTGGTCACTAATAATGGTTGATAGTTCACAGATTAATAACTAGTATCTTTATGCAATAAAATGGGTGTCAAGCAGAGTCATCAAACAAAACACTTATCAACATATTGCAGAAATGATTGGAAAGATCAAAGGGTAAATGGATGGATAAAATGCCCGGTGTTCTTTGGGCCACAAGAACCACTCCTAGGGTATCAATAAGAGAAAGTCTTTGTTTTCCTTCATCTATGGCACCGAAGCGGTTATACCATTGGAGATACATGAACCTATTCTCATGTTAAGGACCACACAAAAGGATAATGATCACCTCAAAAGTAAGGATCTCTTATTGGCCGAAGAAAAAAGAGAAGAAGCCTTGATACATATCGAATCATAAAAGAGAGTAATCCAAAATATGTACAATAGATTCGTTACATATAATAACTTCAGTGTAGAGGAGTGGGTCTTGCGGAAATCATTGGGAAACAAAGTTGAAACTAGCTATGGAAAATTTTCCATAGTATGGGAAACCCGTATCGAATATATGATAATACTCTAGGACGGTCTTATATGATAGAACATGATGGCATAAAAGAGAATCTAAGTTGGAATGGAGAATATCTCAATAAATAATATGTAAGAAACTTTATGATCGATATATTGAAATACAATGATGTATTTTGAGCTCATTCCTATGTTATATTATAACGTGAAAAATTAATGTGGTGACCCCTATATTTGGAGGAAGGAGTCAAATGACCCCCCACTTGGGCTATGGGACACATCTTATGCCTCATGATAGGAGGAAGGAGTTCATTGACCCCCCTACTTGAGATGCAGGATACGTCCCAAAAAAATACTTATGTTCCATAGTGAACCTTCTCTTTAGGAACATATTTAGGGGTTGGATTCAATATCACCCTTACATGTTTCCTGTCTCATGAAAATTTAACATGGTGACCCCTATGTTTAGAGGAAGGAGTCAACTGACCCCTCCACTTAGGCTACAAAATACGTCATATGCCTCATGATAGGAGGAAGAAGTCCATTGATCCCTCCACTTGAGATCCATGATACATCCTAAGAAAGAAACTTGTGTTCCACGATGAACCTTCTCTTTAGGGACACATTTAGGGGGTTGGATTCAATTTCACCCTTTCATGTCTCTTGTCTTGTGAAAAATTAACGTCATGATCCCTATGTTTAGAGGAAGGAGTCAACTGACCCCTCTACTTTGACTGTGGGATACGTCACATGCCTCATGTTAGAAGGAAGGAGTCCACTGACCTTCCCCACTTGAGATGAGGGATACGTCCCAAGAACATTAACAAGATGAGTAGTTCAACAATATGATATTGACATCGTTAAATGAAATACATAAATATGTTATTAAATTATTTCAATTCACAATACATTATTTAAGAAAAAAAAATAAAGTTCATACAAAATTGATATCAAATCCCCATAAAGAGGTTCATTACTTGTTTGTGGGACGTGCTCCAAGATTTTATAATACGAGAGCTTGGCAAGTAGTTTTCTCAAATGCCCTATGTTTTGAGTACTCTACCAACTTGCACAATTTTATCTTGTTCCTCCTTATATTTATCCCGTTCATGACATGCAATCTTCAATTCATTACGCATTTCTTCCAACTTCTGACCTATGACTTTATAACGAGTCTTTAAGATACACAACTCCTAATCCACAAATTCAATTTCTTTTCAACACATATCCACCTCCTTTTCCAAATATTTAGCAAGAGATATGGCCTGCGTCAAAGTAATATGATACAAATTAGCAAAGGATTAACAATTGTACCTTACCAAAAATATGTAAATAAAACAAAATTGTAAGGTCGCTTACATCAAGTATACGTCTGGCCATCATATGCCAAATTGTCCCTTTATTTTTCTTTCGAGCTATATAAATAGGAGGACGATCACCCTAAAATGATGATACAATTCATCTTGAGCATCAAGATTATTAAAAATCTCGCTTTTGAATAGGTAATTTATACTACTACCCTAACCTCGTTCCATTTTCACGTGGTATATGCTTTGTAACAAGCTAATATCATCCCCTAACGGGGTATATGCTTTGTAACAAGCTAATATCTTCCCCTAACTGGGTATATGCTTTAACAAGACTTGATTTCATCAACAAACCTTTGTTCAGGGAGCAAGGTAAGATATGGATAGCCTTTGATCTTTTAGTTTTCTTTCCCCTATGGTTGTTAGGGAGGGTTTGGTTACCTCTTCATTAAGGGTGGGAGAAGTAGGTTACTTTTCTATAACAAGGAGAGTCCTAGTGGCTTGAAATATTATTTCGTAGTGGCCGGAAAGGTTACCTCCAGAGGTACAAGAAAAACATGACCTCATTTCAATCAAATCATCTAGATTTACTTGACTATAATCCATTACTTCCAAACAATCATGGCCTCAAATAAAAACTGGATTTACTCAGGTCGTGTGGAATACAATAAAATAGATTTCTTAATTCCAAGACACGACCTTAGACACTCAAGAAAAATCAACTTATCTAAAGATTAATCAAACACAAATAGCATAAGAGGCATTAAATAGAAATAAAACACTTTATCATTTAATTGCTATAAAAGTTCCAAATTCCCAAAAATTATTTACATCCAAAATTACATTTCATTTCTAAAATAAATGAATGGGGTGCTTCCTAAGGGGTGGCTTTTTCTACCATCCCTTCAGATTGGGTTTCAATCATGGCTGCTTCTCTACGAGGTAAAGGTTACGAGGTACTAGCTGGGAATGCTTTAGACCTGCTACTTTGGAAAACTCGCATCAAAGTAATATAAGGCACTAACATGTCTAACTTCTCGGCATGAGTCTTGAGGCTACTGACCATAAAACTCACACTATTTTTGTAGGCCTTTGTGCACTCCACCTTCAAAGTTTCTATCAAGTTGGGAAGCAAGCTCATTTGATATGACATTGCACTCATTTGATTTTGTATTGTACTAGCTTTTTCCTCGGCCTCTTTTGCATTTTTCTCCAGGTGATTAGCTCAATTTCCTTGTTCAAAATAGTAGTTGTCCCATTTTCTTAACTTCTTAGCTTTATCTATCAGATCTCCCTCCATCTTTAAAAGCTTGGCCTCATATTCAATGATAAAGGTGTCCTTATCCACCACATCTTTTTGATACTTTGCAATCTGCAAGCGATTATCTTACACCTCGCATTTGTAACCCTTGAGGGACAGCTCGCCCTCCCTGGCTAAACACATGACCTGTACATAATGAAAAATTAGTGATCAATAAAACAAAGAGGGGAAAGAAACATCCAAGTATGCCCAAATTCACCTCAATCAAACGATCTACCATTAGCTCACTGTTAGAGCCATCCTCCACTTTACGGGCCTCTCTAACTTTGGACTTCTCATCATTAGTACTAAAATGATGGTACATGTCCCTCTTCAAGTTAATTCTTCCAAATATACCCTTATTGAAATATATAATAGGGGTATGTAATACCACGACGTCCCTCGAAATCATCTAGGTCCATGTCCTCTATACCAAGAGTATATTCTTCCCTAACTTTTCTCTTTTTTGTGACCTCAGACTTAAATGGTGGAGGAGCACTGGGAAAGTTAGACGTCGTAGGAGAGGGTGCGACATCAGTTGGATCTACTATAGGAGCATAATCTCCTGTTAATGATGGTAATATGGATATGAGAAGTAGATATGTGAGGGCTAGTTCTTGCACACCTGAGGTGTCTATTAAATCTACAAGGTTGATTTGCAAGTAATCCATACTTATACAAGGATAATTAAAAGGTTAGTAAAATGGTACGAGTTACAAACTAAAGTAGTTACCTTGTAAACAAAATGATGACTTGAATACTCGTCTGTATATTCCCTTCACACCAACCGAGCTGTAGTTAATATTTCTTGATAGCTTTCATCCGAGGTGTTTTGTAGCTCTATCCTTCTAATCTTTTCCTTACCACTTAGACCTAACTTGTTCATCAGCTCACTTGCATGAGGTTGGATGGTGCTGAAGTGATTATTCCAAGTATGAAAGATTGGTAAATCTACCCCATTATCCCAAATATCCCTAGTAATATAAAAATATTTATTCTTCCAGCCTTATCTACTATCGAGGAGTTTAAGATGTTGCATGTGCCCAACAACACATGATATATATGCTCTTCCTTTATCCAGGCCATTCTTCTTGAAGTAGTACATGTTTCAAAGTTCATCATTTGTCAAGTCTACCCCTATGGTCACCTGTAACAATGGAGAGACACAAGAGAGTTCACCACCTATTAGTATTTACTTAGGTAGGGTTGATATCAAAAGTATGGAGGGCATGAGTTATCACCCTAGGGAATGGACATTAGAATTCTATTTTGAATGCCGCCAAATGTATCACCCACTACCCCGCTGGGGGATCATCGATGTCACATAAATGATGAGCTACAGGCATCAAACCTACACGGGAAAGGATGCCATATTTATGCCTAATCTCAATCAAGTCATTCACAGCTAGAACACTAGGCATCTTTTCTATTTGGTGTTTATCCTTAGTTTTATAGGTATGTTCACCCCGATTATCACACATTTTCTTGTGATGAGGTACCTTAGTATTTATTGATATAGGGATCCTAATTATAGGCACTAGACCTCATGAAGACGATGAGGAAACTACACAAGATCCAGACGAGGCGGGGAGAGCAAGAATGCTCTCTTTATCCGGTGCACATGAAATAAGCCTCTTGTCATAACTCTCAGAAATCTCAGAAGATTGTTTAGCTTGGAATGAGCTCGTCACTAAACAACCTGAATTCCACGATCCTTCTCTGGGACGATCCACCCATAAAGAAATACTCTTATTACGATATGGAAGGGTTTCTTCTTGAAGGGAGTGAATCACCTCATTTCCTTTATGAGACATGGTTAATAAAATTAAGGGGAAGAAATTACCTAAATTTTATTACGCAGATCATTTGAATCTTGACCTAGCGGTAGAAAATGGGCTGATTCTCAACAGAGGTTGTTAATCAAATGAATTGAAATCCAAACCAAGTGTTTTTTTCAAATAAATTGATGAAGAAAAGTGGTAATGTAAAGATAATTAACGGGATGAGATCATCTGGAAACAAATTTAAAAAATTAGCTAAGTTAAATTTAGATAAGGTAAAAAGTAATTTTTTCACTATTTATAAAAGAGGAGGGAAAGATGAAAGGTTACCCAGTGAAACCCAGAAAAATTATGGGAATATACTTTATCACAGCATGTAAACTTCACAACTAGGTGAGTTTGTATCCTACAACCCGTATGAATTGGTCGATATCTATTAAAGAGCTCACTAAATCTAACCTATTCACAATGACCTAAACTGTATGAGGATCAAATAATGAAGTATTATTCCCTTAAATTCTCAAAATCAAAGAAATAGGAGAGTTAATGTTTGGTATTATTCAAGTAACAAGTACACGACCCTAGAAACATGAGATACCATGCCTACATTAAGGGTAGATCTTGTATATCTAATAGCACATAGTGACCTATTGAAGAGCAAGACCTGATGAAGAGCAAGTCTTGGCCTAAATAAACGGCTTGGTATACTGTCCTAATGATGAGCAAATCCCCGGAAACGGTGCCAAAAACTTGATGAGCAAATCCCCGGCAACGGTGCCAAAAACTTGATGACCAAATCCCCGGCAACATCGCCGATTCTTGCCAATACTTTGGTTTTAATATTTATAAAACTCTCGCAAGTGCACGAATCATTTCGTAGAAAATGATAAGTATACTCCCAAGGTCGATCTAAGGAAGGAATGTGTGTGGTTTTTAATTTATTATTCAAACTTCTAAAAACGAAATTAAATCCTAAACATCCTGTCACGATATTTTGGGGTTTTGTGTTTTTAATCTAATTACATAAAATTAAACATAGATTCAATAAACATTCATGCAAATTTTATCATTTATAATGGCGGAGTATTTATGGATATAATAACTAAGTTAATTATGCTTGCTCATATTATCTAGGTTATTAAAGATATGAATTGATATTTATTGATTCTCCCTTTTTTGTATGAATACCACCTTTGGTGGGGTTAGATATTCTTTGTTAACTAAACAAATCAATTAACACCTATGGGTGGGGTTGATAACTAATTTGCTTAATTAAATTAATTCCTTTTTCTAAGAGATTGAAAATGAACCATTTAAATGCCACCTTTGGTGGGGTTAGACAATTTAAACTTTATTCAAGGTGTCCAAATTAAACCTAAGAATTTAGTTATCCGAGTACTAACTTTCAAGTTTTAAAACCACTACCGAAAACATGTCGTCAATACATTTTCAGATAATAATTCTTATAAAAACTTTTGAAATAGAGCTTCACTCTAACTACCGGGCGATTGTACCATCAAATAAAAGAGCACTACTCTAAATCAGACCGGATAACTAAACCTTAAAATCTAATTTTCAGGTTTAAGTTTGTAATGAAAAATAATATATTTCTCTCTAACATTCTTAATATAAAATCATGAATAAAAATAAAATCAATCCATTTTAGAGATTTTTACCTATTTAATATTTCGCAAACATAACAACGTTATTATTACATCATGTTTATTAAATAGCCAGCACAGTTAAATTTAACCACAGACAAATTAAATATAACATGTAAGAATAAAGCATAAAAATAACTGTAAAGAAAATAAAATCCTTACAGAACTTCGACGCTATTCCCGTTGCTGGAAAAACTCCAAGCGGAATTTGCACTCCCATTTATTGAATCAAAGAGCTAAAATATTACAAAAACATAACTAGTTCTTCCCAAAAAGGGAAGAACTCTAAATCTAAGAGAAATTAACTAAGAAAACATAAGAAAAACTAGGAAAAACTAAAGAATCCTAAAAATCTAAGAAAAGAGAGAAAAGAATGTATTTGGAGGTGTTTTTAGGTGTGTTTTGAAGTGAAGGGAAGGGGGTATTTATAGGTGAGGATGGAGAGAAAAAAATGAGTAAAAAAATGTTAAAAAAATGTAAAAACTCGTAATGGAAATGCTGAGGTCATTGATGACATCAGCATGACGTCATCGGGGCGGCTGCACGTGAAAAACGGGCCAAACAGGCGTCGGCGCGCGCGGAGGCAACTGGGCGCGCACGGATGAACAGTATCCGCGCGCGCAGTGCTGTGCGGATGAACAGTACCCGCGCGCAGCTTGGCGCGGGATTGGGCGCGGCTGGGCGGCAGGGCGGCGCGCGCGGCAGGGCGGCGCGCGTGGCAGGGCGGCGCGGCGGTAGGGCGGCACGGCGGCGCATTTTTCTCTTTTTTTGATATTTTTGACGTTTTTGACCCATTTTGTCCAATTTTTCCATATTTGTTGACCTTTCCCCATTTATTTATTAATATATTTATGATATATTGCTTCCAGTATTCCTCTTTGAGTTTTTAAGTTGCGTTTTTAAGCCAAAATACCTGAAAAACAATAAAAATACCCGTGATTCCGAAAAAGACAAATTTATATAAATATATGATAAAACATATAAATATATATATTTTTAATCAATTAATGTGCATAAAATCATGGTTATTTTAGTGCTTTTTGAGCACTCATCACCTAACGACCTGAATTACATTTGAAGGTAGGATCTTCGACGTCATGTATATGACGACCTATTTATGTAACGCCTATGATGACCTGATTTTTATGCGCTTTTTATATGTATTCTAGTTGCTTGTATGAGGGCTCCAACTTATGTAACCTTGAAACTTGTCTAGTAGGTACTATGTATACCTTTTTAATAAGTAGAATACATGATCTGATCATTATCAACATTTTTTACTTCTTTCTAAAATCACTAGAATCTCTAGCACACTAAATTCTCTCCAAACAAAATCAATTCTTAAAAATTTAAAATTAATCGAATAGATTGGTTTTTTTTGTGTGTTTTTATCCTCAAATTTTATTTTAATATTTTTAATAATTAATTGACTATTACGTAAAATTAAATTATGTTTTAAGTACTAACTAAGTTTAGGATCTAATTTTTTCCTAAATAATAAACCATCAAAGATCATGTACTATAATTATATACTTTAAATAACATAGAAATTGTTGGGTATAAATAAATACATGTCATGTGTAGAGATACAATATGTAATAGTCAATAGAGATGACTGACAGATCAATCTAATAAGTACTGAGTTATCAAATAATTATATTTATTAGATAATTTTTTTAAATGATAACTAACACGTATTATCTCCTGACAAGTGATAAACTTGGAAAGATAATTTCATGCAACAATGAATCTATTTTGATGGATAAGTGATACACATTACTATAATAATTCTAATTCATATATATATTCACCTTGGTACATTTTACATAATAACTAACAATGAGATAAAATCACCATACTTTTTCTATTTTCTTATAATTAGAGAGAGACCATGGTCTCCTCCATATTCTACAACTATTCATACTAACTTAAACATCGGATGGTAAAAAACCATTACCCCCACTGTGATATGAGATTTTAACAAGTTTTCTCTAGTCGTAGGACTACAAGATTGAAAAATACACCTTTTTTTTATTGTTGACAAAAAATTACATCAACAAAAACTAAAATAAGAATTTACTATATAATTTTACATCAATTTTAATATAGATTAAATAAATAAAAAAGTTCTTTATTGAAAAAATAATCATGCTATTAAATAAATATTAATATCACTGACATGTATTTATTGTTATCTCTAAGTCCAATCCAATGAACATCCACTTATAAATACCAATGCTTTTTATAAGTCTTGTAGTCCTTTGTATCTGTATTGGCTTCATGTGTGCAAAGTATGAAGTCTATTTATTTTACTTAGTGTATTTGTCTTCCTCTATGTAAGATTGATGATTGATGATCAATAACACACACACACACACACATATATAATTAGTTACAATTTGTATGTAAGTATGTTTACGTATACCATATGGTTGATTTTCATAGTTTGTATGCTACATTAAGCACCCTCGTTTGCCGGTGTTTTCGCTTGCATTTTTATTTCATTTTGGATGCAGGTATCTATAGAGATTACTGAGTAATTTTGAAAATAAAAATGAGATATTTTGGCACCTCAATAAGGCCCTCGTCGGATGCCCGACAAGGTGGTCGATAAGAACCTGTGATGAGTTTGACCATGAGCTTGGATGGTGTCTATAAATATCTCTTCTCTTTATGTTTGTATTGAAAAAATATAATAGAGTTTTGTCAAATTGGTATCTTATTTTTTTTTTCTGGATCAATATTACCTTGAGTTTTATTCGGTATTAGTGATTTGTGACTGTATAAGGAAAAATGTGCTCTTGATTGGTGATTGTTTGGTATTAAATATGTAATGGACATACGACCTAATAAGTGCAGGTACCCCACTAGGGTAAAGACAGGATATAAGACAAGCTCAAAAAATGGCCTACGCCCAACGAACTTGTTAGAGCATACAAACCCAGTCGACAAAAGTACCTTGTTATCAAATAACGAGGTCTTGGATGTCAAGACCTGGTAAAGCTATGATATCCCAAGGTGATCAAGGTCCTCCTCCTTAAGCGACCTCCATATAAACAACCTCCCCTTGTTTGCAAAAATGCTTGTAACGATTTGAATTCTATAATAAACTAGTTTGTGCTATCTAGATCGCTTGATACGTACCCAGCTATGTACGTAAGATATACATATATATATATACCCCTTAAATGAGAAGAATATAGGATATATTCAGTTGTGCTATTTCTTTCTTTTCACTAAAAATCACTAAAGTCAAACACTTAATTCTCTCCAAACAATTGGCGTCGTATGTGGGAAACTAAAATTTTTTAAAACAGCATCTAAGAGTTGCTTTATTTTAAGAGAATTTACCTGTATCGCTTTCAACTCTAGATGGATCATCCATTCATTATTTAACCAAAGGACTTCGTTCTAGAGGCTCTAGAATGTGACAATAATAAAATGCTTCATTCTTCACCCATCAGGTCGCTATCAAACTGTGCCATAAGGACTACTTCAGTTGACGAAGAGCAATTGTCAAACTTGCATGATGATCCTCCTTATAAAGGAGATGCGATGGTACGAGGACTTCAAAAATAGATTATAGAATTATAAAAAGCTTTCATTGTATGTCAAAAGGATAATAAGGAATTAAGAGCTCGATTAGAAAAAAACACCTACTCGGACACAACTAGTTCCCTTTTTACACCTCACCACCCTCAGGTGGTACATCGACCTCCCAGAAGAGAGCATGCAACTCATACTTCAGATCCCCATCAATGTGTAGTGAGGGAACAACATCCACACATGGTTTCTGATCCTCCTATCATTGAAGGGACTTCTTACCCAAATCCTTCAACTCATAGACCGAAGATTGAATCCATTCCACTCAACGATCCGAGTGGAGAGTTAGACAAAATATTAAAAGAGATGGAAGAAAAGATGTGGATCAAGGTTAATGATAGATTTACAAGACAAGAAAAGACTAAACCTTGGGGTGATATAGAAAATGCTTGTAATCAATTATTACGTCTCCTTTCTCTGACTTCCTTGAGTTAACAGTACCCCTTAAATTTAGTGCCCCTAAATGTCACGTGTACAGAGACTAAAGATCTTGTTACGTACGTTCTTCAATTCAAAATGGCTATGGCTGTAGTTAACCTATCTGAAGATAAACGAGAATTCATGCATTGTAAGTTATTTGCAGCTACTCTTCAAGATTTAGCCCAACAATGGTTTATGGAATTACCCCCAAGAGTATTGCTACCTTTGACGCTTTAGTCAGAATATTCATTACCAATTACGCTTGTAACAAACCTATCAAAAAGAAGTCACATCACCTATTCTCGATTATCCAAGAGGAGGATGAATCAATTAAAGCTTACATGCGAACATTTAAAATGGAAAAGATGGAAATTAATTAATGCCCCGATTCAATAGCCATAGAAGCTTTTCGAAAGGGCATAAAGTGTGATAATGGCCTTTTCATAGAATTGACGAAACCCACACCACGTTCATTAGATGTAATTTATGAGGAAACTCAAAAATTTGTTAATGTGGAAAGGGAGATGAAATCAAGCAAACCATCGGTTAATTGAAACCAGAAGCGACCCTCTTTCATCAAGAATGAAGAAGAAAAAAGGCATGTGGGTGATAAGCGTACTAAATTTTCCCGTTACAAGCCCGCCTTTAGACCAAAGAACAATCTCAACACTTGGAACCGAGCTTTTTCTCCCTTTTATGGACCCTCATTGCGTGTAACGTTAGTGGAAGTAGTGCATCGTATAGAATGCCTTAATAATGTAAATTGGCTACCAGCTATGAAAGCTCCGCTCAGGAACCCTAACTAATATTGCGTGTTCCATATAGACACGGAACATTGGACTCAGGACTGCAGCCATTTAAAATGGGAAATTAAGCACCTATTTTTAGAAGGATATTTATGGGATATATTTTATAAAGCCAAGAATCCACGAGAAGGAATTCAGAGGGAAAATTCAGATCGAATGGTTAAGACCCTGAATAAATCAATTTTGATATGAAATAAGCCAAATAGAGGACACCCATGCTACCAGAGGATGTGTGGATAATACACACCATATATGGAGGTCACACCATGGCTGGTCACTCTAATAATTCTAGAAAAAGATATGCAAGAGAGGCTCGAGACATGGGACATTTAATATATGACATGAGATTGGAAAGACCTTCGTATCCTATTACTTTTGAAGACAAAGAATGCCTACATCCTCATGACAATCCTCTCATAATCACAGTGCGAATAGCTCATTGTGAGATGCATAGGATATTGGTTGATAATGGCAGTCCATTTGATCTCTTATATTTATCTGATATGAATATAGATCCCAAAGAAATCACCTCGCAACAAATGCCTCTTATTGGTTTCAATGGCAGTGTAACAATGTCGGTAGGAACTATACACCTACCAATGTCAATAGAAGGATCCATAGTTTTAACAACCTTCGTCATTTTAAATACTCCTACATCTTATAATGCTATTTTGGGACACCCGTGGATACAAAAAATGAAAGCAGTACCTTCAACGTATCATCAATTGATTAAATATCTTATCGTCGATAGAATACGACAAATTTAAGGAGAACAAGATAGAGCACGAAGTTGCTACAATGCTGCCATGAAGAATGCATTACCCCAAACTTCGAAATAGAAACTAAAGGCTACAAGTCACTTCCGTAAATTCAAAAAAATTCATACGAGTAAGCGAACCACTATAGAGGTTAAAGGCGAGTATGATATAATCCTTATAGGAGACACTGGGAGCGAACAATATGTTAAAATCAATGGTGCACTATCTCTTTCATTTAAAATTACCCTTGTTAATTTCTTGAAAAATAACAAAGATTTGTTTGCTTGGAAACCTGAAGACATGCCCGACATAGATTCAGATAACATCTTCCATGAGTTGTGTTTGGATCATACCAAAAAGCTGGTCCAACAAAGAAAGCGAAAATTTGCTAGAGAGAAGAATGAAATCATCAAAAAGAAGATTGAGTTCTTAAAAAATGTAGGTTGGGTTCAATAGGTCGAATATGCCATATGGCTATCAAATGTGGTATTAGTAAACAAAGCAGGAGGTGAGCACAGAATGTGTGTGAATTTCACAAATTTGAATAAAGCGACACCAAAATATTGTTTCCCTTTGCCAAATATAGATCAATTAGTAGATGCCACGGTCGAATTCGAATCAATGAGCTTTATGGATGCTTATTTAGGTTACCACCAAATCCAAATGCATCCCAGGGATGAAGAAAGCACAACATTCATCACAGAAGAAGGGACATTCTGTTACACAAAGATGCCCTTTGGTTTAAAAATGATGGCGCTACATATCAGAGAATGATGGTTAGGATGTTCCAAAACCAAATAGGCTGAAATATGGAGGTATACATCGATGAGATGTTGGTTAAAACTAAATGTGCAGCATACCACATTAATGACCTCCAAGAAGTCATTGATATAATTTGGAATTATAAAATGCGTCTTAATCCAAAAAAATGTGTGTTTGGCATAGCCTCAAGGAAGTTTCTGGGATACTTAGTCACATCAAAGGGTATCGAAGCCAACCCAAATAAAATTTTGGCCTTAATCAACATGACATCCCCATGATGTCTTCAGGAAGTCCAACAATTGAATGGGCGTATTGCAGCATTAAGTCATTTCATCTTTACGTGCACCGAAAAGTTCCTACCATTCTTTCAAATACTTAAAAAGAACATGGAGTACTTATGGGATATCAAGTGCGAAAAATCTTTCCAATCCATTAAAGATTACTTGGGAAAACACCTCTTTTAATTAGTCCAATGGCAGGGAAAGACTTATACATGTACATATTCTTTACGGACAAAGCTTAGAGTGAGGTATTAGTGGTCGACCGTGGGGGAACACAATACCCTGTGTATTATGTGAGTCATTCATTAATAAAAGTTCAACGATGATATCCTTCTTTGGATAAAGCAGTATTTACTATAAGAATGACGACACACAAACTCATACATTATTTTGGTTCACATAGGATAGTGGTCCTTACTTCTTATCCCTTGAAAAACATTTTGGGAAAACCTAATCTGTCTGGCCGTCTTTCTCAAATAGCTATTAAACTTAGCAAATTTGAAATACATTATAAACCTTTGGCTGTGATCAAAGGACAAGCCTTAGTAGATTTTATTGCAAAATGGATGAATGAGAATACCCAAGAATGTAATCCCATACATGAGATAGGGTTAACCCTCATAGCAGAAACATTGTCTTCTGAAGTGGGATTATGGAAGGTATATTTGGATGGCGTAAGCAACTCACGTGGAGCAAGGGTTGGAATAGTAATCTTCACTCTGATGGGAGCCTTGATAGAGCAATGCCTTCGGATCACATTCCAAGCAACTAATAATATCATGGAATATGAAGCCTTACTATTGGCATTACAACAATTGATAACCCTTGGAGCTAAAAGGGTGTTAATTCATAGCGATTCATGACTGGTAGTAAACCAAGTCAACGATGATTTTGAGGCCAAAGAGGAGAGAATGAAACTCTACACTAGAGGTAAAAAAAGCAAAGGCTGCATTTGAAACTTTTTAGATCAAATAGATACCACGAGGAGAAAATGCCCATGCTGACTCCTTAGCCATGTTAGCATCGGCAGTGAACTCAGATTTAAAGAGAGTCATCCCAATATCTTGTTTGTTAAGACCTAGTGTTACCCCAAGTGAATTAAAACTTCAAATGCGGCGGAATGTCATACACAGAATATCTTATCAATGGTACTCTCCCTGAAGATAAGCACTTAGCTCGTAAGCTCATGAAAAAAGTAGGTAGCTATGTTATCATTCATGGAGCTTTGTATAGGAAGAATCACGGTGGTCCGTGGCTTAAGTGCTTACTTACAGGTGAGGCTCAGATGGTCTTGAGTGATTTACATGATGGCCAATATGGAGCTCATTCTGGTGGAAGAACACTTTCTCAGAGGATTATTCAACAGGGTTATTATTGGTCTACTCTTCTTAAAGATTGCATCTCTTATGTTAAAAGGTGCGATAAATGCTAGTGACATGCCAATGTGCCACACCGTTCGGGTACTGACTTAAGATCTATTATCAAACCCTGGCCATTTTAGAAATAAGGTTTAGACGTCATGGGACCATTACCCATCGCTTCATGCCAAAGAAAGTTTATCATTATCGCAACTGATTATCTTACTAAATGGATAGAGGTGGAACCTTTGGCTCGAATCCAAGAATCAGATGTGGAGAGATTCATATGGTGTAACATTATATGCAGATATGGTCTACCTTATGAACTGGTTACTGATAACGGTAGACAATTCACCAGCCAAAAATTATATCTTTCTATGACAAGAAAAGTATCAAATTATCTCATTCCACCCCTTACCACCCACAAGTAAATAGTCAAGTTGAGTCATCTAATAAGACCCTCAATAATATACTACGAAAACATTTGGAGGGAGCTAAAGGAAAATGGGTGGATGTGTTTCCTGGTGCCCTCTAGGCAACACGAACTACCCCCAAAACTGCAAAAAGAGAAACTCATTTTTCTCTCATTTATGGTACTGAAGCGGTCATATGCCTTTACATACTAAAACCTACCCTTCGATCTAATATTGATCACAAAGAAAATGGTTGCTTACGATGAGAAGACTTGCTGTTAGCCGAATAAAAAGAATACTCCAAAAGACGTATAACAAATTCGTTAAGAACAAGAGCTTTGGTATCGGGGAATGGGTCTTGCGAAGAGCATTGGGAAAAAGTTGAAACTAACGTGGGTAAATTTTCCACCATATGGGAAGGCGCGTATAAAAAATATGATATCACGGTAGTAGGCTCTTACTTAATAGAATGTGATGGCATAAAGAAGGATTTGAGCTAGAACGGAGAAATTCTTAAGAAATATCACGTGTAAATGCCTTATACGAAATAAATGTTTATATATGAGATAAATTTCTAATCAATAATTTCCAACAAGGTTAAAACCGTGATTGGAGGAGGAGTCCCTTGACCCCCACTCGAGATGCAAAATATGTCACAATTGTGTTTTGGGCATCTTATTTTGTACCCCAAGTGGGGACAAGTCATTTGACCTTCTCACTTGAGATGCAAGACACCCCATTGCCTTGTGCTTGGAGTAGGAGTCCATTGACCCCCTGCTCAAGATGCGACATACGCTCGTGAGACCGTCGTTATGCTTTTCGATAACATGTTTACCGAATCAGATCCATATGATATCATAGGTTGTTTACGCATTATTACAAACAAATTATTACTAAAACCATATGATATCGTAGATTTCTCAAGCATTACTACAAAAAAATTATTCCTAACACATTTATGAAGAAATCTTATGTTTGTTCCTTCTCAAGCGCCCTATTTTCCAATACTCCACTAATTTGCGCAATTTGTCCCCCTCATTTTTATATCTTTCTTGTTCAAGAAGCGCTAACTTCAAATCTTCTCGAGAATCTGCTAAATCTTCTTTCAAGACTTTACATTGTGCTTTCCACACACGTAACTCTTGCTTTGTACATTCATTCGTTTCTTGACATATTTTTGTGTCTTTCGCCACAACTATGACCTAAAAAAATTGGACTTAATTAAATATTAATAAATACATACCAATCCACTTTGTTATGAATTCATTTTACATCACTTACGTCAAACATACGTATCGCTATCATATGCCACATAAGCCCTCCCTCTCTCTTGCAGGCTGTGTAAATGGACGGACGATCTTCGGGCACTCCAAAATGATGATATAATTCTTCTTGCACACAAGGTGTGTTAAACATACCATCTTTGAAAAGATTCTTTACCCCGCTTGTCTCACCTTTTTCTTTCAGGGGAGGATATATACTCTGTAAAGGCTTGATATCCTTTAAAATGGACACCTTATCAAGCGGTGATTTTTTAATACATGTCTCACCGACAAAGGGAGTAGACGACAAAGAAGTTTGATTAACCTCATCGCTATGAGTAGGGGAAACATTTCATTTTCTCACATCAGACGACATTGGCATCATGACTAATGTTGAACTTATCTTTTCACCCTGAGTAGAAATAGCTCGGTCTCTTGTCACGGAAAGTACCTTATCAGATGGTAATGACCCCATCGTTTCAAACAAATCATCCAATTTACTTTACTATAATCCATTAAGTTAAACGGACTGCGATTACTTCTTAAAAGTTATTTGCTCGCTCAATAAATAAATTTAAGATCAACACGACCTAAAATCCTCTAAATTATATACCACACTAACACAAACTTCAGAAATATATAGATTTCAAACAAGGAAAATATATATGTAAATAAATACTACATTTAAAATTAAATGATTTCAAGTTCCAAAATTTCATTTACATTTGACTTCCAAAATATATATATATATAAATTTATCACGGAGTAGCATCTTCTACTACTACCCTATCACATTGCTAACTCGAGGTGGCTCCAGTCTCATAAGGTGAACTTTGCGGTGTAGCATCCCCAAGTGTCTTGGGTCTGTTGCTATGAAAAGCTTGAATCAATGACATGTAAGCCACAGTCAAACCTATTTTTTCAGCATGCAATTTGAGATTATTTATTACAAAGCTCACACTAATACGGTAGGCCTTAGTACATTCCACTCTTAGTGTATCTACTAATTTAGATAGCGAATTGACTTGAGTTGACAGGGAAAACATTTTCTCTTGAAGCATGAGGTTCTTTTCATCTTCCTCTTTTGCAAGATTTTCAAAAAAATTAGCAGCTTCACCCTTCTCAAAACAGTATGTGTCTACTTTTCTTAATTTCTCCACCTTATCAATCACTTCGTTCTCTAAGTTCAAATTTTTTTATCCTTCTCAAAAATCAAGGTACCCTTGTCTTTTCCCAATCTCTCATATTTGGCTATTTGTAACCGGCTAGCTTGTACCTCGCGTTTATAACCCCATAATGACAGCTAGGCTTCTCTTGCCAAACACACCGCCTACAAATAGCATAAGTTTTAAGTTAAACAAAATAATAAAGGTTTATGAAAGTTATAGAATGAATAATACGTTTATCTACCTCTAATAGACGATCTGCAATCAGTTCCCTGTGTGTTCCCTCTTCGCTCTTACAGGCTGCTCTCACTTGCGCCCCTGTCATTTTTTGTTCTGAAATGATGGTATAGATCTCTTTTAAGATCTGTTCATTCAAAAATCCCTTCATTAAAATAAGTAATAGGGGTCTCCAAAACAAGGAAATCCCTCAAGATGACCTCATCAAATTCAAAATCATCCATATATATTGCCTCCATTCCCAGGGTATAATCCCCAACTTTCCTCTTTTTTGACATTTTTGGTTCACGAGGTGATACCAAGCTCGGGTTACCCAAATTAGCTGAAGAAATTACAATTTCTAGGGTAGATTTGACCTCTAAATTCATGAATAAATATTTTTGAGTAGGCGAAGGGGTTGTACGCTCTAGACGTCGATAAGTAGGATCCAACTCTTGCACACCTGAAGTGTCGATAAGATCTCCTAAATCAACATATGAATAATCCATCCCTGGAAGATACATATATACATATTAATAAAATTCACCAACGATGTGTAAATATATACAAACATAAAAAACAAATATATATATATATATATTAAAATAACGACCTTGATATTCGTTTGTGTAATCTCGCCACACCATGGACTTCTTTAAGCAAGCTATAGTTAGGATATTATTGTAACCTTCATTCGAGGTATTTTGTAGCTTAATCCGCCTCATTTTTTCTTTACCACTAATATCTAGTTTACTCATGAGCTCGCTAGCCCAAGGTTGTGAAGTGTTAAAATTAGGGTTCCAGGTATGTCGAATTGGAAAGTTCACCCTATTATCCCAAATATCCCCAGTAATATAAAAGTATTTATCTTTCCAGCTCGAGGTGCTATCAGGTAGTCTGAGATGCAACCCGTGACCTATAAACATTTCCTTTATCTAAACCATTCCTTTTTTAAACAATAAGCACCTTAATTCATCATTTTCGAGGTCTATTCTGTGCTCTCCAACTACCACGGAAAGACATAAAATAGTTCACCACCCATTTGGATTTATATGTACAAAATTGATATCAAAAGTGCTTAAAGCACGGGCCACCAATTTGGGAAAGGGGCAACGTAAACCTATTTTAAAAACTGCTAAATGTATCACCCATCACCCTAGTGGTGGATCATCAGTATCACATAAATGATAAGGTACTTGCATTAATCCTACATGGGTTGGAATGTCATATGTTTGTCTAATTTCTTCCAAATCTTTAATTGTTAAGACACTCAGCATCTTTTCAATTTGATGTTTGTCTTTGGTTCTATGTGTAGGTTAGCCCTTATTTTCCCTTTTTCTTTTTTGGGTGAGGTACCTTGGTAGATGTGGACATGAGAATCTTGATAACAGGAATTGAACCCCATGAGGATGAGGTAGACACCATTTTAGACCCCGAGGAAGTAGGAAGAGCAAGAATCATTTCCTTAACAATCCTCAGGGAGGGCTTATTGTCACTACTCCCTATCATTTCAGGTCATTTGGTTGGTAACGACCTCGAGGGAATACGACTGGGAGAAATACTTTTGGAAATATTTGCCTTTGAAGATCTTATTTCTTGTCCTTTATGCGACATTAAGAAAAGAGAAATAATTACCTAAAATGAGAAGTTCGTATCAAAATCAAGGAGTAAATGATATAGTAGCAACTTGAATTCCAGAAAACAACGTTAAATAAACGAGCTGAGATGACTATCAAATAATTTTTGAGCGACCTTACGGAAGAATAAAACGACATATGAGTAATCAATAGGTTGAAATCCTCTGAATATAATAACTTAGTTAAAAATAGGTAAAATGTAAAAGTAAATTCTCCTATTTATAAAGGCAAAATGAGAAGCTGAAAAGTCTCTTAAAAAATAAAGTAATAAAAATAATATCGTAAAACACAATATAAATTTGCATCATCCGAGTGACCGTTATTTATATGAGGAATATACGACCAAATTATTCTCTTGACTTTTCAATCAAATAGAATGAGGGAGTTAATGTTTGGTATTAAATATGTAACGAACATACGACCTAATAAGTGTAGGTACCTTGCTAGGGTAAAACGAGGATATAAGACTGGCTCAACAAATGGCATACACTCAATGAACTTGTTAGAGCATACAAACCCAGTTGACAAAAGTACCTCATTATCAAATAGCAAGGTCTTGGATGTCAATATCTGGTGAAGCTATAATATTCCAAGGTGATCAAGGTCGTCCTCCTTAAGCGACCTGCATATAAACAACCCACCTTGTTTGTAAATGCTTGTAACGATCTGAATTATGTAATAAACTAGTTTGTGTTATCCAGGTCACTTGATACGCATCCCGCTATATACGTAAGATATACATATATATACTCCTTAAATGAGGAGAATACATGATATATTCAGTTGTGTTATTTCTTACTTTTCACTAAAAATCACTAAAGTCAGACACTTAAATTCTCTCCAAATAGTGATGACTCAAGACAGTGTTTATGAGTGGGTTTTATATGAGGAGTCTGTGTGGCTTCGAGTAGTATGTTAGCTAGTAGTTGCTAGGATGTAAATTTTTCTTAGGTATAGAGCCTTTGTGGTAGTGATTTGTGTGTCAGTTGATAGTTGCTATGATGCAAATTTTTCAAATTATTGGCTATGTGCAGTACGTGGTTGATTAGGTGTCCCACGTAGATGATTTGTGGCTCATGGTTGAATGTGTTTTTGACTGTAGTTATTGATTGTTCATGGTTAATAGTGGTTCTTACGTTTGGTGGTTCACATTTTGATCCACCTTGCTAATCATCAGTTATTGATCGCACTACGTTGAATTTAGAAGAAAGTTGAGTTCGTGTGTCGAACCAAGTCATTGCAGATGTAACAATAGATAATTTGGACAGAGGTTCATACTTATAAAGATAATAGTGGTTTTATTTTTGTTATGGTTTTAATTGTTTTATTACTTAGTGGATTTGTTTGCTGCATAGTGGTTGCTATAAGCAATCTGAAGATGTTACCACCAAGGCTTAAAATTCCGATATTGGTCAAGATATCAAGATATAATTTTTATAAAAATATCAAAGATATTATCGTTATTGAAGGAAACTTTTAAAAAAATCACAAAAACTCTATCAAAAATAGAGAATTTTTTATAAAACATCAAAAAATCAATTAATTATTTTATAAACTAATTTTTTTAATATATGTATTTTCAAATACTTATAATATTTATATTAATCAATAAGTTAATAAATTATTTAAAATATTGTATGATATATATATATATATATATATATATATATATATTCTTTTTTGTAAAATATTCTAGAAAAAAGTAGTTAAAATGTTTGAAATTATTAAGTGGACTATCTAATTGTATTAACTATTATAAATAGCTAGATCTTGATAGTATGAAAAGAAATTTCATTAATATTTTTGATATTTTTTCAATTTTAATCAATATTTTAACGATATTTTAGTGATAATGTCCCTAATATTCAAGATATTTTAGCAAAAAATGACATTTGAATAGTAATTTAATTATAACAATATATAAGCAATAATTTTTTAACATTTTTAATGACAATTTAGCCAAAGATATAGATATCACATTTCGATGTCAGGATGTGAAACGTAACGATATTGTAGCAAGAATATCAACGATGTCGTCGACATTTTCATCCTTGTTTACGACATAGATAGAGGTTTTATGTGGGTTTATCTCATTATATCTAGTATTGTACGTGATCTAATGTGTTTGGCTAATACAATAGGATTTTAAATTGTGTATGTGTCTATCTACTAAAGTTTAAACTTTGATTAGAAAGTTATTACCTACTGCTTGCTTTCTGAATATTATATGATATATTTGCTGCTTATTTATGGCTATCTGTCATTAATATTTACTACATTCATTGCTTTCTAGTAAGTGTTTTACTTATTATTATTGTTTATTTAGGACAAGTTCTTAAAGAGTCAGTATCTCCTTAACTTGATTGTATATCGGATCTTGGACTCCTTCAATATCATTAAGTATGATTAGATTGTGTGTTAGGATAATTTATATGAGTTTATATATACATGTAACAACATAGTAAATGTAGACTTTGTTTAGAAAACTTATTTGTTATATGTTGTCGCATGCTTTATTTCCTTTATGTATAACATGTCTGTAGCTTTTTGTTTATTGTTTTTGCTATATTAAATTAATTTGTCTGCTTTCTGATTAATTTATATAGCTTTTGCATTGTATCTACATGTAAGTTTGGTGTAAGTCTTTAAAGAGTCAGTATCTCCTTACCCTGGTAATGTACTAGATATCAAACTCTTTATTATGGTTTGCTAGGTTGTATATGATTTTATTTTATAAAAGTACAATAATCATTTACCGAATATATTTTCACATACGAGGTCTTGAAGTGATTGAAAATATATTTTTTTAGTATGTACGGTTGCTTTGCATGTTGTGTGATGTTTGTTATATTTATGCATGTTGTAATCTGAATAGGGACCTGTGAGACACACCATCACTAATTTTGCTATATTTATACATGTTAATCTGGACAAGGACCTATGAAACACATAATCACTAATGTGTTTTTTGTAGTTTGTTCTTTCTTATTATTGATTATTTTTATTGTGTATTGAATTGAATATATTGTTTTATACTTTCGATATGTTATTTGCTTAATTCATGTTTGTGATCTACTTGACTGAGTTAGAATAAAGATCACAAAAAGATTTCATATGTTAGTATTTTCACCTATCATCTAGATACTGATTATCTATTTGAGTTGAAAAAATAATTCACTTTTATGCAATTGTTCTTACTTATAAAATTCTCACTTTTAATTTTTATTTAGTAAAATTATATATAAAATTAAAATGCTTTGATTGGTTCTTATGAAATTTTCAATACCAAGAATCGATCCAATTTATTTAGATTTATTTTGAAATTTTTAAAACCACTCAAACTAAAATAAATGAAAAAAAAATCAAATAATTTAAATTAGATTGGATCGGGTTAAGTGGGTTAGTTCATAATGTATATTTTGAACACCCCTGGTTACATTGGTATAATGTTTGAGCTATACAATTATTAGAAAACTCTATATCTTATCAAAAGTAAAATAAATATTTTATTTGTTGATCCTATTTAGTTGGTAATAGATATATGTATGAAAATTAATAAAAAAAAATCAATATATTAGTGAGACACGTAAGTTTTTTTTAAACATTTATTTTAACACAAATTTAACATAAATTAAAATAAGTGTTTTGTGTGGTGGATAGTATAACATAACATATTAAGAAGATGGAATATGTAGCGGTTGGGTAAAAATGAAATGAAGTGAAATATTATATCACTTAACTCGTAAGATTTAATGAAAACAAATTATATCACGATTGTCCATGAAACATGGCTTAATTATTACATTTATTTTGAATTCTACGTACTTCTTAAAAATGTAATAAAGTTAGATGATTGTCTAGTTGATTGAAATTTAGTTCGATTGTTAGTTTAATATGTTGAAGTCAAATTGAATATATGTTCAATTAGTCAAATTTTGATTCATTTATGACCTCACTTGTTAGAATTGAATTTCATACATGTTCAATTTAATGAAATTCGACAATTATCCAACTAATCAGAATTTAATCGGATAATAACCCATTTTTTATTTTAAATTAACAATATATGTAATGTGTGTGTGACTTAATGAATGTTGGTACCTCGTTATGATACAACGAGATTATAAGGATGACTTAATGATAACTCGAATATGACAAGCTCAATAAAGCATGTAGTATAACTAATTAGATCACCTCGTTATTTCATAGCGAGGTTTTAAAGATCAAGACCTAATGGAATTATAAGGTCCTAATGCAACCTTGATCCTCACCTTATGTTGACGATTTGGAAAACCTACTTAGGAACTTGGAGCGATCAGCATGTAGCAACTTGCCTACGTATACACTTATGAGGACCTATTTTTTGCTTATCAATTAAATGTAATGTTTATCAAATCATGTATCATGTAATTACCATGTATCCAAGTCGCTCACTACACGACCTCTCATATATATAAGATGTTGTATATATATCCTTTCAATGATGAGAATATATAATTCAATTTAGATATCTAGTTTCTTAATTCTTTCTAATAATTACTAAAATCCCTAACACATAAAATTCTCTCCAAACATAAACCATCTAAAATTGAACTAAACACTTGTCCACTTTGCTAACTTGTTTAAGCATGTGTCCACGATCAAATTTCGCTATAACATGGTAGATCAAATAAATGTAGGTAGCTAGAATCCCACAAGCTTCATACTAAAGCTAACTCCAACCTTGCAATAAATCTTTAAATTTAGTGCAAATGTTGAGATAGAGTTGTTCCAATTTTACACTAAATCTTGTACTAAATTTAGAGCAATGAAAAATATTGTGCTACATTTGGCACAACAGTTTTCATCGCACTATAATTGATCATGTTTCGTCATTTTTAATTTTTTTAAAAATATTGTTAAACATTGTATTACATATAATAATTAAAATTAAGTATATGATAATAAACAACTATTAATATAATATATAGTTAAAAATTTAATATAAACTAAAACAACGATTTAAATATTTTTTAAAAATATTGTTAAATTTTTTATTATATATAATAAATTAAAATTAAATACATGATATAAAATGATTAAAAAATAATTAATTGAATATTTGTGGGATTAATATAGTAATTTATCGAATTAATAAATGCTCATATGTATTTTTTAATTAAATTTAATTTTTAATTCATATAATAGATATAATATTTTAGTTAGTTGATTTTTAATTTTGTTATAATATAATTTTTAAATTAATTAATAGTAATATATAATTATTTAATTAGTTAAATAAAGTAATTACTAAAAGAAAAATTAAAATAATATTCTATTTTATAAAATAATATATTTTTTAATATAATATTTTGTTTCGTGGGTTGAAAATAAATAAAAATTTAATTAAAATTTTGATATAAAATTTGAGTATAATAGAATAGAGGGTTGAAGATGCCTAAGTATAACAAAGTCATGGTACTAAATATAAAGCCATCATTTTTTGATAAAATGATTATTTTAATATTCTTTTTCAATCTTCTATTTGGTATCTTTTTGAATGTTTGATAAGTAACCATCTACGATGTCCCTTGTATGATGATATACATGAGATCAATGCATCAAATTATAAATAACTTTATTACTTTGTCGCAAAATCCACCTAATAAAAATCATTGAAAAATGACAAAGCAAAGATGGAGAATATCTAATTAAATTTATAACTTTAATGGCACATTTCTCAAGAAAAATATTATTCAAAATATCAATAATCTTTTTATTGTCTCCTTTGATGTATACAATAAAATGTTTGAATTTGATGGCATATTGGATTGTAGCAAGAAACTATTGAGTGAGAGATTAAGGAATTAGTCCATACAAAACATAAGCACTCATAATGATCAAATATATTGAAGTCAATTGTTGATAATCCACGGTGTCAAGTGGTATCAAAGTTAAATTTTTAAGCACCAAGAGGTAGAGTTTTCCATTGTGAAAATATAATAATAAAAAATTTCATCTTCTTTCATCTCAAATAAGCAAGAATCTTGTTAAATAAGATATTTAAATTCATTAATCTAGTAGTTGATATCCTTGACAATATAATGAGCAGATAAATTATAACTTTCAAACAAAATCTTATTTCTCAATTACCAAATTTTCTCAAGCATTATCACAACAATAAATATGAAAAGTTGTATAGACATACCATTATTAGGAATTAATAACTTTGGAGGCTTGAAAATAAGATTGAATATCCAATTTTTCAAAGACTTGACAATTCATATTCTAATTTTCATATTTCTACCAAGATTTAAGAATATCACATCTAATAAATAAATTTTCGTCACCTTTAGTTTCTTGAGCACAATAAAAAATTTCAATAGAAGAAAACGTACTAAATGCTTCTTTGTATTCAAAGCACCTGAAAGAGTTTTCCAAAACAATTTATGCCTTTCATCTTGCTTTCCAAAATAATTGCCAAAAGCCTCTTTAAAGAATTTTTTTTTCTTACTACTATAATCTCATAGACATTTTTAACAGAAAACTTTCTGGCACCAATTCCAAACCATTAAAAATATCTCAAAAAGGTAGTTGGAGTTAATGAATTAGATAAGAGATGTTAGAACCAAAATATTGAATCAAAAATAGAGCATTACAATCCAAAATTGAACGATCTACACACAAATCTACCACTGTTTGAATTAAAGGATATGGATTCAATTGTAAATGAGAAGGTAAGATTTGATTTAAAATACTAGGTATCCAAGGATATTTACAAACATTTATCTCTAGACCATTTCCTATTTTCATGAAAATACCATCTTTTATTGCATCACGAGTCTAAAGAAGACCTTTCCAAAAAACAAAATTTGAAGCTTTCGTTGCAACATTAAGAAACGGAAAATGTTGTAAATACTTTCCATAAAAATTTGGACCTAGAGCTTGTAATGATATTTTCAAATGTCCTTATAAGCTTTAGATAACATAACTCAATTGAAATCCTCAAACAATCTGATCCCAAATACACCAAAACCTTTAGGTATGTAAATTTTATTATAAGGGACAAGAGAAAAAAAATGTTACTTAATAATATTTCTAATCCACCAAAACTTCCTAACAATGTTGTCCACAGATGAACAAATTTTTGAAGGTAAACAAAAAATACTCATAGAATAAATGATAATATATTTTAGAATTGATTTGATTAGTGTAGTTCTACCAGCTTATGAGAGTAATTTTGCTTTCTAACTGTCCAAATGAGTCTTTAATTTGTTTAAAAAACCATGAAATTCTTATCTTTTTCCTACTAATGGGTAAAGAATAACCCAAATATAAAATAACAACACTTTCAACAATATGAAGAACACTACATAACTATTGTTTCAAATGAGAAGGAACATTCTTAAAAAAAAAAGATAGAGGATTTTTGGACGTTAATGGATTGACCATACCATAAACATCAGTTGTACAACATTTGTTGTAGATTTGTAGCTTCAGACAAATTAGACCTTGGGAATAAAAATATATCATTGGTATATAGTAAGTGAGAAATAGAAGAAGCATATCTGGCTATCTTTACACCATGAAATAAATTCAAATTTTCAACTTGTGAAATCATTCTAGAAATGCATTCAGTAGCCAGTAAAAATAAATAAGGGGAATATAGGTCACCTTGATAAAGGCCACGTTGTGGGGTAAATTGAACAAAAGGAGAACCATTAGGTAGGATAGAAAAGCTAATTGTGTAAATGCATTTCCAAATAAGCATAAGGAAATTTTTGGATAAATCCATCGCTTTCATAATTTTGATCAAGAAATTTCATTCAACTTTATCGAAAGTTTTTGAAGATCCAATTTAATTCCCATAAGATTCTCATGATCAAATTATTTCTTAAATATAGTAGAAGCTACCTCTTATGCAATAAAAATGTTTTCAACAATCCATCTCTCTAAAATAAAAAGCACCTTCAAAAAGAGATATATAACACATAAGATTCCTCTCAATCACTTGACCAAAATTCTAGAAATAATCTTGTAAACCACATTACAAAGACTGATAGGTCTATAATGATTAACTTTAATGGGATTAGAAGTATTTTGGATCAGAGAATTGAAAGTGGAATTCCAGCTTGACGGACGGTAGAACCGTAAATAAAGGACTAAATTTCTTTAATCACTTTCAAACCAACTATATGCCAACATTATTTATAAAATAAAAGTTGAAAACCATTGAAAAGAGTATCCAAAATATCACCCTTAGAAGACATAGAAGACTGAAACAGTTAACAAAATTTGTCACAAATTAATTCCCAATAAGACTGTGATCCCAATATATAATTCCATAAAAAATCCTTAAAGCAAGTATAAAATTTGTTTGCCTTTATCACAATAGAAGCATGAAATAATTTTGTATTTCTATCTCTATCTGTAATCTATAGTTCTCTTGTTTTCTAACACCATAAAGAGTCCAAACGAGACAATTGTTCATCTAACTCTTGATTTAGAACATTGTCAATGTTTGGGTTAAAAGTTAATAGATTCCTAGAATAGATCTCTTTTAGCTATACATCAAGGATTTTTAATTTACCTTGAATATGGATAAAATGATCTTTATTCCAACTAGATAAATCCAAAGAAAATATCTTTAATTTTTGCATAAAAATCTATGTCCTTGATTGAAGATGAAACCAAGAGTCTTGAATATTTCTTTCACAATCATTATCTCTTGATCACAATCCTTATCTCTCAACCATGCAGTTAAAAATCTAAAAGGTCTTTGAGAGAAAGGTTCACACATACCATGTAAACAAATGAAAATAGAAGCATGATTAGAAGTATAAAAGGGAAGGATGGATATCATTATTTAGAGAACGTATTGATTCAAGATAGATTTGCAATAACACGATCAATGCTCTTATGGATACAATCAAAACCAATTCTTTTATTGCACCAAGTAAATTGAGAACCAATACTCCCTAAATCAACAAAACCCATTAAATTCATGAACTTGAATAAACAATTATTATCATTGAAATAAATTGGTTGAACATCAAATTTTTTAGAGGGCTTAATAACATCATTAAAGTCCTCAACTATTAACCACGGTTCAAGAACTCAATCAAATAAAGTATGAATCTCATCTAAGATTTTATGTTTAAATTTATAATAAAGTGTAATATAAACAAAACACATTAAAGAACCATTAGTAATGTCAATAGAGCTACAAATTTAGACCACTATAAAACAAGAGCCAACATGTTGAATTGTAGTTCAACATCTAAATTCTAAACCAAAAGAAAACCATCACTTAAGCCTTGAGTAGGGATACTACAACTATTATGATAACTTAGTGTATTAATAAGAGAATTAGAGGCATTAACATCTGCTTTGGTTTCCATAAGCCATAAGATAGAAGGTTTGTATTTTCGAACCAAATAACGCAATGCCCTCTTGGTCCAAGGTTTAACAAAACCCCAATCATTCCAACTCATGAAAATCATGGCACCATTGGGGTCACGTTCAAAGCTGCCACCTCGCCTATTGTTAGCATTCATATTGAGATAGTATGGATAATGCCTTTACGTTTCATATGGGATTTTAATTTGCCAGCAACAATTATAGATGGCTGAATAGTCTAGAGAGATTAAGCTTCAAGAGGAAGTTGAGAAGAAGCTTATCGAGATTGATCCAGATTCTGTTGAAAAAGAGGAGCATGAAATTGAAACAACTCAAAGAAAACATGTTCAGCCAAGGTAGAAATATGCAAAAAAGTTCTATGATAAACACAGTTGGCTATATGGATCATTTGGGCTCTTCGGAGAGGTCTATTCACAGAGTCCATATTAATGGCAAGGTCAAAACCAAACAATTGAGATAACATTTTGTACCTCAAGTAATCATCCAAATAATTTTCACTAAACTTTGTTAACCATCTATGGATAAGATTTGTGAAATCATTGATATCTAGTGAACGTGCCTGGGTAAACACATTATGAACCTCCTCGTGTATACAGGCATCTTTCTGTGAGGAAGACTCCTTTTGAGACAAAGAAAATGAGGGTTGCTCTCCTGTTCACTCAGATTTTGGTGAGGTAGGATACATTGTTGAGCAAGGTGAGTGTTAAGGTTGAGAAGGATTAGTGAGAGTTAGAGTAGTGATTTTATTGATCCTGTTGGGAAAATCGGGTATATTTTCCCTATTTTAAGTAGTTACTATTCATTTATGATTTAAATGAATAGAACTTAAACTAAACCGACAAAATAATGCTATTAGAAATATAATGTTAAAATAAACTAAAACAAATACTGAAACAGAAATATTAAAGTAGAAAAATAATAACACCAGAAATTTAACGAGGTTCGGTATAAATGTTACCTAGGTCCTCAGGCGTCGTTGACCACTTGCACTATCTCCAAATGGATGAACTCCAAAATTATAACTAATTGGGCAAAATTGAGCTAATCAATTACCCTTACAAAAGAGAGAAAGATTTACAAATTTTGGGATGTTTACAAATGGTGAAGGAGGGCTTTATTTATAGCCCCAAATCCAATACCCATCTCAATTCCTAACCAATATGGGTCTTTTCTAATTTGCTCACTAAGGGGCAATATATAACAAATCTCCACCTTAGTGACTTAGTGATTTTAAATGATTTCTTGAATTACTAGATCAGCGATGTCAGTGCCAATTCAGATTTGCAAGATGTTAATCAAGTCCAGATGATGTTTGAACTTGATTGTTGTTACCACCTTGGTCATCATATCTATGGGATTCTCTGTCGTACTAATCTTTTGAACGAGTACTCCACCTTCTTCAATAATCTCTCGCATGAAATGATAATGAACGTCAATGTGCTTTGTACGTGCATGGTAGACTTGGTTCTTTGCTAAATTAATAGCACTCTGACTATCACAAAACACCTTAATATGTTTTTGACCAACTCCCAAGTCTTCAAGCAAACCTCGTAACCAAATAGCTTCCTTCACAACCTCTCTAACTTCCATATACTCTACCTCTGTAGTAGACAAAGCAACTGTGGACTGCAAGGTAGACTTCCAACTGATTGATGCTCTAACAAGAGTAAACACATAACCAGTAGTTGATCGACGCTTATCTAAATCTCCTGCATAGTCAGAATCATAATATCCGACTGCACATTGACCAATGATATTATCCTGCTGAAATACTAAACCAGCATCTACAGTATTTATAATATACAGTAGAATCCATTTCATAGCCAACCAATGTCCTTTACCAGGATCATGCATGTACCTGCTTACAACACCAACCGTATGTGAAATGTCAGGTCTTGTACATACCATTGCATACATCAAGCTACCAACCGCATTTGCATATGGTACCTTTGCCATATATTATTGTTCTGCATCATTCTTAGGAGATAATTGAGCACTAAGCTTGAATTGAGGAACTAGCGGAGTACTTATAGGTTTTGTCTGTTCATTCATACCAAAACGTTATAGTATCTACTTCAAATATTGACTCTGGGTCAAACTAAGCTTCCCTTTTTTCCTATCTCTGCTTATCTCCATACCGAGAATCTTCTTGGCTTCTCCCAAATCTTTCATCTCGAACTCCTAACTTAGTTTAGCCTTCAACTTTTCAATTTTTGCTTGGCTTTTCGATGCAATCAATATATCATCGACGTACAATAGGAGATTGACAAAAGACTCATTTTGTAGCTTGCGAAAATACACACAATGATCATGTGTGCTTATGGTGTACTTCTGCTACAACATAAAATGATCAAATCGTTTGTACCACTACCTTGGAGATTGCTTCAATCCATACAATGATTTGTTCAGCTTACAAACCCAATTCTCTTTACCAGCAACAATAAACCCTTCTAATTGAGACATATAGATTTCCTCTTCTAAGTCACCGTGTAGAAATGTGGTTTTCACATCAAGTTGAACTAGTTCCAAATCGAACTATGCTACCAAGGCTAACAAAATTTTAATGGAGGAATGTTTTACAACTGGAGAAAATACCTCATTATAATCGATTCCCTCCTTCTGAGCGTAGCCCTTAGCCACCAACCTTGCCTTGTAGCGAATACCATCTTTGTTAGGAAATCCATCTTTCTTTGCATACACCCATTTGCATCCAATTGCCTTCTTGTCCTTAGGTAGTTTTGTCAACTTTCATGTTTTATTCTTCTGAAGGGACAAAAGTTCTTCATCTATGGCTTCCTTCCATCTTTCAACTTCAAGGCTTCTGATTGCTTCTTTATATATAGAAGAAACATAATCATGCACAACTGAAAGTGCACATGCCACCGTATTCTTAATAGGTCTTCAAAATCCTTGTATCGAGCAGGTACCTTGACATTTTGTCGTCATGGCCTATCAATTGCAGTTTCTTCTTGTTGTTGTGGAGGTTCTTGGGTTAAAACCTCTTCATATGATTCATCTTTTGTCAATAGAGGATTAACTTCTATCTTATCTTCACTAACTGGATTAACAATTTTTCTTTCAAACTCTACCTGTTTCGAAGTTTTCTCCACCTACTCTAAAGTGCCATCAATCTTCTTAGTTACCTTTCTCAACAATTCAAATTCATCAAAGGTAACATCTCTGCTAAAGATTATCTTTTTCGTTTCAAGGCACCATAGTTGATATCCCTTAGAACCAGAAGAGATCCCCCCAAAAAATGGCTTTCTTGGCTCTTAGGTCCAACTTTGATTCTGTTACATGGTAGTATGAAATTGAACCAAACACATGTAAGAAATCGTAATCTCTAGTAGGTTTTCCAGACCATACCTCCATAGGCGTTTTGCCTTCAAGAGCATACGATGGTAGACGGTTGACGAGATGACATGCATATGTCACAGCCTCAACCCAATACTGCTTGCCTAAACCAGCATTTGACAACATATACCAAACCTTCTCCAGCAAAGTCTGGTTCATACGTTCTACAACTTCATTTTGTTGTTGTGTTTTTCGAATAGTGACGTGTCTCACTATCCCTTCTTCTTTACAAACTTTCATAAATGGATCGTTTGTGTACTCAATGCCATTATCAGACCTCAAACCCTCGATCTTTTTACCAGTCTGAGTCTCGATCATCTTCTTCCACTTGAGAAAAATCCCCAACACTTCATCCTTCTTCTTCATAAGATACACCCAAACTCTTCTGGAGAAGTCATCAACGAAAGTGACATAATAACGTTTGCCACTCATGGATGGAGTTATTGTTGGCCCCCATACATCAATATGGATGTAATCCAAAATGCCCTTTGTATTATGAAGAGTAGTGCCAAAGCTTACTCTTTTCTGCTTCCCCAATACATAATTCTCACAGAATTCCAACTTGCTAGTTCTTGTACCTTTTAACAGGCCTTTCTTTACTAGAATCTGCAAAGCTTTTTCACCAGCATGTCTCAAATGCATATGCCATAGCTTGGTAGTTTCTAAATCTCTTTCTTCCTCTGAAACTGCTACTGATGTTGTCCCAATAACCGTACTACTAAGGTAGTAGTAAAAGTTATTCTTCTGAACACCTTTCATCACCACAAGTGCTCCAGAAGTAACCTTCAATACCCCATTTTGTATGGTCACAGTGAAGCCTTTTGATTCTAAGACCCCCATAACAATGAGATTCTTCTTCATATCTGGAACATAATGAACATCTGTCAAGACCCTGGTTGAACTATCTTGATTCTTCAAACGAATTGTATCGATTCCCAAAACTTTGCATGAATAATCATTACCCATGAAAACAACTCCACCGTCTAGTTCTTCAAAGTTAAAGAACCACTCCTTGTTAGGAGACATATGGAAAGTACATGCTAAATCAAAAATCAAATCACTAGGATGAGATGCTATTGACGAACCAACCAATGCAAAATCTGAATTTGAATTGCTTTCAGCTACACATGCATCAGATTGCATAACTTTTCCTTTCTTTTGCAACTTCAGACAATTTTTCTTCCAATGGCCTTTCTCATGACAAAAAGTATATTCAGCTTTACCAATTCTTCCTTTTGATAGAGATCTACCTCTCCTTCCTTTCTGTTGTGTTTGTGGACATCCTCTTACAGACAATGCCTCTGCTACTTCATTCCTACTTTCTCTTTTATTTTCTTTCTAATTTCATAACTATACAAAGCAGTACAAACTTCCTCAAAAGACACTTTATCCTTCCCAATGAGTAAGCTCGTAATAAGGTGATCAAACTCATCAGGAAGGGAGGCTAACAACATCAAGGCTAAATCTTCATCTTTAAAAGTTTCATCCATATTTAACAAATCTGCTACTAATTGATTAAAAGCAGTAATGTGGTTGTTTATTATAGTACCTGGAAGGTATTCAAACCGGAACAACTTCTTCTTCAAATAGAGTCAATTTTGTCCACTCTTCTTCATGAACTTGTTCTCCAACGCCTTCCACAACTTACGTGTGGATGTCTCTTTCATAAACGTGTACTTTTGTTCTCTTGAGAGACACGAATGGATTGCACCACATGCCAATCGGTTGATATTTTTCCACTCTACTTCATCTGCTCCATCTGGTTTCTCTTCTTCAATGGCGATGTCTAGACCTTATTGAAACAGAGCATCTAGAACTTCGCCTTACCACATGCCGAAATGACTGGTTCCATCAAACTTCTCCACCTCGAACCTTGCATTCATCATCATAGTTCTACTTGACGTGGATGATTGGCCTTTGTTTGAAATAAATTTTTCTTCCGCCATTTCTTAAAATTACAACAAGTAGCAACTATATTCCAATAGCAAACAAACGGAATACAAACAAATGCCTAGGTAGAAAACCTTCTGCTCTGATACCAATTGTTGGGAAAATCGAGTATATTTTTCCTATTCTAAGTAGTTACTATTCACTTATGATTTAAATGAATAGAACTCAAACTAACCCAAAAAAATAATGCTATTGGAAATATAATACTAAAATAAACTAAAACATATATTAAAACAACAATATTAAAGTAGAAAAATAATAACACCAAAAATTTAATGAGGTTCAGTATAAATGTTCCTAGGTCCTCGGACGTCGTTGACCACTTTCACTATCTCCAAATGGACGAACTCCAAAATTACAACTAATTGGGCAAAATTGAGCTAATTAATTACCCTTATAAAAGAGAAAAAGATTTACAAATTTTGGGATGCTTACTAATGGTGAAGGAGGGCTTTATTTATAGCCCCAAATCCAACACCCATCTCCATTCCTAACCAATGTGGGACTTTTCTAATTTACTCACCAAGGAGCAATATATAACATGTACAATATTGAATAAAAGGAGAAGAAGAGTCAAAGCTTGCTCTCAGCCTCTCTCTATCAATGGGAACAAAATTATTTTGTGAAACTTGAAGCTATTTGCCTTCCTTTAGTGAGCAGTCTTTGGAGTCATGATTAAGAATTCCACATAGGGTGCAAAAACTGGATAGTCTTTCAAACTTAAAATTTGTTGGTTTATAGAGAACCATCACGACATTTTTGAGAGTGGTTGAGGTATCTGAACCTTTACTTTGAATCGTAAATAATTTCTAGAAAAACTCATCATATGACTCATCTACTTGAATCAATTGTCCAGCCAGTGTTGTGGCACTGGAATTTTTCATCCCAACATAGTGGATACCATAAGCACGTATCCATAAAGCTTAATGAAATCTAACTCTTGAAAAATAAGAGTATGATCCCATTCCTTAAGCACTAGCAGATGATTTTTGACGTGCCAAACTCAAGTTAACCAGATACCATATCTGTCTTCAGGTAAAGTGAAAGAGAAAGAAAAGATATTCATATATTTGTCAAGCTGAGATACTATATCACCTTGAAGTGTCTAGACTCCAGGCTTTGGTTATAGTGTTAACCACTTCGAATTTTTGAATTTCTTGTTTTGCCAGTATTCTGTCAATCAATTTCGTGGAACCTGTAATGACAGCTTCTTTAAAATCTTCTTCCAATTCCACTTCAGGAATGAAGCACGTAAGTTGTTGGGCATGAAACACCATATCACTAATGACCCTATCTGGCATAAGTTGGAGTTGAGTTTGAGTACAAATAGTTTTACTTGAAAGTGTAATTAAAAGGATTGTTATAAGCGTAGATTAACAAAAAGAAGAATGGATATTTATAGGGGAGATGAGAGTGAGAAGTATGATATAGTACTGAGGGGTTAAATCGAAGAAATAATAGGCGTGTATCCATAGGATTGTTAAGCTTCCAGAGGTTTGATTATCTATACAAGAAAATGGCTCACCAGAAGCACTAACAATGATTGAAATGCTTGCGTGAAATGGATAAATAAGGGAAACGAAACGATAGACAATAGAGTGAATGCCAAATGACAAAGAAATTTGGAGGAATGGAAAAAGAGAATTGGAATATGTTTTCAAAAACTCTCAAAAAATAAGATTAGCAATCATGAACGAGTTTCAAAAAAGAAAGGGTGGTTGAGAATACAGAGGGATTAGAGGGACAAGTAGATTCAAAGATGAATCACACCAAAACCCTAAACATCTAAAAGAAGATGAAACGAGAAAATTAAAAACCCTAGAAATATGAAATTAAGCATATACACCCAAAACATAGAGAAAAGATAGAATATATGTAGATTTGACTACAAATAAAGTAAAAATCGAAGCATGGCACTCGACCGAGCTCATCCTCTTCAAGCAAAAGAAAAGAGATGAAAGGGTTGAGAGACTCTTTTCTAAGAAAACTATATTTGGTAACTATGATATAATTATTTTAGTGTCTTGTTACTTTTGATGGCTTTAAGGTTTATGACATCTAATTGTTACCTATTATAGAGACAAAAGCTTTGCAAAAATCTTCACTTTGAAATTTCAATTCTGGCATCAAAATAATACAAAAACAAAAACAATATTAATTGCAGAACAAAAAAATTCATATGAGACAGGGCTATGGCCAAGAAATTTTTCTTTTGAAAAGGGCAATGGCGATGCTTAAGCTCCGCTAGGGTTTTCGATCTTCCTCCAAGTACTCAACATTTTCCACTTATTTTCACTCCAAATTTTATCAATTTTTCTTTCACCTTCCATTGATTCATTGTCTTTAATATTTGCTCCCCATCAATTGAAGGAGATAATTAGATCTGAAATTCCCCAAGAGACTTTTCTCTCTTTAATTAGTTCTCTATTTCCAATCTTTAAGTGTTGCTTCTCTTTATCGGTTTAGGATTTTTGATCTCATCTTTTAGTTCTTCAATCCTCTTTCCCTAACTTTAGTTCTTCTTTCCTTGCTCTATTTGTTGCTTATTGATTTGGTATAGTGATGGGTGATTTGAGAACTTGTGTGTATCATCTTGATCTCATAATTGAACATAGTGATTTTATTGAAAACAAAAGAAGATCCTTAGAATTTACAATTTTTGCTTGACTCTCATCTTATAGACCTGTTAATCTTGATATGTTGCTTTGAGTTCATAGAAAGAATTGGATAAAGAATGAAGAGTTGGATTTGAAAGTGGTAAACCGAAATACTTTCATATTTTATTTTGAGGTGCTAAATGAGATGAATATGGTGCTTTAGAAGACTCCATAAAACTTTGATAATGACTTGCTTACTATGAAACAGTTCATGCCATAAATTGTGAAAAAGGCTTAGGAAAGGGATCGAAGAAATATCTTTCAATTCCATGGAGTTTTCTATTGATATTAATGGTTCCCTAGTTGATCTAGTCGTGTAATTAATATTTTGTTGATTATGATCAAGTATGGATGTTGCTTGCCTACATTATGGACTTTTCTTGTGTGGTCTAGCAGGTGTACATGTGTTTTTTTAGTTCCTAACTAATTTAATGTTTGGTTTGTATGCTATGTTGCTTAAAATTATAGAGTTTTGTCTTATTTGTAAGGTTTTGTTAGTGTCTGTTTTATCTGTTAAGTATGAAGTATTTATTGATTGGAGTATTAATCTTTTTGCTCCACCTAGTTAGATGTTGGTGATATTAGATGGATACTTTATTAGTTGCAACTAGTATAAGATTACTAGCATGTTTGTTTGTCAAGGTTCCTTGGGGCGTTCATGACAGCTTTTGTTGAAACTGGTTTTTATGTTTTGTTTTCTGTAAGTGTTTGTATTGATTGTGCTCTTTTAGTGTTTAATGAATACTCTCTATTTGACAAAAAAAAATTCCATATGACACTTTTCAAAAACAACAGTCACATCCTCTACATAAACATTCACATTCACAACCTCATGCTCGTGATTCATAATAGTCCACCATTTATGAATATTTTGATGACAGTGTCACCAAGCTCTAGATACTTCTATGGCTAGGAATATTTTTTACAATGGTTACATGCATGTATGAGCCATAATATTGATGCTCTATATTGCTTGAAATAGATAGTTATTGTCATAGCATCTGGTGATTTCTTCCCTGTAGATCAAAAATCTCATACCATTCATGTCGCTTCTATGGCATATAGTAGTGTTTTCTTGGGTGATTTCATGTTGCTCTATTGGGACATGTTCCATTCTCTCCATCATGATGGCAAATATCACGCTTTTTGTTAGGTTTTGCATGTAAATGTCGCATATATGCTTGCCCAAAGTAATTAGTAAAGTCTATGGTCGTATGCTTATGCATAACTTAGTATAATGGGTTATTAATTAAATGTAATGTGGGTATTTTTGTAATCTTTCAAATCTTATGCTTCTTCAAACAAAGTGATATTTTTTTTTGAAAAACTTAGGAAATAATCATAAGAACTCTTTAGAAAGAGGTGGTAAGGTGACCTATGGAGGGGTCGTGCCATTGGAGGTGTTGGGCATAGTTGTGAACTCCCTTGTCCACATCCATTAAAACAAGTAGATGAATTTCATATACAATCATTGTGCTATGATCTTTGATTTATGCTTGTTTTATTCTTTCTTGGTTGTCTTAATTTTCTTCGTTTCCTCAATTTTTGCTTGTTGTCTTTGTATGATATAAATGTGTGCTTGTTATGTTGTCGTGTGATGTCCCAATGATTGACTTGTGATTACTCTATTACTTATTTTATGTTCGCAAGGTACAACAATTAAGGTCGCATGTACTAATTAGGCTGAGTTGCTCCCTTATTGATTTAACAAGTGTCGAACGATTCGAGTATAACTAAACAAATTGCTATAACTTTGTTAGAGTTATTAGTAGGGGCCTATTTATGTTAGATGTGTCATTTTTATCAATCATGTTTTACTTTTTTATTGTTCTTTCAATTTTTATAATTTGAGTAATTTTGTTTTTAACTAACATGTTTGATTTGGTTTTGATTTTGATGTTTTAAAGAAACTTGTTTTGCCATATAGGTCTATTGTTTGTGCTCCTTTGTCTGTAGGCTTACACAAGATTGTTTATTTTTCGATTAAAAAAGAAATGCAGTTAGATAAGTGTTACGATGGAGGATTGTTGTTTACACTTAATGAAGAGAAAAACATAGAGAATTACGGAGTAAGATAAAGAAAACAAATCATAATGTATCAACCATGGTAAATTTGAAACATAAAGATATCGTGGAAAATGATGTTCAATTTAGAATAAAAGTATTAAAATGAGTCAATATAAACTTTTTATAAGTAAAATATAATTAAATTATTTTTCTTAGTAATTAAAATAAAATATATATTTTATTATAATATTATATTTTTATAAGCAACTATATAATGTATAATTTGATAAGAAGAATAGTATAGAGATGCTGGGGGAACACTATCCTTCTTCACTTCATCAAAAATTTAAATTTTCATAAATTTTATATAAAAAAAATTATATTTAATAATAAGTAGTGTATTTCTTAATTCAAGTTTTAGGTTCATATTTTAAGTTTAATAAAATGAAATTTTATGTAAACTCTATATATTTGTAATAAACTTCAAATTTTGATACTTATTTGTAAAAAAAAAAATTGTTTCAAACTTTTTAATTATATTATTTAATTTATTTTTTATTTATAGAATTTACATATAAATATTATATTATTGATTATGGATTAGTGTTTTCTTCTAAATTAGTATCCTAGATCCGTTACTATTCGGTATATTATCTTAATTTACCTTATTAAAACATTTTTTCCCATCAAATCGATGAAAAGTTCAATTATTGTTTTCTATGCCATTACACACTAATCGATTCCCTCTAATTATTATCAGCCCCTCTGTAGGACCTTCTTGAAATATAATAATGGTCATAAAAATGTAACAAATATACCACGACAGAGTTAGAACATGGCACGCATCCTTGATAGACATTTTATAATTTTTATATAATTTAATTAAACATGACAAAAAGTTACCACGAGAGAGTTAGAACATGGCGCACGTTTTTCATTAAATTTCTATAATTTTTATATAATTCAATTATTTAAATATTTTTTCTTTTAATCATTATAAAAATATATATTTTATGCTTAATGAAAAAGAAAAATATGCATTCATTATAGGTTTTGGAGGGAGGGAGGAGTGAATAAAATAATTAATATAATAGATAGTTATATTTAATATTAAAAATAATAAAAAATAATATTTTTAGTAATTAAAAGTCTTTAAATATATATATATATATATATATATATATATATAACATACTAAAATAATTATACATTTAATCTTCACCTAACACTAACGACTTCATCCAAGGTTCGGTGTTTACTAACGATGATCTTGTCAAAAATTCGACCACCACCATTGAAAATCTTGTCAGAAGTTTGATGATCACCGTCAACGAATCTATAAGATTTATAAATTTTTCTTAAGATTCTACACAACTTATCTAATAATTGTATATTTCTATAAAAGGTATCCCATTAAATTTGATATAAATAAATTTTTTCTCTATTTAATAAAAGATTAATTTATTTAACTTATTTTATTTTTAAACTCTTCATGAAATAAATTATATGTTTATTTTCTTACAACTTAACAAACATTTATTCATTTATTTTTTAAGAAAATGAATATATATTTTCTTACGAGAGTGTTAAAAACGAAACTCTATATACAAACGAGAGTTATGTAATGTAATTAAACGATAAAATTATTACAATTACCAAAAGAAAAATATTAAGTGAAAATTTATTTCATAGAGATATTAAGTTGTAATAAATAAAAATAATATAGATATTTTATATATTTTTACTGTGAAAATAACAAGATATTATTATCATTCAAATAATATTTAAAAAATTAAAAAAAACAATAGGAAAGATAATATTTCAAGTGATAAAGGAGACAAAAAATTTATACGTTCTTATAGTTTGATGTTTAGTATCTCTCAAATGGCGCAAATACTTGCACTATAAAATAGTTCATGTTGGAACAAATATGTGAAAAACTATGTAAGAACAATATTATCGATAACCTGAAATGAACTGCTTGGGTTGAGTCACGGACTAAGTCGCTCTCTTTAAGACGTTTCACGGCTCTGCCCAAACTTGTGCAAGCAAATACAACCTCGTCATCCCTAGGATAAAATAGCCCAGAATCTTTTTTTTCTATCTCGGATCTTCACTGCACTGATGAAGTCCGAAATACTACACCTTTTAAATATTTATGTTGCTCGAAAATTTGAGAAAACAATTCTGAATTTTCTTTTCTTTGATTTTGCTATGAAAATCGTAGAATTTTTTTTGAGTTGTTAAGTTATATTCTAAACTAAGGGTTATTGCCCCTTTTTATAGTGGAAAAAATATGTGTAACGGTCATATAATTATGAAAATAATGGTAAAAAATAACGGACACATAATTATGAAAATAACGGTCATAAAAGTAACGGTCGCATAATTATGGAAATAACGGTCATAAAATTAACAGCTCCATAATTATAAAAATAACGGTCATAAAAGTAACAGTCACATAATTATAAAAATAATCGTCATAAAAGTAACGGTCACATAATTATGAAAATAACGATCATAAAAATAATGACCATATAATTATGAAAATGACAATTACATAATTTATGAAATAACGGTCATAAAATAATAAAAATATTTTTTTATTTAAATTCATTTCCAACAATCCCCCACTTGAATTTTAAATAAAAATAGTTTCATCGAGCAACCGATCAATTAAAAGTATAAGATTGTGCATAAGCAAAAAATGTCTATCAACAACCTTTGCATAGTGTTAATGCTTTATAATATACTAGAGTAACTCGTAGTTTTGAACGTACTCTATCTCTAACAACATTACACACACAACCTTTCCAAGGTGTAGTTCGAAAAGCCCGTGCTTTACGGCCATGCATGTGTATCCCAGTATAGTGAATGCTCTAGTAAATTTTGCCCAAAATTTTCATAGGAAACGGCCATACTTCCACATTCACATAGGTGAGTCTATCAAGAGTACTCATGTAGCTACGTACTCCACTCCACATAGAGTATAGAACTCATTAAGAGTTTAATAATTAACTCATCCTTTCTGTCGTTTCAGGACTTCATGCTTCTAACAATATAGAATGTGACTTCATAATAGCATGATTCATCTCATATCACTTCATGACTTGTTATTACCCATTGAACTTATTTCTTGGGATCTCCAGTCTATAAGTTGGGTTACCATCATAAGTGACTCTTCATTCTAAGGGCATCAGTCACATTCCTTTCGAGGTTTTTGAAAACCTTCTCTCTTGTTAATCCTTTCGTCAAAGCATTAGTCAAATTTTCATCAGTACATATATGATCCATTCTTACAGCTCCTGTAGAGAGAAATTCTCTAACAGTACTGTGTATCTTTCGTCTCTTGCCGTTGTAATAATGGTCTAAATCTTTGCAATAGCCGCGGTACTATCGTAGTGGATCATGATAACTGGTATCGATTTTTTCCCATAAAGGGATCTCAGCTAATAGAATTCTTAACTAGCCTGCTTCTTCACTAGCAGTAGCTAGTGCTATAATTTCAAACTCCATCGTAGATTGAGTCAATATTGTCTATTACTTAGACTTCCAAGAAACAGCTCCACCAACAATGCTAAATATATAGCTGCTAATTGCTTTGAAGTCTTCTGATAGAGGGTTGCAATCATCATCACTGTATCTATCTAGAACATCGGGAAACTTATATAATCCAAGGTTCATAGTTCTCTTAAGGTATCTTATGACCCTTTCAATTGCATTTTAATGCTCTATACTAGGTCTATTGATAAACCTACATAGTAGTCCCACAACATAAGCTATGTTTGGTCTAGTGTAATCATTAGCATAACGTAAGCTACCAATGATGCTCGAATACCCAGTTTATCTAACACTGTTCCCAGTGTTCTTGAACAACTTTACACTAGGATCATAAGGAGTACATGAAGGTTTACAGTTAAAGTAATTATATTTCTTTAAGATCTTCTCAATGTAATGAGATTGATCTAGAGAAATTCCCTTTTTCAAACCTAGTAATCTTTATACCAATGATTATACTTGCTTCTCCGAGGTCTTTCATATCAAAGTTAGCACATAACAAAATTTTCACATTAACATGAATATTTGACACAAAAATAATCATGTCATCCACATATAAACATATAATAGTGTAAATGTCATTTTATGATTTATAATAAATGCATTTGTCACTTTCATTCATTTTGAATTCATGTGTGATAACTATATTATCAAAAAAATTCAAGACTTGTTTAGGTGCTTGTTTTAGACCATACACATATTTATATAGTTTAAAAACTTTATTTTCTTGATCTGAGATAACAAAGCCCTCAAGTTGGTCCATATAAATCTCTTCTTCTCAGTCACCATTTAAGAAAACAGTTTTGACATCCATTTGATGTACTACTAAATCATGGATAGTAGCAAGAGGAAAAAGTACACGTATGGAAGTTATTTGTGTGACTGGTGAAAAGGTATCAAATAAATCTACATTTTCCCTTTGCCTATACCATTTAACTACAATACGAGCTTTGTACTTTTCAATATTACCATCGAGTTTTAATTTCTTCTTTTGTATCCATTTACATCCTATGGTTTTACAACCATGAGGTAAGTCAACTAAATGCCAAGTGATAACTATATTTTATATAGTTATTTTCATCTATTTTATTAATTATAATTGTTATATTCTTGACATTTTTAGTTAATTTTAGTTTAATAAATTAGTATTTACTATTTTTTATAAATTTTAATAAAATTAAATAACTTGTATCAAAAACGTACTTAATTGCAAATTTGTGTCCAAAAATATAATTTCAAATAAAAGAGTGTTTAATTGCAATTTATAAAATTCAAAAATATAATTTAAATTAAAATCGGGCTTAATTTTAATTATTAAAAGTTTTAAAAAATTTAATATAAATTAGAAAAGGGCTTAACTACAATTAAAAAAAGTGTAGAAATTAATTTGAATTAAATTTGTGGGTCAAAATGTAATTAATAAAAAGTTGAATTTTTGCGCAGGAGAAGAGCCACTCGCGACATTCACAAGGCCCAACACACACCGCTCGATCATCCCATCAATGGTCAATATTTGGTGCGTGATATCCAGACGCAACAAAAGCGATTGGGCCGGAATTCCTAAAGCGCGTAGCTCGGCACACGTGGGGCCCACCTGGCGTGCAGGGTGGGACCCACATGTCGGCTGCGCAGAATTTCCCTGAGGCCCATCACTCACTATTGGATCAGTTGAACGGTCCAGATTGAAGCGCTTGGAACCAAGCTGTGGCGCACCGAGCCGCTCGTCTACAAATCTTGTGCGACGTGGTTCATCCAAGCAGCATGCACCCTCGCGTTTCAACGAAAAATAAGCAGCCATGTGTCTCCTAAATATTCCAGTCAATAACATGACGACACGTGGCACGTATTTGGTAAAATAAAAACGCAGAAACGACGCCCACTTCCAACCGTTTACATATTCCAGCACAAGGAAATCTTATGTGTTGTGGTCCGTCTGATCCCTATGTGCCCGGCCTGCCCGTCCAATGAAAAGGTGCCATGTGTCTCTGTATTTCTTGCAGCCAATCACATGGCGACACGTGGCATGCGTAAAAAAAGAAAAAAATTCAGAAACGCGCAGAATGATTTTCACGCGTGTTGTTATTTTAATTCCCCCATTCATTTTTGTCCCCTACTAATAAAAAATAATAAAAATAAATAAAATAATAATTGTAAAGTGGGGATATATTTTGTACGCGAAAATCATTTGTGGGGAGGTTTTTTTTGGAGTTTTAGTTTTTCTTCTTTCATTTTTTCAGCTCACAGTTCTCTTGTTTTTCTTTTTCTCTCTTGAGCATTTTTCATTTTTCCTCTCTGCGTGTTTGGTTTAACATGCAAAACGTTTTATTTTGACATTTTGTGTTGTATTATCTTAGGGAAATTACAGAGAAAGAAGTCGACAAAGAAGAAGGAAAAGGAAGAAATTATTTTTCATTGAGGAATCGTGAAAGAGTTTCTCCACACCTATTTTCTTTTAATTTTTGTTTCTCTGCAATGTTTTATTTTTGTGGTGTTGTAATTTTAATTTCTGCTATGAACTAATCTATTTGTTCTAGGATTGTAGTGTAGCGTAAATTATGAAGCTTGAATTAATTATTTTTGAATGATTTATGGAACTGTTGTAAGTTATTTATTTTATCTGTGTTTAATGCTTTTAATTATCGGAAGATTAATTAACTGATATGTGACACTTAAATAAACTTGAAAAAGGAATTTTTTTGTGTTGTTTGGGATAAAATAATGTATATACATAAGGGATAAAAATATAATTTTATTGTATGTGTAACTTTTTGAGAACTCAGAACTTAATAAATCTGGTTGAATTTAATTCTCATAGGAATATAGTGAATCATTTTAACTGGATGTGTCTGTATAGAGCTTGAAAGAGATATACGCATAAATTAGGAGTTCTTGGTTAACAAATTAAAACATGAAAACATAAATCAAGAGAGAATAAAATATTCAAGTGAATTAATTTGGGTAAACTGCAGTCCTAGAATTTTCATACAAACTGTTAAAAAGAAAAAAAAATTATTAGTTAGTCAAACTGCATCAAATTATTGATTATTTAGATAAAACCAGGTTTAAATAATTTTAGTAATTAACGAAAGTTGGTAACATTTCTCTGTGTGAATGATAATTTACTTATCATATTATTACTTATAACTGTGTATACTTGCACGATTTAATGTTCTTAAAAAAGACAACACCAAGTTTTATTATACTCATGAGAGTCCATTTCATCATTTATGGCTTCTTCCCATAAGTTGGCATCTAAAGAAGAGAATGATTCTTTACGAGTTTAGGGATCTTTCTCTAAGGTATAAGCATAAAAATCTGACCCAAAATCCTTAAGGATTCGAGCTTGTTTATTTCTTCTAATTTCAGTTTTTAATTCTTCATTTTGTTCAATAGTTCTAGTTATGGGTAAAATACTATAAGACAAGCCCCCACTATTCTTCAATTTAAATGGAAACCTATGTTCACAGTAATCAACATCATTTGATTCTATAACTATGATCATTTAAGTCATAGAATTTATAAGCTTTACTATTCATAGCATATGCTATGAATACACATTTGTATGTTCTACTAGTAAGTTTTATTTCTTTTAAGGATCAGGGATCCTAACATAGACTAAACAACCACAAGTTTTAAAATAAGTTAAGTTTCTTATTTTTCAAAATTTCAGATGGTGAAATTTTACTAGTAGATTTAGGCACTCTATTTAGCACATAGCAAACAATTAATAAAATTTCCTCCCATCAATGAGAAGTAGCACCAGAGTTTAATAAAATTGCAATAACTGATTCAGTAAAAGTTCTATTTTTTCTTTCAGCTTTGCCATTCATTTCAGGAGAATAAGCTGTAGTTTTTTTCATGAATGATTCCATGAGTTTTATAAAAATCATTGAAGATATTAGAATCATATTCAATGCCTCTATCACTTCGAAACCTTTTTATTTTTCTGTTAAGTTGATTCTCAATTTTAGTCATAAATATTTTAAACATGTCAAATGCTTCACTTTTATTTTTTCATTAGATATACATAAGTGTAATCTGAACAGTCATCTATAAAAGTTATAAAATAATGTTTCTCATTTCTTGTTAAATTTCCATCAAGTTCACATATGTCATAATGTATTAATTCTAAAGGTTCAGATTCTCTAACTACTGACTTATGTGAAGTTTTTGTTATTTTAGCTTGACTATATAAGTCACATTTTTCCAAAATCATTCAAAGATAGTTTAGGAATTAGTTCTAAGCGACTCATGTTCTTGATTATGCGTTTATTAACATGACAAAGTCTAGCATGCCAAATATTAAAGGAACTCAACATTCAATTTAAACATTCCATTAGTGGCGTACCTTTTCCCAACAAAAAATATTATTTTTAGTTATTGTATATAAATCAACCCATATAGTTTGAGTAAACCCAGTTTTTTAAAGAAGATATCCCGAAACTAAGTTCTTTCACATCTCTCGAGTATGCAAGACATCTTTCAAGATGATAGTCTTTCCAAAGGTAAACTTCAATTCCACCTCACCAGTACCAACAACTTTAGTGGAGTGGGATTCGCCCAACAACACTTTCTTATCCTCAGACTCAGAATAGGACTTGAACATGTCTCGATTATAGTGAACATGGTGAGAAGTACCAATGTCTACCCAATACCCCTTAGATCTACCAACAAAATTGATTTTAGATATCATAGCAATAAGTTGATCTTCGGTAAGGTTTGCCTGCGTGGCATGGCGATTCATGTTCCGGCAGTTCCTAGCCAAGTGGACAGGTCTATTACAACTATAACACATGAATGTGTTATTCCTTAAGGGGGTTAAGGTCCATTCTGGAGAGGATAGTTTTTGTTTCTATTTTGGTGGTTGTAGTTTTGGTTATTATTGCGATTCTGAGTTTTCATATTTCTACCTTTAGGTTTCAAAACTGCAGATGAGGGTTTCTTATTGGTACTGTTGTTTGAGACAATGAGTACTTCATCTCTTTGGTCTTATTTTCGGGCTTCTTCTTTTATTCTTAAATAGATTATAAGACTTTCTAAAGAAAATTCCTTAGTTTTATGTCTAAGTGTATTCTTAAAATCTTTCTAAGCATGGGGTAATTTATCTATAATAACAGCTACTTGAAATTGTTCATCTAAAGTCATACCTTCAGAAGTTATTTCGTGTGCTATCTTCTACAGTTCGTGTGATTGAGCTTCCACAGATTTGTCATCAATCATTTGATACTTCATGTATCTACTGACATCATACTTCTTAGATCCAGCTTCCTCAGTATCGTACTTCTTTTGAAGTGTTTTCCAAATTTCCTTAGTAGTCGATATCAGAGTTATAATAATCATACAAGTCATCAGCTAATCCATTAAGAATAAAAAAAATTTGCATAGAAAATAATTTTCTATCCAGGTGTTTAAATCCTTTATTGTAGCTTCAGTATGAGAATTAGGTAGTGTTGGTTTTTCAATAATAAGAACAAAAGCAACAGTTTACATGGTTAAGAAGAATAACATTTTTTTTGTCTCCATTTTTAAAGTGTAGTTCTTCAAAACGAAATGGTTTGTTGATATCAGCAATTAACATTTCAGTAGACATGACAGATAGAATACGTCTTAAAATTGTTGGAACAAATATGTGAAAAACAATGTAAGAACAATATTACCGATAACCTGAAATAAACTACTTGGGTTGAGTTGCGGACTAGGTCGCTCTCTTTAAGACGTTTCGCGGCTCTGCCTAAACTTGTGCAAGCAAACACAACCTCGTCATCCCTAGGATAAAACAACCCAGAATCTTTTTTTCCTGTCTCAGATCTTCACTGCACTGATGAAGTCTGGAATACTACACCTCTTAAATATTTATGTTGCTCGGAAATCTGAGAAAACAATTCTGAATTTTCTTTTCTTTGATTTTGCTATGAAAACCGTAGAATTGTTTTTGAGTTGTTAAGTTATATTCTAAACTGAGGGTTATTGCCCCTTTTTATAGTGGAAAAAATATGTGTAACAGTCTATAATTATGAAAATAACTATAAAAAAATAATGGTCATAAAAGTAATGGTCGTATAATTATGAGAATAACGGTCATAAAATTAACGATCATATAATTATGAAAATAACGGTCACATAATTATAAAAATAATTATCATAAAAATAACGATAATATAATTATGAAAAAATAACGATAATAATAATAATGACCATATAATTATGAAAATCACATTTACATGATTTATGAAATAACTTTCATAAAATAATAAAAAATATTTTTTTATTTATATTCATTTCAACGGTTCAATCTTTTCACCAGATCAGGCAACGTTTAGGCTGGTAAAAGTTTAGTGCTTAGTGATTACAAAAAGTGGTCATATAATATATTTAACCTAATTCTCAACTACGTTGGATTAATAAAATATGGAAGAAAAGTATTAGGACTAGATTGCTTTTACTAGTATATACAAATATAACGAGCTATCTAGCTAGCGAGCTATCTTACACCACATGCATTCAAATTATTGATAGTAAGTAAGCCTTTAGCTCGTAATCAATATAGCACTTACTTTTAGCTGAACGGATTCTCGTCATGATTTTAAGAGTTTGTTATTTATTAGTTCTATAATATATATTTTCTTAATTAAATATATATTTTCTTAATTAAATATATATTTTTCAAAAAAAAAATATAATAATCTTAAATATTATTGATTTAAAATAATATATCATTGCATACTATAAAAACAACCGATAATTTATAGTAACTTTTAATTCGAAAAAATAAAAATTCATTGGATTCTATATAATTGCTTCATTACCTAATATTCGGCTAAATGTGAAACCTCGGTGAACAAGACAAACGAGATGAAGCAACGTGTGAAAACCTATGATTTAACTGTACGTTCAAAATATTCGACTGCAGTTATTATTTGTTTATTACGCCGAAAAGTCGCAATATTTACCCTGGTTAGGTCATTTTGATGGTTGTTTAATCCTTGTTAATTAGTAATAATGTTTTTATATATATATATTTTATTTTCTTATAATTTTTAGTATTTTTATAATTAAAATTATTACAATTATGCATGACTTACACAATTAAATTATCATTTTAATATTTTTTATTATTCAAATACAATCTAATATTTTAGTGTGTTATTCTATCTTTTATTCACTTTTTTAATTTAAATTTTTGTTTAAATAATAATATTTAAATCAAATATATCAAATAATAATATTTTATTTTATATTTTATTAAAACTTAATTTTTTATTCTTTTATGATCCTTTTTGAAATAATAACAAAAACTAAAAACTTATTTTTTATTTTACAAAACTAAGTTCTACGAATACTATGATCCCTTTTGAAATAATAACAAAAACTAAAAACTTATTTTCTATTTTACAAAACAAAGTTCTACGAATACTTGATCAACATGATCTATTATATATTTAATCAAATTTGGTCTTTTTAGAATTGGATTTCACCTACAAGATCAACAATTAGATTAAATCATTACAGATTAGGATGGATCGATACGTAGATCGGGTTAGAACAGATATATCCATGCATCGATCCAAACCTAAATCTTTTTAAATTTATAATTTTATAACTAAAAAAATCATACATTCTCAATATATTTTTTTAATTTTTATAACTATTTATTTGAAAAAATAATTTTTAAAATTTATCTATCTTCATTTTTATAAATCTAACTTTTTCTCCCTTAAAATTTTCATAAATCTATATATTATTGTTTAAAATTTATAAAAAATAAAATAAAATCCCATCATATTCATAATTTTTTATTTCTTTTTATATATATCATAAACAATATTATTTTTTTAATTGATTAGAATTTGTTTAAAATAAGTAAAAAAATGTTTTTTCTAAAATATATAATGTTTTTTAATTTTTTAAATTTATTAATCTAAAATATGTAATGCACACATCAAATAATGTTTTAGTTTTAAAAAAAATTAAAAAAAATAATTTAAATCAAGTTATGTGTATCTATTGATCTATAGATCAATACATGATTTATAGATCAATACATGATGGATCCATATATCAAAACAAATTAGATTAAATTAGATCTTTTAAACAAAATATCAAATCTTATCTATTGATATCTCTACTTGAGACCTAACCTACAATAATTTTACAATAATTTTCAATATTATTATTCCTTTTAAGTATATTGAGTTGGTATTCCATGTTTATTATTCCTTAAGTATAAATTTCTAATTTATTTGATAAAATAGGAGAGAACGTCGATTCCAAGAAAAGTTTATATGTATTGTGTATTTCATTGATAAAAAATAATACGTTAACCATACCCTAAAACAAAAAATTTATGAATTTAGCTAAAACTTTTTTCAAATAAATTATTACACAACCTCCTTCGTACACACGGACTATTCGGCTGAGACTTTGGCTCTTTCAACTGGTTATATAGTAATTATTTATGATATAATTTACACAATAATTATACCACGTATGTATTTTATGTAATCTATGTAAAGTTGTATTTCTATAAGCGTGATTTAACAATAAAACATTAGATAACATATATATATCTCATGAATTAATTTTCTCCAATTAAATCCTGCCAGAATTGAAAATATTAGTTTTGTTTTTTATCTTTTGAATTTGAGTTTCCAAAATAGTATATACATTACATAAACTTAATTTAAAGTAACATACCAATTTATAGATACATATATACATATCGAATTAATACATACTTAGTCTACATGCACACACACCAAAATATGAAATTATGAGACTAGTTCATTTATTTACAATTTGTACGTATGGAGTAAGGCCAGAGGAATATGCATAGCCAAGATAAAGTAAGATCATGGGTATTAATTATTATTTTTTGTGATTAAGTTAATGGGCGTTTATCATTTGAATTAAAATGACTATATAGCAAATTAGCACGAATGACAAAATATTGGATTAATTAAACCTCATGTAACCCACACCGGCCATGAAGGTAGCTACATGTATATCTTATATGGTATCTAATAGTTAACATTACATTACCAGAAGAAGAAGAAGAATAAGAAAGAAGACTATATATATAGATTGATTTTACAGATGAAGAGAAGTATCAAGATCAGAATGATCATCAGAAACAGAAGAGTCTTCCAATAACTTAAAATTCAAGGAAAGTTCTGAAGATGTAGGAACATTATTAGAGCCCATCAAATGCGGGGTTTCAAAGCTTGTATAGTTTCCATGAAAGTTGTTGTTCGATGTCGACCATAGTGAAAGAGACACTTGAGAAGATGGTGGTGAAGATGATTTTTGAGCTGGAAATACTAAATCAGGAGGATTAATGTAAAACAACCTTGAAGTTGGTTCATTATAATAATATAAGCAGTGTTTCTTTTTATAATTAGGTTGATGATCAGCTATTATTCTAATAAGCTCTCTTTTCTCTCTCATTTCCTTAACTCTCTCAAGCTGTTTAAACCTCTCTTGCAACAAAGCAATTGATGAGTAATTAACAACAAATGTAGGATCGTGACTTTCTCTACCCATTTTTTGTGCTTAAAAGTTTGGCTAAGGGTTTTGTAAGAGTGAGAACTCTAAATGGATCATATGCATGCATGTATTTATATAAGATAGCATTCGGCTGAATTTTATTTTATTTAATATTTAGTTTAATAAAGTTTAGTAATTATTTGATGAAATTCTAAATGATTAAAAGAGAAAAAAGAATGAGAATCGGCAGATGAGTAACAAAAAAACAAAAGGAAGATGATGAAGTGGCCAAATCCAGGGGGGAGATGTTTCATTTAGTGGAAAAACTTTTATATCAACTAATTCCATATTTTGGTAATTTAGAAAAAAATATTATTAATGTTTATATAAAATGATATCTTTTATATATAAATAAATACACCTATACATGTAAAGTAATTAATAGAGAATTTTTTCACATAATTCATAAATGTGACTCATTTAAAAGTCTTTTCATTTAATGCGACGTGGAAGGAAAGAGGCAAAAGCAGAAAGGGAGTTTGGAGAAAAGTCCAAGAAGAACGTTGAACTTTTATCACATGTGGAATGGAGCGTTTGGCGGAATAAAGGAAATGGTGATGCTTTGTCACTTTGTTCCCAATAAGGCCCCATCTTTCTTTTTGAGAGCTTTGGAGAGGATGGGATCTTTGGAAGGAAGATAAATTACTTTTGTAATATCATTTTTCTTTTATTTTAATCATATAAAATAAAGGATAATTGTAAATATTTTTTAAAATAATTTATAAAATATCAATAAAAATAGAATTTTTAAAACTTTTAAGTGCAAAAATAACATCATTTTCAATCTCATTTAAATTTAATCTATTCGATGGTAAATTTCATTTGATATTATTGTGTGTTATTTTTGTTAATTTTAAGTTATAAGTTTTTTTACTTTAATTTTTTCTTTCTTTCTTTTGGTCTTTAGGCATTCTTTGTCATTATGTTTTTGGAAGCAAATGGCATGCAGAAATGAAAGGTGCAAATACAACTAGGTTTGGATTGGATGCTTCTTCTTTCAAGATAAAAACCAACAGTCCCCTTACTATTATTAATTTTCTAATTTCAAAGTTTGATAGCTTGAAAATAGAAGGTTTTCGAATTTAGAAAGATAGCTAGACAAGGCTCTTCTATAGTTCTATCAAATGATAATAATAGAAGACAAGGCGTGCTATTAACATTTCTATCATTTGTATTTACTTTTCATTTTACCTTGATAGAGATCAGAAAAAACTCCAAAAGCTTTGACACCCGGGTTAAATAGCTTTGTTCGTAGATATAAATATCACCAATATCATATTAAGAGTAAGTTTTATATGATCTTTGTTCATGGATAACATATAAAAACTTTAAGTTTATTATTTTAAGTAAATGTAATTAATATAAATGAGTACATTAATTTATGTACTAACAATATCTTTTACCGTACATTAATAAGCCTGATTAAAGTCATTATCATCACTAAAAACAAAACATATGCTTTAAAAATGATTAATAACCGTACTAAAAAATTACTTATTCGGACGATTTATTAAAGCACACGTACAAAAGACTCTTTTTCAGACAGTTAAGAACCGTCGCTAAAATTCTTAACCAATTACTCTTTGAACATGATTTAATAAAAAACGAAGTTATAGTTTATACATATAATCTCAATTTTATCGATAATTGTTACAAAAATTGAATTATAAAAAATATTTAAATTTATATAATAATAATTATTAAATAACTATGATTATAATTAAAATAACAGAGTTTTTAATATTAAAATACTATAGGTCATTCATTTAAAAGAAATATAAAAAATATTTTATAATTTTTTTTATTTTTCTCTATTATTAATTTTTTTTATAATATATATATATCAAATTTTTACATCAAAAATTTTTTTACTCTTTTTTTTCCTAATTTTATAATTAATTTCGTGCTACGTCTCAACTCGCGCGCGGTTAAGTACCCAACACCACTTAATTAATATGTATAATATTAATTATCCCATCCCGCTTAAGTAATATATATATAATATTAGTTACCCATCAAATTACCCCAACCCCAATCTCATAAAATTATTTTCCTCAATCAGGGGTTCATCCATCAGATCCAGGAGCTTGCGTAAATCGATTTCTTACCGAGCGATGCCGCGCCACGTCTCAAGATATTGTCGACGACCTCCTTCAACAACTCTTCCTTTCTAGCACCTCGTTCGACATTTACAGAAATTCTTTTCTCTAATCTCTCTTCTTCTTTTCTCTCTATTTTGTCTTTGTTCATATTTCTTTCTTCGCAACTCGACGGCTAACCGTTTCTACTATCGTTGCTCGAGACTCAGCTCCGGGTAAGTGTAATACCCTCTTTTTTTACTATATTAATTCATATATGTATTGATTCTTAGTGGATTAGTTCTACGCATAATACATTTCAATTAGGGTTATTTTTTTCATGTATGAATCTATATTTCTTAGGATGTATAATGAGTCATTTCTTAGATTTAGATAATGTTATTTCAAACTTCTTGTTATCTGATATTTTCCTCTGGATTTTTTTCATTGTATTGCGCGTTGTATGCTTGGCGACATAGTCAAATATTTTAGAAATTAAAATAGTCTCATCCTGAGTTTTATGAAATTGAAAATTGTCTAATAAGACAATTTTTGAACTGTGTTATTCTTAGAAATACTTAATACTTGCATATTTACATTTTTTAGGTATGCAATAAATCAGTGCTTTTGTTATAAAAGTACTTCAAATGCATAAATTCAAAGATATTGTGTCATTTTGTGATAGAACATAGTTACGTTCTATAGTAAAACTTATGTTAGCTTTATATTGTATGTTTGGATAAGGATCAGTATCCATCAACTATTAGTAGGACAATTGTGAGAAATTATATATTAATTCATGAAAGAGTAACATGATGCTATTTAATAATCTTTTTTAGGTTGTTATTTTAGAAAAAAAACAATATATAGTTGTGTTTTAAAAAAAATTATAATTATGTTTCGCCTTAAGTTATATCATCATATTATCAATGAATCAAAAATAATATATAATTTCTTCAAAATTGTACTTATCATGAATTACAATGTCTTTATAGATAAGATTGTGCCACATTATTTTGAAACAAACATTAAATTTGAGATATATAAATCTAAAATATTATAAAGGATGTGAGTATGATACTTATTAGTCTATATTATTTACCAATTATTATATTAATTAGGGTTTTTATTTTATGTTTTAACTAAAATATTGAATATTTGATATTATGAATGAAATGAGAGCATATTGTTTCTTTATTTTATTCTTCAAACCCTTGTTTATTTTTTTCTTGATTCTTTTTTACTTATTTGCTTCCGTTTCTATTATTTGGAACACATATGTGCACACCTTTTACTAAAAGTTACTCACTTGATATTTTATTTTGATTGTTATTTTGTCATTAACATTTTAAAACTTATTTCCTAGACGATGCTATGATGAGTTGAAAAAGAAACATTTGAATGATGTGATTAAATTTATTGATTCAAGTTGCTTGTATGTCATTTAGAAAAAGAGAACACGTACTCAAATTGCAAGACAAGTTTTTGAAAGGATGCAAAATACTCAAGAGGGAGATAAGTGAATTATTCCATATAATGAAGGGTAAGTGAATATTAGTTGTATTAACATTTACGAAAAATTATGTTATGTAATCAAATGCATTTACCAATATATATCTTACTATAAATTGATGTAGGTACCATTGGGTCTTAATTGTGTGCGAGTCATTCATAAATACCATTTATTATTTGGATTCAATGTGGGGTGAAGTGTTCTATGATATTGAAAATATCATGAATGAGTAAGTTATATTTTAAAAACAAAATTTGATGTTCTTGTAAACAGTCAGTTCAATGTATTTTCACAAGCAACTCTTATTTATTTTTCCTATGTATCTTCACAAGTAACTCTTATTTATTTTTCCTTCTTTATATAGAGTTCATATTATGTTGAATGGTCATTAAAATCGAAGGTCTTAAGGTTTACCAATATGGTATAGAATGAGAGTAAGTTATAAATGCATGGTTTAGTAAAGTAACATCTTTTTAATTAGATAATATATATTAAGCTTACAACTCAATTTTTGTTCTAATGTACAGTGTCTTAAGCAAGATGATTTGGTAACGTGTGGGTATTATGTCCTTATGTTTATGAGGATAATTATTGCCAATCCACTTGTTTCTATTATTGACTTGGTAATAATTTAAGTAATTTTGTTTATTTTCATTTCTTATTTTATTCATGATTTCAATTTTTAATTAATCAAAATAAGTGGTTAACTAGCTAACAATATGTTAAAATGTGTGTACATTACGACTTAATCATGAAGGAACTTACACTGATACTGAAGTTGATGAGATGAGGAATGAGTAAGCATAATTTACAAATCGATTCTTACAGTTATAACTCACCATATAGTCAAATAAAATGCTAAGGTGAATAATGTGGGATGTTCATGATTGATTTTTTAAACAAAAATTTGGAATTCCTGTTTCATTTTTAGAACAAGTAGAGAAGACTCTTGTGTGTTCTGGATGTTGTATATGCATGATTATATTCATATAATCTGGATGTTGGTATCCTCTTATATAGTAGATGCTTATATTCACAAGTATTGTCCAACGTTGTTAAGGGTTTTCTCTCTGTCTCTCTATTGTGCGTAATTGATATGGGTATTACGAACTAATAATGCTACTACTGTAATTGATATGGATAGTACTAAATAATAATGTTGTTGTTATTGATATGGGTAGTACTAAATAATAATGTTGTTATTATTATTGATATAGGTTGTACTGATTTCATTGAATTATAGACCATTTATTGTTTATGTAGTAACATATATATACAGATTGAAGAACTTATTGTGAAAATATGAGGTATTATTTATATTCATGTAATCTGGATGTTAATTGATATGTTCATATATAGTAGATACTTATATTCATATGTACTATCACACGGTGTCATTTATTATAGATATTTTTATGACACTATAATCATGGTGTAACCTATATATTAAGAATAAATAATTAGAGATAACTCTTGTGTTCTGGATGTTGTATATGCAGGATTATATTAATGGAATTTGGATGTTGGTATACTCGATCATACTAGAGGATGTTTTTTATGAGGAAATTAATGTATTCTGTCAAGGACGAAGATTTTAAAGAACAACATTACAATGGGACAAAATATTTTTAGATTGATTTACATCGTAGACAATTTGATTAGTTAGTAGCATTAAAGTTTTTTCAAGTATATTTTTATATTTTTGGAAAACTTTAATTAACTAGTTTTTATTATATGTGTTTTATTGTATCGAATTATTAAACTCTTAATGTAATATCTTTTTTAAATTTAATATAATTAATCTTAATTTTTTTAATTTATATTTGAAATTTAGCTTAATTGAGATTTATATAATCATGGTTTAAATGCAATCGAAACAATATATATAATTTTGATTTCATGCTTAATTATGGCCTCGGTTATTAAAAAACTGTAGCCATAAGGTGTACCTATGGTCACGGTTATTAAACAACCATAGCCATAGTTACCACCTATGGCCTCGGTTATTAGAAAACCGAGGCCATAATTACCCCATATGGCCTCGGTTATTAGAAAATCGAGGCCATAGGTAATGACTTATGGCTTTGGTTTTTATCAAAATCGTGACCATAGGTTGTTTACCTATAAATGAAAGTGATAAATGTATTTATTATAAATTAGAAGATAACATTTGCACTATTATATGTTTTTATGTGGATGACATGCTTATTTTTGATCAAATATTCGTGTTTTGAATAATGTGAAAACTTTTTTAAATGCTAACTTTGATATGAAAGATCTCGAATAAGCAAGTGCAATCCTTGGTATAAAGATTACTAAGTCTGAAAAGAGAATTTCTCTAGATCAATTTTATTACATTGAGAAGATCTTAAAGAAATATAATTACTTTAACTGCAAACATGCATATACTCCTTATGATCCTAGTGTAAAGTTGTTCAAGAACACTGGAGATAGTGTTAGACAAACTGAGTATGTGATCATAATTGGTAGCTTACGTTATACTACTGATTGCACTAAACCAGACATAGCGTATATTATGGGAGTACTATATAGGTTTACCAATAGACCTAGTGTAGAGCATTGGAATGATATTGAAAGGGTTATGAGATACCTTAAGAGAACTATGTACCTTGGATTACATTATAAAAATTTTCCCGTTATTCTAGAAGGATACAACGATACAAACAATATTGGCTCAATCTATAATGGAGTATGAAATGATAGCATTAGCCACTGCTAGTGAAGAAGCATGTTGGTTAAGAAGTCTATTAGCTGATATCCCTTTTATAGGAAAGACTGATACTAGCTATCTTGATCCATTGCGATAGTAACGCAGATATTGCAAAGATTGAAAACCGTTACTACAATGGCCAGAGATGACAGATACGTTGTAAGCATAGTACTATTAGAGAATTTCTCTCTATAGGAGCTGTAAGAGTGGATCATATACGTTCTGATAAAAAATTAGTAGATCCTTTGATGAAAAGATTATCGAGAGATAAGGTTTTCAAACCCTCAAAAGGAATGGGACTAATGCCCTTAGAATGAAGAGTCACTGATGGTAATCCAACTTATAGATTAGAGATCCCAAGAAATAAGTTCAAAGGGTAATAACAAGTCATGAAGTGATATGAGATGAATTATGCTATTTTGAAATCTCATTCTATATTGTTAGAAGCATGAAGTCCTAAAGTGATAGAAAAGGATGAGTTAATTGTTAAAATCTTAATGAGTTCTATACTCTATGTAGAGTGGAGTACATAGCTACATGAGTGAACTTGATAGACTCACCTACGTGAATGTGGAAATGTGGTTGCTTCATATGGAAATATTTTGGGCAAAATTTACTAGAACGTGCATTATACTAGGATACACGTGCATGACCGTAAAGCACAGGTTTTTCGAACTACATCTTGGAAAGGTTGTGTGTGTAATATTATTAGAGATAAAGTTTAAAACTACGAGTTACTCTAGTATATTCTAAAGCATCAACACTATGCAAAGGTTCAAGTCGATAGACACCTTTTGTTTATGCACAATCTTACACTTTTAATTGATCAATTGCTCGATGAAAATTATTTTTATATAAAATTCAAGTGGGGGATTGTTGAAAAAAAAAGTGAATGTTTATAAAAAAAAACTAGTGAAACCCATTTTTAACCTTGTCCCACATTGCTTTTTTACATTACTTAGAAGATGTATAAATAGTAAAGAGTTGGCTATTGGGATTGGGCCCCAAGGGGTACCCACTTTTGTGGAAGAGGAGATGACCTAGGTAAATATGATACCACACATGCATGTGCACGCCACCGCCGCCATTCGACCGACCGACCGTTGTTTTTGGAATTTTTTTTATTAAAATACTTTTCCAATCAAAAAAATGGTTGTTACATTTTTACTTAGAAAAAAAATAGCCGTTATTTTCTTTTACTTAGAATATGACCGTTGTTTTTTTTACTCAGAATATAGTCGTTGTTTTCTTTTACTCAGAATGTGATTGTTAAATGGGTTGTTACATTTTTACTCAAAAAAATATTCGTTATTTTCTTTTACTCAGAATATGGTCGTTATTTTCTTTTATTCAGAATATGACCGTTAAATAGTCATTACTCTTTTTTACTCAGAAAATGGTTGTTACTCTTTTTTACTCAGAAAATGACCGTTACTCTTCTTTACTCAGAAAAAATGGTTGTTACACTCTTCATCCCCAGACATTACCGTTATTATCATAATGGTCACACGGCTTTTGAAACCTATAAATAGAGGGTCTTAGCTCTCAGTTTTAATACAACAATCTGCAAACTCATCTCACTAAAAAAAATTCTCTCAGAAAAAAAAGATCCTAAATTACTTTTGAGTTTTTCGAGCAACAAAATTTTACAAGTGTAACATTCCGATCTTCATCAGTGCAGTGAAATTTCGAGATAAAAAAAACAAAGATTTTGGGCTGCTTTATCCTGGGGACGACGAAGCTGTGTTTTCTTGCACAAATTTAGATTGAGTTGCAAAACGTCTTAAAGAGAGCGACCTAGTCCATGACTCAACCCAAACAGTTCATTACAAATTATCAATAATATTGTTCCAACACTGTTTTAACGTACTTGATGCAACATCCCTTCTCTCTTTCTCTATTTCCCTCTCACGGTTTCGAGCTTCATATTTCTATTTAATTAGCAATTGTGATAATTACTATTGAAGTTATGAATTAACTAATTAAACCTGCACTAAGTGAATGATATTTGCTATTTATAGGAAATTTGAAACTTACATTATTATTGTTTTAACTTTCCCCCCATTTTCTCAAGCTTCACTGCTTCTATTTACTTAGTTACATAGTTTTATTATTTTATTTAGTTCAGTGACTCGTTTTCATTTTATAATTTGGATGGTTTCAGGAGATTTTTGTACCTGATTCAATGTGTTTGATAAAGGTTACAATATGTTTTGATGAAATGTATGATAGAACAACTTGTCATTCTTGTACTTGAGTCAAAGTGTTAGTGATTCTAAGAGAATTTTATTCCCCATATTTAGTTGGGTGATGAGTGGTAATTCCTTGAATTAGCGTTGTCTCTTACCAGTACATCTAGGATTGAAGATTTTTTCTTTCTTTCTCTGATAACCTTTTTTCTTTACCCTCTAGCTTATTCCACCATTTCAATTGATTTTATCCATCTTTAAGCCACTTGTGTATAATGGATAATTCACTGTTTCTGTTCCGTTCGTAATATTTATTCCTCAGTTTTTTTCTGCCCTTCTCTATTATCCTATATTAGTCATTTTTGAAGTAGATTTATTATATATATCAATGAATTAATAGAGAAAGAGTGAAATAAATAGATTTACTTCACTATCTTTTGCTTGTACAAAATATTATGAACTTTCACAATTCTTTATATCGTTTATTGATTGGTTGTAGGTAGCATGCGGTTGTCCTTTTTAAACAGCTTCTTATTGCTTCTTGTCGTAGAGAATTATGATCTTATAAATTATTACTTTCTATTATTGACGACGATACATCGAAGAAAATCCACTAATAATCAAATGAATATACAAACACTAATATTTAAAAAAATTAACAAAATATATCAAAATTTAAATATATCTAAAATATATCTCTCTTTTTCATTTAATGTTAATATAGAACGAGATAAATTAATAAAATTATTATTAAATCAAGTATTACTTTACAAATGAGCTTATTACATGTACAGAGACATTGCAGACTTAGCATGGGTATGGATTTAACGACACCTATCACGAGTAAGGAAATTGAGGCTTGTAATATTGACTTGAGGAAGAAAGAAAATGAGAGACAGGATCAAAGATAATATTAAGATTATTCTTTTTTTATATATATTGTGATTCATATATCTAAATAATGTCATAAAATATATTTGATTTTTTGTCTTGTTTAAGATATATCACTGCACCAAAAATAGGTTTTAAGGTTCATCATTAAATGTCATTATAAACTATCATGACACTCTTTAAAAATAAAACGACCATGATCTATTGAAGTATTGTGAAAAATATAATTTTTTATGATAATTGAGACTATCATAAAATAAATGATTATCATGAAAAAAATTTAAAAAATGACTAACTATCGTTGTAGAAAATAAAAATAAGAAAAAAATTAAAATTCCTTCTTTTAATAGTAATTCAATTTTGTTGTTCCTCTGCTTGCTTGCATGTATCATGAATAATATAATATATCATACAAAATAACAATTCAACCACACAACAGATCTCAAGAATATATCAAGATAAATTAAAAAAACTTACTATTTAATCAAATATTAATTTAAGAAAAAATTCACATCTATAGAAATGGACAACTTTCTATGTATATCTGCGCTGAAAATCTATTCTCAAACGTAAGACATTTACAAATCTTCCGATATCAAAAGAGAAATGCCGAGAGAGTTTGCAGTGGAGTTTTGGAATAAAGAAGAAATTTTTTTCTTCTTCTTCAGCTGTTGCGTTCTCTATTCTCAACACGACAGATTTTTCTTTTCTTTTCAACAAGCTCTCAGGCGGCAGCTTGTTGTCTTTAAGCAGGAACAAACATATATGTATATATATTACAAGAAGAAAGGCAATGGTTTTACTTAATAAATGGGTTTTGCGACTAAGGGTTTTGGTGCCATAATTTAAAACTTAGAAAACTAGCCGAGCACCTGAAGCGTTTACCTTTTACTTAGTAGTGCTCTTGTAGCAGCATACACATGCCTTCTCATACAGGTCCCAACATGATGTATTTCGATAGTTATCAAGTACAATACATTGTAATGCTCTTTGAATATTGAGTTTAAGAGGCTGAAACATACAAAGTTCTGTAACTCCTTTAAAATTAAAATAGTTATTAGCAAGGAAAATAGAAAAGAAATAAAAATTCTGCCGTTCTTGACTCACCTCATTCTTCTTGTTCCATTTTATGCCTATGTGAATATTAGAAAACACAATACTACATTAATTCTATATTTCGATCATCCATCAAATGTAAAATAAGTTAAGTAAAGATGTGAAATGAGTTGTGCTCTCTCAACTTGTTCAAACTCATGACTCATTTTAAATAAGTTGTAACTCAAATTAACTCAACTAATTTTTAAATGAGTTGAATTGTAGAGTTTATTCAATTTTTTTTAATTTAAATAATTATTATTAAAATATATATAACTTTTGATAGAAACTCGAAATTATAAATTTATGAAGAAGTATAATTTATATTTTAAAAATGAGTTAAAAATATTTTATATCTAAACAATCATTAGTAAAATAAGCATAATTTTTTACATACAACTCAAAATAACAAACCTTAAAATTTCTTAAAAACTAACTTCTAGAAATTTCTAATGGTACATGAAATAAATCATAATAAAATGAGATAGTACAATTTATATTTCAAAATGAGTAAAAGTATTGTATCGAATTTAAACAATTATTAATAAAATGAATATAACTTTCCAAAGAAAATTCAAAATTACAAACCATAAAAATTATTAGAAACTAAACTTTTAGAACTTTTTAATGGTATATGAAATGATTTATAATTTTTTTTCAATTAGTAAATGTGCATAATTTTCTATAAAAAACTAGAAATGATAAACCATAAATATTTTTGTAAACTAGACTTATAGATTTTTCTAATGATATATGAAATAAATCATAATATTTTGTGAATGAGTACATTTATATTTTAAAAATGTTTAATAATATCTTAACAATATTAAAAAAATTAGTATAATTTCTCTAAAAAACTCAAAATTTTAAAGTGTAATATTTTTTAAAATAAAATATTTGATATTTTTAATAATATATGTATTTAATTATAAATTATTATAAATTAATATATTTTAAATTTAAAAGTTGCGTGATGATTATCTTTTTAACCTCAATTATATTATATATGTTTTTAAGTTACTATTTGTTTTAAAATTTTATATTTATTATAATATTTTAATAAAAAATTTATTTTATTTTATTTTTTAAAAATCAATTGTTATTTTTTTCGATTTATTAATTTAATTAATATTATTATTTTTACCAATTTTATAATAATAATTAATAATTATATTTGGATAACTTATTAATTATTTCTCTTATTTGTTAACTTTTGAATTCTATATATTTTTGTAAAATAAGTTAGTAAATTATTCATTTAAGTGTATAAACTAAATAAATTAACTTTTTTTTGTTCATAAATTCAATTAACTAACCTTAAATAATTCACGACTTGTTTCACATCTCTAAACTTAAGCAAAAGGACAATAAAGAATAACTGGAAAGGGAACAACGCAAATATAATTAAAAACACAAACTTTAATCATAACAGGAAAAGCAAACATTTATATAGCTGGAAACTGGAAAGGAAATGGACGGTTAAGCACATGTACAACCAATAGATAAAATTGAAGCGTAGAACAATGACGAACAATGTTGGAGCGTAGACAACTTATGCAGAGGGAGTAGATAAAATTTTCATACCAAACGGAGACATAAGTTCAGATCGGGATAAACTGAAAACTGGAAAGTGAATGGAACAAAGTACCCTCGGTAAAGAATTGATGGTTATAAAGAAATAAATTTTAAAAATTCAAGATAATTTTTTAAATTAAAATAAAATAAAAATAACACTAAAGATTTTTAGCGTAAAAAACTTTTAAAAATAAAAGTAATAACTACATGACCTATAGGTTACTTAAAATTTCTACTATATTAAATGTGATTACAAACTTTATTTTTAGCTGTATCTTTCACAAAAATACAATAAATATATATCTTCAATTTATGGGTAAAACTAGAGCTGTTCATCGGATCGAAACCGTTGATTTTATGCACATTCGATCCGATCTGACCATTCGTTCGGATTGAAATATCCTAATCCGAAACCGATCCGATCACTTTTCACATCCGCTCAATCCGATCCGTAAACTATTCAGATGACATCCGATCAATCCGACCAAATAAACTTAATTAACTCTATTTTTTATATTTTTAAATAATTTTTTTAAAATTTTACATAAATCATAACATAAAATTATTTAACTTAAAAAAATATTTAAAAAATCAAATAAATATATATATTTAATTTCGGTCGGATCGGATCGGATGAATCGTAGTGAAATCCGCCATCCGATCCGCACTTAACGGATGGAAAAAATTCTCATCCGATTCGACCATCGGATTGGATCGGAATGGATCAGATTGATCGGATGATCGAATTTTTTGCACACCCCTAGGTAAAACTTTACAAATTAATTCTCAATTTTCTTTTCTCAGAAAACTCTCTCAACTCTCTATAATTTATTTTTCTCAATTTGATGTATATATTGAGATTGAGACAAATGTTTTTTATAGAACCAAAGTCCTTAAGCCATTCAAGGCATAATTTATGAGTAAAACTTTACAAATTGACCCTCAATTTTCTTCTCTCAGAAAACTCTCTCAACTCTCTATAATTTCTTTTTCTCAATTTGATGTATATATTGAGATTGAGACGAAGGCTTTTTATAGAACCAAAGCCCTTAAGCCATTCAAGGCATCTTGTGTGGAGACAAACAACACAAATATTTGGCTTTTTTTTTCTTCTCACCGCAAACCTTCATTGTTGAATGCCTTTTTTTTATTTTTTCTTGTTGCTAGCCCATATGAGATGGACTAACAATTCTCCCCCTCCACCTTATGTGGGACAGGGCTCCTTTACACTTGCAATCTCTCTACAGATAACAAGTTTTTCTCTAGTTAGATTTTTTGTCATCATAAATGCCCCGTTATCATTGGTGTGGATCTTTTCAACTTTCAGTAATTTATGTTCGAACACATCACGAATCTAATGATACCTTACGTCGATGTGTTTAGACCTTGAGTGGAAGGTTGAGTTCTTGCTAAGGTGAATTGCATTCTGACTGTCGCAATAAAGAACATATTTTTCTTGGTTCTAATGCAATTCTTGTAGGAAATTTTTCATCCACAGAATCTCCTTACAGCCTTCAGTGATTGCAATGTACTCTACTTCTATGGTACTTAAGGCAATGCATTTTTGTAATCTTGATTGCCATGAAACAACTCCCCCTCCAAATGTTATTAGGTACCTGAATATAGACTTTCTCATATCCACTTCGTCAGCCATATCTAAATCTGTATATCCTTTTAATACAGGTTTATTATTACCAAAGCATAAACAATGACTACAAGTTCCTCTGAGATACCTGAGTATCCATTTGACAGCTGCCCAATGTTCCTTTCCAGGATTTGATAGGAATCGGCTCACAACACCAACGACATGTGCAATGTCTGGTTTGGTGCATACCATAGCGTATATTAGACTACCAACTGTCGATGTATAAGGCACCTTGCTCATCTCCGATTTCTCCTTCTCACTTGAGGGACATTGACTCACATTAAGCTTGAAATGGCTTGCAAGTGAAAAACTAACAGGTTTAGCTTTGCTCATGTTGAATCTTTCAAAAACTTTTTCAACATACTGTTTTTGGGAAAGCCAAATCCTTTGCTTTTGCTTGCTATAGGTAATCGCCATGCCAAGAATCTGCTTGGCAAGTCCTAAGTTCTTCATTGCAAAGGACTTGCTTAACTCTTTCTTTAACTTGTTAATCTTGTCAATATTTTGACCCACAATTAACATGTCATCAACATAAAGCACAAGAATAATAAAATCACCATCAAAGATTTTTTTTGATGAATATGCAGTGATCAACCGTCGTTCTATTGTATTCATTTTTCTTTATGGATTAGTCAAACTTTTTGTACCGCTGCCTTGGTGCTTGCTTCAAACCGTACAAGCTTTTCTTTAGTCTGCATACCAACTTTTCTTTGCTTTTGACTTGGAAACCTTGGGACTGCTCCATATAGATTTCCTCATCAAGATCACCATGTAAGAATGTGGTCTTTACGTCAAGTTGTTCGACCTCCAAATTAAGGCTAGCTGCCAAACCAAGAACAACTCGGATTGAAGACATTTTAACTACTGGTAAGAATATTTCATTGAAGTCAATACCCTTCTCCTGCTCGAATCTTTTCACAACCAATCTTGCTTTGTAACGTGGTTGCGAGCTGCCTTTTTGCTTTTGATTCTGTACACCCACTTGTTCTTGAGAGCTTTCCTTCCCTGTGGTAGTTTCATCAAGTCAAATGTGTGGTTCTCATGCAGATATTTCATTTCTTCCTACATGGCTTTTAACCACTTAGTCTTATGCTGATCAGTGATAGCTTCACCATAACTTTCTGGTTCTCCCCCTTCAGTGAGCATTACATACTCGTTAGGAGAATATCTACGACTTGGTTGTCATACTCGTGTGGATCTCCTTGTTTGTACTTCTGATTGGACCTGTTTAGAAACTTGTTCTGGTTCTAAATTGCCAGCTGGTGGATTAACATCATTAATATCTAGTGTATCTCCCCCATTATCAAGATTTTTTGATGGAGGGACTGGTTCCAAATTAACTGAAATTTCATCTAACTGTGGTTTCTCAATTTTCTCAAAATCCTCGATTGTTTGATCTTTAAGAAACATCATGTCTCTGCTTTTGACAATTCTTTTGCTAATAGGATCCCAAAATCTGTAGCCGAATTCATCATGGGCATATCCCATAAAGATACACTGCTTTGTTTTTCCATCCAACTTAGACTGCTCATCTTTTGGGATGTGAACAAATGCTCTACAGCCAAATACTTTCAAGTGTTTGTAAGAAACATCTTTTCCCATCCAAACTCTTTTCGGTACATGATAGTTCAATGGAACTGATGGAGAAAGGTTGATTAAGTCAACTGATGTCCTCATTGCCTCCCCATAAAAGAAGTTTGGCAGTTTTGTATTTGAGAGCATACGTTTGACTCTTTCATAAATGGTTTTGTTCATCCTCTTCGCGACACCGTTGTGTTGAGGTGTCTTTGGTACTGATTTTTCTAGCCTAATGCCAAAACTTCTATAGTACTCCTTGAATGGTCTATGATACTCACCGTCATTGCCTGCACGTACACACTTTAAACGTCTGTCAATTTCTCTCTCCACTTTTACATGAAACTGCTTGAAAACTTCATGCACTTGATCTTTAGTTTTCAAAGCAAAAATCCACACTTTTTTAGAATGGTCATCAATAAAGGTCACAAAATAATGAGCATCTCTTAATGACTTACAAATCATTGTATAGACATCTGTGTATATTAAATCTAGAATATTTGCCTTCCTAGATGGTGCGAGATTACGAAATGCAACTCTATGTTGTTTTCCCATAATACAGTCAACACAAGTTTGCAAGAGTGTACCTTTCATTCCTGGCAAGAGCTTCTTCTTGGAAAGAATTCTGAGACCTTCTTTGACTCATATGGCCTAGTCGCTTATGCTATAGCTCGGTGGGAACTTCTTTCCTAGTGGTATTTACTTCTCCTCTACACAATTTGGCTTTTGTGAGGTAGAGTGATGTATCTTTCTTTCCTTTAGCTAATACCAAATTTCCTTTGGTGAACTTTCACTTTCATTCATCAAAATAATTATTGTATTCATCATCATCAAGCATACTGGTAGAGATCAAATTGAGGAATATATCAGGAATATGTCTCATATCTTTCAAAAGTAATCTACATCCAAGATTAATCTCTAAATAAATGTTGTCAATGTCGACAATTTTCGATGCATTATCATTTCCCATCCTCACACGTCCAAAACTTAATAAACAAAATTTGATCTTGTTTAAATATATACTCATTCTTCAAAACTTAAGTTTATTAAAATTAGACTAATTGTTTATCTCATCAATTCGAGCTTAATTGGACTGATAAAATTGAAATAATCTGAGCATATTATAGTTAAATTGTTAAGTATATTATTTAATTAAATAATTATTTGTTCAATAAATATATTATTAATTTTATAACTTGTCGATTTTATTTTCTTATATAAAATATACCATAAATTTGACAATTATCGAATACAATTTTGTTTGTTTATGTTTTTACTCAAATAAAATAATATAAAAACTAAACACAATACCTTGAATTCGAATTAGAGATAAAGATATATGTACATTTTTTTCAACTAATTATACTATTGTATTAAATAATAATTATTATTATATATATTAATTATAAACGATTCTATCTAATTTAAATCATTTTTAAATTTTACAAACCATATCAAATTAAAATTAATAAAAAAAAACCAAATTATCTAATCTAATCTAATCTTTCAATTTAATCTATATATCAATTCATTTGTCTATCCTGTTATATATGTGCTTCTTCGAACCAATTTTAAATGAAAGGGACGAACAGGAAGGAAAAAAATAGGTTTATTCGGTTTTATTATTTGCACTAAAATAAAATACAAGAGAAACAAAAAGAATAATATCTGTAATGCCTTTTTTCCACGAAAGAGCAGTAGACCGCGTGATATTATTATTTCACACAACTATGGTAAAGAAGAAACTGAAAGCGTTCAACCAGGTTGTGTTGGAAGAAGCTTTTTGGCCTTTATTGTCGGCAAGGAAAAGGTTTAAAGCAGAGACTTCCAATATCCACACACGTTCGTCACTAATCACTAAAAAGAATCAAGTCCTGCGACTGGTTACATATGGAATTCTTTCCTAATTTACATGGGTCCCTTTTTCTTTTTCAGTAAAAGTTTGGTTAATTTAAATTTATGCCATCGAATTATTAACATTATTGCAAAAATATTACCCAGGGACATGTTTTTTTAGTATTCATCTTACGTTAAAAATTTATTATTTTTAATAGCTATTTCAAATAATTATTTTATTCAAAAATTAACTAATTTTATCAAAATATTTAAGATTTTATTTGATAATAATTTTAATTTTTAATTTTTGATTTTTTTAAAGTGATTTTTCAATCATATATGTTTTGGTAATAATTTCTAATTTTTATTTTTAACTTTTATAAGAATCACTTATAAGATATGAAGTGGTTTATAAATCTTTAAAAATAAGATTTTTGAAATAAATTTTTGATTTTTTTAATTTTTATCGAATTTTTTTTAAGAATAAATCAAGTATTACTTATACACACGATTTAATTTTTTTTTATCAAACTAATTGATTGAAAGACATTTTAATAATAAAAATAATTAATTGAAACAAAAAAATATTAAATATAATAAATTAAATTTATTATATAATAATAATAGGTAAATTAATATTTACCTATTAAAAAAGACAAATGATCCTTACTTATACATATAATATTACTATTACTATTACTAAATTGTATTTCATTCAAAAGTTTAAAGTTGATTCTAAGTAATATTACTAATATTATAATAAATTTTAAGTCATTAACTTGTAAATCAACTTTAAATGAATTTAAAATTAAAAAAATTCATACTAAAGCGTCGTTTCTCCGTTTTAGTCAACTCAACATCATGTGTAGTAATGGTTAATAAGTATGAACGACGTAGAATTTATTTTTGATTCTATGTGTCAACCGATGTTATAAGTGGCTTTACATTGGTTGATACGTATAACCGATGTTACGTGGATTTTCTCCTTTTCTTCTTCCTCCCTACCCCCTCCCCCTCCCTCGATCGTCGACTTTAACCTTTATCTCTCTTTCATCGGGCTTACCCTCTGATGCCATTTTCTGCCCTTTTTTACTACCATTTTTGGCGTCAAAAATTGGGTTTTCTTTCCCAAGACTTATCGACCTTGATCCATCAATTTTTAGTGCTTAAATAGTCCTCTAACACTCACTATTTTTTTCACCTATTTTCCTCCAATTTATTACTTACCAAACAAATTATTATTTTTCCATTTTCTCAATTGTTTGGTTTTAGTAAGTATTTATATGAACTATTTTGTCTTTATTATTCATGAAATTTTTTTACTCTAAATATATAATCGTGCTCGGTTTTGCACTTTAACATCCAAGATGTTTCTATTTTCTATGAATAGCATTAAATACATTAAATATGTACACAATGAACATATATGTATTAATCACCAATACAAATTATAATTTATTATATAACTTTATAAATTACTATAATATCAATTAAAAAATTATATAAAAATAAATACACAAACATCCCAATAATTAATATATTTATTATAATTTTAACGATATATAATGTTATTTTCACATATAAAAATTAAAAGAGTAAATAAGTTATAATATTAATAGATAGTAAAACCTCTATTACCTCAATCATCCAAAACTGTCATCCAAACTACCTATTACTACTTTTCACATGTTGTTTTCGTAATGAACTTGGTTCGACACTTGAACCCAACTATCCTCCATAGCCAACACCACCCAAAGTGGTGTGATTGGTAACTAAAGATCAATAATTAGAAGGGTATCAACTCACAACCTCATGGGGACACACACTCAACTACTACTATCAAATCGCGTATGAGAGGCACACAGTCCAAACCACATACTCACACAAAAATGATTTGATGATAAACCACACTAAACGAAGTATACTCAAATACAATCTCACCAAAATGATTTCTAAAATAGATATAAATCTTATTATGAATTTTGGTAAAGTTTTGACACTAAAAATGGGGGTAAATGAGAGAGAAAATAATGGGGTATTTATAGGACTTGGTTTTACCACCTCGCTAATGGTGGCGGTGAAGTGCTAAAAAGTCACATTTTTTGTTTCCAAAAGTTGTTAAGTAAACTCCATAAATACCCATACTAGAAACAAACAAAACACACGTGACAACGTCGGCAAACGAGCTAACACTCTCAACCTAGCATGCATACTATGAAAACCAACCTCATGGTGTGTGTATCTAACTATATAAGTGCATGAATTATTGATCCGTAGTAAACAACCTTACATAGAGGAAGATAAAAATACTAAGTAAATAACAGACACCGTGTTTTGTACATGAGAAGCTAATACACAAATACAAGTACAACGGGACTTATATTCTCCCACTTTGGCTTTTCATGTCAAAACACTACACAACTAGATATATAAACGTATCAAGCATGAGATGAATATAAAGATGTCCTAAAGTTGTTTGTTTCTATGAAGAACACAACGACACACAATAAACCCCAAAAGACACACATACACTAAGTGTATCCATCTTGTGCGTTCCATCCATCTTCATATATCAACTCATCCACTATATCACTCTAAAACACGAGGGTCTTAGTATCATATCATAATTACATACTAGAAGCAAGAAGGTTTCATTCTACACCTGAAATCTGCACACACAAAACAAACACATATCACATGAACGTATCATGCAGAAATAACGTGTATTCAAACCACATAATATTATGTTATCCCTACACATGTACACACCGATAATCACATACACAAGTAAAGATGCACAATTCCCTCATATTTCATGCAACACTCCCCATGAATGCATACAAGTTAGACAACAATATGTAGTGTAATTCTACACTCATAGCCCATGCAACATATAGCATGACAACAATATGTAGTTATGCACAAAAACTTCTCCCCTCCTTTTAACATGAGAGTCAAAGGTACAACCCAATATAGGAAAGAAGACATACAAATATACTATAATCTTAACACTAATGCAACAATACATATAAGATTAAAGAAAACACAATAAAATGCATTACATGTAGTCATGCAAAAAAGAAAGAAGATAACACATAGACAAGTGAAGCACAAAATCACGCAAGAGTCAACAAATTGAATACACAAACAAAATCAAGTGTCGTGCATTCACACAACAAAATCCAAGCTATAAACAAGTGAGAAACAAGCACTAACTCACTACTACATGATAGCAGATAAACACATAAGTAGACATGAAATCAACGATTTGCATACAATCCATGCAACATGTTATACTAATAGTCCAATTTATGCATAGTTAATATAGTGTGATGACAAAGAGAAGAAAGCACTACATGAATTTGTAGCTTAACAAAAACTCACAAATAGGACAAATAACAAGAAGTAAAGCAAACACAAAACTTCCCTAAACAACATGCACAAACCTATCCTCTTAAAGGTATACATATAATACAATAAGTATGTCAAACCTATCCTCTTAAAGGTATACATATAATACAATAAGTATGTTATGCATTCTACTCATAAAAACTCTCCCAACATAAAAGTATCTACACATAATAAATGATAAGAAAAATAAAATGAGAGAAGCAAACTAAGCATGTTCAATGAATTAAAGAGTTTGTAAAGGGGGAACAATACATTCAACACAAACATCCAAATGTCCAATAATCCATGATGCATTCATGTAAGACTGTATGACTAAATTTTTGATTTCATGTATACTGTGTGATATGCAAACATTATTTACTCTATATGCCATCAATATATGCTTATATGAATAAACCAAATCGAAATCTAGAATCAAGTTGAACAAAATTTCATATATCCATAATTAGTCTCTCTCTCTCCACTAATGTAAGTGACATCTTGAAAGAAATCAATAAGTCTTTTAAAGTTCTTAATAATAAGCTAAGGTATAGATAGTGAGAAGATATTTAAGCTCAAACACACATTTGTTGAACTAATCAACCAACAATTCATATCTAAGATAGATATACCTTTATGGAAGGATAGTTTTATCTTTATTTATCAAATTTTAGACACAAAATTCAAAAATTCATGCACCACTTTCTCTTTATGCTTATTAATAATTTACTTTCATTTTTTTCTTTTGTTTAAAACACAAGCAAACTTTAACACTTTATTTTTATTTTTCTTTTCTTCATCTTTCTTTCTTTTTTTATATATAATTCCATCTTCAACCTTCAACTTCATCTTCTTTCTTTTTATTGAAACTACCATGAAATAGACATTTTTAAAGTATGCAAGATTTATAAGATGTGTGGAAAAGAACATTTAAGCTACGTACCAGAGATTGAGAATAAGTATAATATATAGTTATAAATAATATATATATTTTTAAATTAAAATATTTTAATCATATAAAATAATGTATAATATATATATTTTTAAAATTAAAATATTTTAATCATATAAAATATTTATTTTATATGATTAAAGTTTTTATTAAACAATTTAAGACTCTAAGTAACAAATTTTTAAAAAATATTTTCTCTTTAATTATTATTTAATATTTTATCTTTTTTTAATTAATTGAGACCGTATAAAATAATAACTCATATTTATAATTAAAAAAATTTATTTTAACTTTTAAATCATATATTGTTTATATGTTTCCTTTATTTAGAAATTATACAATTTCAATTTTTTTTATTTACTTTAAAGTTTTTTTTCAAAAATAATTACTAATACGTTGTAAAATATTATTTTTTTATATGATTTAAAAGCAAATTGTGACTTTATTTTAGAAGATTTACTCGATATTATTTTATATAAAGTTTAATTCAATATCTTTAATTATTGATATATATTTTTTAATTTATCATTTTTGACAAAAAAAATCGTTTATTAAAATTTTATTTTAACAATTATATTTGACCATGTAAATTCTTTATCTTTTAATATTTATCTATTTTTATATATTAAATATATTAACCAAAAGTTTATATTTTTTTTGTTATAAGTATCATTTGAAAAATAAACTTTAATCAATGATGACAAAGAAAAATATATATTAATGATATATATTGTATAAATTTAAATAAATGATTAAAAATATAAATAATTTTATTTACTTATATTATTTAAATATAAAAAATATTTAATGCTTAATTTTATATTTTGCCTCATCCTACTGCCATACAGTAACCGTTACAATTAATTAATTTAGCCAAGGCTTTAACTTTCATATAATATTGAGGTGCTTGACTGCTTTCTAGTATAGTAAAAAGTGCACAATGTTGATATGTTTTTTAGGATAAGAAAGTGGGTCATATTTTAAATAAAATAAAATAGCATGCTCTAGCTTTAATTAAAGTAAAGCTACTTAGCATTTTTTTCCCCTTTATGTCCTTTTTTGTCAGCATCATTTTGTGAGCATCATTATCACATTTACATCTCAGTTTCGTAGAAGACATGGGCGTCAACACTCAAATATGGAAAATAAATATAAAACATTTTTTATATGATATTGTTATACTCATTTTTATTTTCACCAGGATATATATTATTAATTTTAAATATTATCGAAAGTATCAGTAATAAAAAGAATTGATATTTTTAAAAATATAAACTTTATTATCTTTAACAAATATTAATTAACATAAAAAACAAAAAAATACTTTGATGATTTTTAAAATTGATAATAAGTATTGTGAAAACAACAAAAAATAATTTATTACTTCACTTTTTTTTTAATAAGCAGCAAAACTTTAAGAACTATAAGCAAAAAAAATGTAAAATTTATGTAATATTAATATTTTTATTATAAAAAAAGGACAATAAAATTGTTACAATAATTTTTATTATTATTATAATTAAAATGTTTGAAATTGTCATGTTATTCTTAATATTAATATTTTTAATAAAATTATAATTAATAAAATATTTTTATGTTATTAATAATTTATATTATAATAATATCCAAATTCTAATAAACATATAAAAATACATTATATATGTATATATATTATGTCACACATAAAGTCGGAAAAAATTTAAGCTTGTCACGTTCATCTAATGCTTATTCATACGAAAGTGAGGAAAATAAATAAATTATTTATTATTTAATACTATTCGTGTCAACCTTTGTGTTCAAAAAATTTCCTCAAATTTTTTTAAACCTTTTGCATCTAATCTAAAGAACTTAGACAGTGAAAAAAATAGAATATATTTGATTGATTTATTTTTACAAATTAAATGTATTGATTATTTTATTTTTAAATTAATTTAATTTAATCATTTTATTATTATATTTATCATATTTTAATCATTTTATGTTAATTTTAATGATTTTAATAAATTTAATAAATTTTTTCACTCTAGATATATTTACTGTGTTTTAAATTGTTACAAAGATTAATTGCTTTGTGACTATCACGAAGGTATGAATGAGCCCAAGCTATTGTTCTTACTGCGTATTCCAATCCTTTGCTGTGTTTCAATTTTTTGTGGCTTTGAATTTGCTCAAACAACTTTGCACGCATATGAAATGAAATGAAAAAAAAATAATGGGAAAAAATTAATTCATTCATATAGTAACAAAAGGTTGACATCAAAAATTTGATTCTTCTTAATTTATAATGTAACCAATAATTCTTGCAAATTCTTGAGAGTGAGTATTAATGCAAGTAAAGAAATGCATACATTGTGCAAGGTGCATTTTTTTTTTATTTTTTTTATTTTTTAAGTTAATAAATATTAAAATAATTTTATAATATATATATTATTAGTTATATAGACTTACTTTTAATATATCATTTTATATTTATATATAACATGATAAGTTTATATTAAATAGAATCGATAGAGTTTTAATAATGATATAATCTATTACATCCACATTTATCTTTAGATATAATAATTATAACAACCTCTATTTTTATCTTTGAATATAATATATTATATATATATATCTAATAATATCGTTTGAACTCTAGTAAAAATGTAACATTTTACGTCAAATTCAATCTTTGTTAGTAACATTTTACTTACATCAATTTATTTTTAAATATAATATTTTATTAACTTCCAACAAGTTCATTGGCGGTGGTAAAAAGAGCTTCAAATGGGTTCTAAGGATTGTAAGGTTTAATGATGACACTTTCAGGTGGTTATAAGAGATGTGATACAATATTATCGTTATCCTATTTATTAAAATTATACCACGAGGGTATTTTAATATATTTATTGAATAATTTGATATAAAAATATAAATTTTAAAATAAAATGTTAAAAAAACGATTTTCAATAATCCGTTTAATAATACATAAATATGATATAGTCTAATCCAAAAAATGATTGTTGATTTTTGTTTTCGCAAATAGATTAAATTCATTAATTATATATGAAACTCAGTATAAAACTGAGAAATTTATAGGTTTATATTATAATGTTCACGATAAAAAAATTAAATAATAGAGAAAACTGAAATAGATAATAGAATACAAGTACTCGATAAAGGCAAAGAAAATTAAAGTAGCATTTCTCCATAAATTAACAAAAAAGTTACCTATAACGGGTCTTTTGAGTTTGAGCCAAGATTGACCTAAAAATGCAAGTTCATTATGTATTGAGTACATATGAGTTATCCACAAGAATTATACAAGCTATCAGTGAATTTGGGACATTTTCAACACAAATTCTGAAAATTAGCATTGCATTACTAGTGTGCATAAATTATGAATAGATTTAGATGACAAAGACTTGGAGTGGAAAATAGAGTTATGGTCTTAACGAAAATTTCATTGTATGTATTGATTTAGGATATGAAATTACTTGGAAATGAAGAAAGTTGAACTCTACATTTACCCTAAATTTTTTGCAAGCAGATGTAGATAACAGTAGAGCAATTGATTATGGAGAATTTGTAGCTGTAACATTGCATCTTAACAAAATTGAGAAAAAAGATTAATTATTTGCCATTTTTTCTTACTTTGATAAAGATGAAAATGGTTATATTACTCAAGATGAGCTTCAACAAGCTTGTGAGGATTTTTGTACGGAGGATGTCCCTCTTGAAGACATGATTCAAAAGGTTGATCAAGACCATGTAAGTAACATTTGAATAATGAATAAAGATGTTATGGGTCTGATTGATTTTACTTATAAATAATAAGTGATTTTAGCCTTATAGGTAGCATTTTGTACTTACTTTAAGAGGAGAAAACTTATACAAAACTACCTATCCTAAAAGGACTTCTCAAGATTCTCCTAGAAATTGACAATTAAAGGTCTGGTTGATTGTACTTATGTTAATAGTTGTTCTAGTTGAAAGTCGTTTAAGGTGCTTTCAAAAGATGCACCAAATTTTTGTTTTCTAGGCCTTGAAAACACTTTTGGTAATTTTTTTCTTGTTTGTTTTACAAATATGTATTTTGGTATTAGAAATTTAAAAATGCTTTTATAGGATTTCATGAACATGAGCAAACATACCCTAAAATGCTATCGTCCCTTTGAAAGCATTCCTAACCAAATTGAGACATAGTCTAAACATACCCTATATATAGCACCAAAGTGGTTTTTTCTTAGGAATCATGTGTTGACATTTTTGCATAAGGAACTGTACGTCTTGTGCAAAATCATTAAATTTGAATATCCAAGCTATATTCTTATTATAAATTTTACTTTCCTCTCCCTTTGTTTTCTAAATATGGACGAATTGATTACAATGAGTTTGTAGAAATGGTACAAAACAAAACTGTCATATATAATACATCTTTATTAAATTAAGTTTTTAATATATTATTAAAACTGGTTCGGTTCAGTCTGATCGGTTTAAAAATTACTATAACCGGATTGGATCGTTTGAAAATGGTTTTAGTTAATATAAATTGTTTGATTTATAAAACTATTCGAACCGGTCCAGTCCAATCCGGTTTAATTCAATTTGGTTTGATTTTTGGACACGCCTAAATGATAATCATGATATATTCATTCTCTCCATCCTTTTAGTGGTCAGAAGTTATGAGTCGTCATTTCTAAACTGTTTTTTTTTCAAACATATAAAAAATTAGATTTTAAACGCTTGAGATGAACGAAATTTGATTAATTGGATCCTCAATTTATTCAAATATCTAAGAAGACGTAATATTAATTTATGTAAACTTAGAATATTATTAGCAAGAAATTATAATAGAAAGAGGAACGCATAGAAAAACCTTTATTTGATGAACACTACCATCGGTCTCTAGAAAATTATCATTGTACAATATCTATACATACATTAATATATTTTACTGTAAATTTAAATTGTTTCATATAGTATAAAAATATAGGTATGTAAAAAATTAGATGATCAGAAGATGTGAGACTAAATTATATTGAACACTTAATTTAGTTTGTTTAATTAAAAATAAATTTTATAATAAAAAATTATTTTAAATATAAATTACTTTATTAAATTATTAATTATCAATTTTCTTCAATTATTAATACAATTTGTCATCAAATATTGTATAAATTAAGTATAATATAATTCAATATAATTCATTTTAATATGGTTATACTTAGTATTTCATGTTGTTTATTTTTTCATTTGTGACAAATATAAAATCACATTTTTCTTATCAATGAGTAAATTTTAAGATTTAAATTCTCGTTATTTCAATAACATTTTTAATATATAAATATATAATTTTGAAATACTTAGGAAGAAAAAAGCAAATTAATCAACGCCACTTACTAATACTAAGTTGTTGTAACTCAAACTAGTGCTTCAAAATGTCCCTTGTTTCAACATGTTTTTCACTCCTTTTATCTTCTTTTCTCGTGACATGAACAAACAAATCATCTTAGTCCAAAATAAATAAATGAGATGATAATTTCAAGGTACAATCCTGAACATAAACCCAAGATATAAAATAAATTATTTTTTAGTTATAATTAACTATTGATTTTGGTGCTTATAAAAATATTGTAATTTTATCATTATAAATGAATTAATTTTGCTTAATACTAAAAACACGTTGATTTGGGTCAAAAAATAATGTCACATCCAAAAAATGGTTCATAAGATAAAAATAATATGTATTATTAAATCATATTTTTAAGAAAATTTAAATTATTTTTTAATAAATTTGATATATCACTATTGAAATACAAATTTATCAAAAAACATATTTAAATTCTATAAAACATGGATACATAACAAGAAAGATATCGAAAGATAAATTATTTTTACATCATGTTTCAAAATGTCTCCAAAATATAGGATACAAAATGAAATAAACAAGGTAAAAGTAAAATCTATATTCTAATTCTTCTTCAACATCGAAACATGAATCGCCTTTACCAAAACTTAATATGAAAAAATAAATAGGGAAATGGGGTGAGTTATAAGTAGCTCAATAGAAACTTATTCTAAAATAATATTATAACAAATATTCATTATTCATGCCATATATAATAAAATTTATAAATAAAAATAATCATCATCATTAGTATACAATGTGGAGGGATTTTATTATATACAAAATATGATATACATGTACTTCATTGCTTTCGAAACAAGAGGAGTGTACATTTCAAGTATCCTAATGTATACTCATATGAGATAAATATATGCTATGTAAATATAAAAATCATATGCATGATATGCAACCTTCGTATGTATTAATAAATACCAAAATACACGAACAAATGTGCGATCAATCTCTGAGAAGCATGTAGGTCTACCTCTGAACCCATATACGATCATATTCTAAGATATATATGAAACATGTATTGGTCAACGTCTTTATCATATGTGCCCTTGTTATATGAGCGGTCCACTTCGAGACACAATGGGGGTCCAACTATAAGGTCATGTGTTATCAAATTCTGAGACCCATGTACAGTCAAAATCCAAGACTCATAGATGGACAAATTCCAAGAATAAATGTGAATGCAATGCAAACCTATAACCCATCAAATATAGTTTGCTGCAACTAGTAGCCTATAGATATCATACTTCTCAAGATATACATACATATATGCTCCCCATGAAAAATTATTTTTATAATGCATGTATAAAATCTCAGATGTCATGTGTAATGTTTTTAATACTTGTTTCGTATACAAGTTCTCAATCTATGTATATAAAAATGTTTATAACGAGTATTTCACTTTTAAAAAACATATACATTTCTTATAAAAATCATGGCATATGTTTTTCTTTATTCATAATATATGATGCATGACATTTTTATAAAACAATACACGAGAAAAAGGTTAAAGTAATCTGTACCTAGAAACTTGTCCCAATATTTATTCTTCCGAACTTGAACTCCCAGATATTTTATCCTTGAAAAGTACTAAAAATGTACTGAAAAACTAAATAATTTTAGAGAGAGTGAGAAAGAGGATAAAAAATTTGAGTAAGAAAAATGAATCAATCCTTGCATATTTATAGACCAATTGAGCCCTCGTCAATTATCTTCACCAATGGCTCATCGAGCTACCCGATTAGGCCCCTAAAAGACCATGACAAATGTGTTAAATCCTTGTTAATCCCTCGTCGAACACTCGTCAACCAACAAGGCTAAGACAAATTGTAGAGTAATTTTTTAACTTTTTTCAATCTGATATGTTGTTACATTTTAAAATATTACTAAAAACTATTTGGGATTTCACAAATATGAATACGAACATGTACAATCTGCATTAATTGCCTCCAATACATCCAACTCAACACTTTAGAAGTTTCGAGAAAAAAACTCTCGATGTCACTTATTTAACTAACTATCGGACAAAAATCTATTTTATATTTTGAGGAATGATAATTATATACAAATTTTCATTTTTGCATCCACAAGTCATATAGTGACATATAGGGATGAACATTATATCCGTGGATAATCAAAATTATAGTTATTTATAAAAAATTAATGTTTTTTTTCTTGAAACTAATCGTAATTGATTAAGTGTGAGATGTTGATGATTATCACAATTCTAAAATCATAGTTAATTGAAATAAAATATATATTAACATTATTTTTTTTATATACATACAATTACATAGTAAAATATATTTTTAATACTAAACACATATTTTGAATAATTTGATTGATATTTCTTTATTTTTACATATATTTTTTATTTTAATTAAAATTATGTGCTAAATATCTAAATAATGAAAATTAATGTTAATATTTTAAATAATTAGTACAATTAGTATTATTTTTAACTTTTTAATTTTTTAAACTAAGTAATAACTATTAAAAAATAAGAATGTGGTTAAAATGTAAAAAAAAAAATTATTAATGACTTATAACCAATAATTATTAACCAAAATCGACGTGTGATAATTATGATTATTAGTATAACCATTATCACGTGTCCTCGCACCATGTAACAAAATTATTATAAAACATAAAAAAGCGATTTATATTTTATGTAATAAGAACACATAATATAATATAAATAATATGGGTGTAAAATATAGCCAATGCTATATTTTATTTTGACCTATGAAATCTTAATATTTGATCACAAATTTGAAATAAATAATATATTTTTAAATTTATTTATTTATTTGAAAAATATCAAATGCATATAAATCTATATACGATAGTATAATGTGTTCGGTGACATAATTTAAAAAAAAAATTTGCTTTTTATATAAAATTATTTTGATCTACGATACATAAAATGAAGTACTATTGAAAATGTTTTGTAAATTTGAGTGTTATTTCCTTCGTTTTGATATAAGTCGTGTTTCACGTTTTAACACAAAAAGTATTCAAGGGGCATTACTGTAATTAAATGTCAGCTCAAGGTCCTTATCATATCAATAAGTATGAGAATAATTTTCCATGAAAAAGGCACGAGAATAATTTTTTTTTAGAAGTTAATGCATATAATAATGTTTATAATTGATATTTGTTTTTAAAATATAATTAGCTTTACATTATTTGTGTATATAAAAGAAAATTTTAAGCCTATTACATGGATTCTATTTCAACAGATTTCAATGTGTTTAATATTAGGTAGATTATGTGTGTAATTTTTTTTAAAAATCATTTCTTGATATTGGCTTCTTTTTCTTAAAAATAAAATGTTTATAATAATTTTTTTGTTATTTTTTAATTGATTATTATCTATAATAATAATTAATTTCATAATTATTTTATGATAATAATAATATCATAGTTAATTTTTTTAAATGTATGTTTTATTTTTATTATTAATTATATGTTAGTATTATTATTATTAATAAATATTTTTTAATAATAATAATTTTAACAGATTTTAATAGATCCATTTATATTGATTTCTTTCCTGAAAAACAATGTTGGTAATAATTCATTTATTATATTTTAATTGATTATATTTATAATAATAATTAATTTTATAATTATTTTATGATAATTTTATCACAATTAATTTTTTATCATTATATAAAATATGTATTTTATTTTTATTATTAATTATATCTTAATATTATTATTAAATAAATTTATTATTAATAATAATTTTACTTGTATTAAACTTATAAATTTAATTAACAACTAATCTAAACATAAAAATATTTATTTATTATAAATCATAAATAATATAATATAAAATTATTAATAAATATATTCAATTTATATAATTATATTTAATAAAAAATTATTATATTATTTATAATTATAATAAATTAATAAATTATTTGTATGAAGATAAGATTTTTACTTTTATCAATATCAATAATAATATTTCATATACGAGATTTTAGTAAATATACAAATATTTTTATAGAAGTGCTCATATTTTATACATATATAACACTACTGTAAACTATTCTTGTATAAAACTACCAGAATATTTATCATTTAAGGAGAGACAGAACAATACAAACTCTCTATCATTACAACAAGAATCGTCACAAAAAATCTGAAGTATCTTAGTTTTGAGTTCTCTCCAAGGTATTGTAAATCACTCAACCAATGTTCATTTGGTATTCTTTGTTTTTGATTGGCTTCTCTCCTTTGAAATTGGAATCAAAGCCTAGGGAGTTGTGTGATTTATATATACAAGAAAAGGGTTTTTAGATTTAAGATATTTTTCTGGGTAAGTATTGCTTATTGGTTGTGATTTTGTGCTGAAATTGATTTTTTTTACAAGTTCAAGATTTTGGAATATGGGTTTGTTTTCAAAATTGGAACAGTAGATCTTTCATTATGATTATATTTCTATTTTGGCGTCTGAGTATGAATGTTATATTTCGCTGCTGACTTTTCTCCTCCGTTTTATTTTTCGATCATTGGTTGGTGATGAATAATTTTAATTTAATGTCCAACAATTTTTTGTTAATTTTATGATTTTTATCTTCATTTCATTTGTATGAAATATGAGCTTGTTCCAAAAACAGGGTGGGTTTTTGTTCGTCTATGTGTAGTTAGAGATTTCAATTGCACTACTTTGTATAAATCTTCAAAATTTCTTGAACGGATCATTATGGGTCTTGTAATTTCATACAGTTTTGCTCGTAAACAGTTTCTATTGATTATATCTTTTGCCCCCTTTTACTTTGAACATAAATTTTATGCATTATTCATATTGCTTTCTCCCAAGAACTAGTCAGCATAATATGTTATTGTTGGTACTATGGTTGAAATGGAACATTTTTTTCTGTATCCCATGACTTGTATAGCTATATTCGCAGACCTAGTCCCTTTACTATAATTTTACTTGTAGAATTACCTTTGTTTTAGAAAGCTCTTATGAAGCATCCTTGGACTTATTTGTAACCTGACTGTGTTATATTCAAGAGCTGATTGCAATATAGTGAAAGTTAACCATATGCTCTTTGTAAAGTCTGTCTGACTGTCTCTTCTGTGCTAGACATATAAATTAGTTAGCATGGCTAGCCAAAGTCCTTATTATTTGCTGATTTTGTCAGATAATAATATGTTTTTTATTATATATCCTAACCTCTTTTTGTCTTGGGTTTTGGATTTTTGTGGTTGATAGTATATCTTCTCTTTGAGCCGAAGCAATTTGTAACAACTCTCGTGGAAATGCAAACTACCTAGCTGGTTTTTGAGACTCGTTTACCTTCCATCTTGTGTAAATCTAGTAATCACTTGTGCATTTTGGCTGACAAGGGATTTAGCAAACTTAGAGGAGCAAGTAACAGGTAGGAAAATTGGCAAAAGTTATTGTCTGGGCTCAGTCAACTGTTTCATATAGATGCAAACATCTCATAAAAACTGAAGTGCAGGTTGTCCATGGTATTTACCACCAGCCTGTTCAACAGATGGATCCCTACTGTATGCCTAAGTTCCAAATTTTAGAATCCAATATGTGCTCGAATATTGGCAGTCAACAAAAGAGTTCTTTTTATGACACTTGTAAGGAGCAATACTTCACTCTCGAATCGTCCTCTGCTACTGCTGCCTTTTATATATATGATTCCCCTTCTGCCGTTAGCATATTGTCTAACAGAAGTCCCTTTTCTCCACAAGGTTCTCAGTCATGCTCATCTGATCCACAATATTCCCCTGACAACTATTCCATATCCCCAGTTAATAGTTGTTTTGTGGCTAATGATGGTTTTGACACAAAGTACAAACTCAGGGAATTTGAAACATCATTACTGGGCCCTGAATCAGATATTTTTGATAGCTGCTATTGCTGCTACAAGAGTAAGGGACACCAAAGGAGTTCAGTGGAAAAGTATAACTGGAATCAGTTGGTACAAATGGCACCTAAACTGGACCTCAAACAAGTGCTCCTAACCTGTGCTCATGCTATATCTGAAGCTGATATCTCAACTGCAATGGGTATGATGGATGTCTTGGGGCATATGGTGTCGGTCTCGGGAGATCCAATTCAAAGGTTAGGGGCTTACATGTTGGAAGGGCTCAGGGCAAAGTTGGAGAGATCAGGTAGCTCAATCTACAAAGCCCTTAAGTGTAAGGAACCAACGAGCTCAGAATTGTTTTCATACATGTCTATCCTCTATAAGGTCTGCCCATACTGGAGATTTGCCTACTTGTCTGCAAATGTTGTTGTTGGAGAAGCTGCATTAAATGAACGAAATATCCATATCATTGATTTCCAGGTCACACAAGGCAGTCAATGGTTGCCCTTCATTGAGGATCTTTCACGGCGGCCTGGTGGACCTCCATGTATCCGCATCACAGGGGTTGATGATTCCCAATCAGCTTATGCTCGTGGTGGGGGGCTTGACATAGTAGGTCAGAGGCTGTCCAAGCATGCTGAGAAATTCAATGTTCCATTCGAGTTTCATGATGCTGCAATGTGTGGTAGTGAGGTTAACTTGGATAAACTCATGGTCAGATCAGGAGAAGCAATCATAGTAAATCTCCCATATGTATTGCACCATATGCCAGATGAGAGTGTGAGTGTTCAAAATCATAGAGACCGGTTGCTGAGGATGGTCAAAAGTTTGTCACCAAAAGTTGTGACCCTTGTTGAGCAAGAATCAAACACCAATACATCCCCATTTTTTACAAGGTTTGCTGAGACGCTTGATTATTATACGGCTATGTTTGAATCCATTGACGTGGCTCGTCCAAGGGATGACAAACAGCGAATCAGTGCAGAGCAACATTGTGTGGCTCGGGACATAGTTAACATGATTGCTTGTGAAGGGTCTGAGAGGGTGGAAAGGCACGAACTCTTTGGGAAGTGGAGGTCAAGAATGACAATGGCTGGATTCACTCCATGCCCGTTGAGTCCTGCAGTCACTGTTGCCATTCAGAATCTATTGAAGGAATATAACAAGAACTATAGAATTGAGGAGAGGGATGGGGCACTTTATCTTGGGTGGATTAACAGAGCAATGACCACTTCCTCTGCATGGAGATGATAAAATCCTGTAATCTTTCATTGTTTTCTCATTTTCTTTAGCTTTGTAGAAATAACAAGAGTTCTTGTTTAGTAGTTAATACACCGTTAGCAAAGTTTGCTTGTAAATGTGTTTGTTAAAAAAGAGAATTTACGATTTATACTTTCCAAAATAATCTTATGTTTGTGTCTCGGCGTTGAATTGTATAGTATTTATTTATACGGGAAATTAGATAGTCTTCAATTGACTATTTACTTGTGCTTTGTGGTATGCGGAGTGGACTCTATGGTATCCCAAGTATTTCATTCTGCGCTCAGTATTTGTTATCATGGGATTTCATAACTCACAATTATAATGGAAAATTATAATTAACATTCGATCAATTGCTTGCTTTGATCAAAACGTGTATTAACTTACCTTTTAGCTCTCTGTACACGTAATGACATATTAAAGTCAAAGCAAGTTAACCGAACTTTAGTAGATGTAGAACGTAAGTTCTTAAATTCTAAAAACATCCAGCAATATTTAATGCAGGAAAGCAGGAAAGAAAAAGAAAAAAAACTCGGCATATATTTATCTGTGTCCTGAAAATTTACGTTTGTAAATGGAATAGAGAGTTATTTTTATTTGTGATAATATATTTATATATTATAATATTAAAATTATTTTTAATAGTGATATTTTATTACTCTATTTGAATATTTAAGTTTTATGTTTTTGTATGAAATAAAATTAACATTATACAAAGTTAAACACAATAAGGAAATAAAATTATTTTCTTGATCATTGCTTGGTGAATGGGTATGAAAAACATGTAACATATATATAAAGAAAATTAAGAAATACTCAAATTATAAAAGTACAAAATTAATAAATTAAATTATTACAAAAGTTATTATGAACATTACGAAATACCCATGTATTGATGATCTCACCCTCTTCTCACACCTATATACTTTTGTAATTTCTTCCTATCTCTTTCTAAGGGAGTTAATACTCTTAAGAGAGTGGAAAAACTTCTCCAACTTGAGATTCCATTACAACTCTTGCAGGTTGCAGCCTCTATAGCTACTTATCCACTAACATAGTGCTGCCAGCAGACAGGCATGTAAATATCAGCCCCACGAATCACCTCGGTTTGTGTCTCTTCTGTCTTCCTTAAGGTAAAGAAAGCACGTTTTCCACAAAGTTCACATCTAGCAGTTAACTTTGTCACCGAATCAGCAAGCGGAATTATATCAAGTACACAACCAAAACTTCTCCTACCAAGTGCGATATATAAGCACAAAAGGTAACCCAGTGAAACACATTTATAAATTTAACAATGGAAGAATCCTTGTTTGTTACCTCAAAGTATCACCATCCAGACCACCAACTACTACCGTTTTTCCATCATGATCGGCAGCTTCTTGGCAGAAATTATAAAGGTCTTCTAAGAACTGTGCTTCGTCAATATCAATCACATCTAGCTGTCACACCACACATTCAGACAAGAGTCAGTAACATCAGTGCCACAAAGTGTAAGAAAGAAAGAAGAAGAAGAAGAAATACAGGAGATGCAAAAGTCATTGAAGTGTAAATGTTGAAATTGAGAGAAAGAGTTGAGGAGGTGGAGGAGGGGGGAGAGAGAGAGGATTGCCTTCAAGAATAAACACATAATCTCCAACAATTAACTTAAGATGATTTTGGTAAAGATATTACAGGATACTGAAAGACCATTTTGGTTCTGCATCATGATAATCCGTTATCATGGCACAGGATATCTTAAGTAGTATTGAAATTTGAACAACAATATCGTTACTTCAAACAGAAATCATCATAGAATCACTAAGCATCTTTATAAACAAATAAGCAATTAACGTTCTCCAACTTAATATTCCATAAATGTGCACAAGTAATCCTATGGTACTACATATGGATGAAGCCAAACAACAATAAAGATCATTCTAGCAGAGTTAGGTAGATCAATTTTCTTCAACCCTTAAATGACGGGCATGTTTGTTTATTAGCTTCAACTCATCAATCTTAAGTTAGAAAATGAAACCCTAGTGGGCACATGTTGTTTGGCATAGTGCAGTTTTGTGCGATTGTCCCTTTTGTTAATCAACCACCAAAACCCAACTAGCATCAACATGCAATGCAAGTACCACAAACATAACGCTTAAGTAGTTCTCTTTCCTCACTTTAAAATACTCTAAAATGGAATTAAAATAACACCTGAATTAATCCCCGGCATCCATGATTACTCCCTATCTAATGTCTACTCCAGATAGCATTAAAGTTGCAGCATGAAACTTGGAGCAAAACAAGAGAAATTTACAGGAATCAAACACTCATCCACTACTTTATTAACAGTCACCTAGATCATATGTATCAGGAACATATTCCACATCCTTTACAGTGCAAGTAATTGCTTTAACCATCTCATAGATCTCCTTTGACTGTCTATGCGAATTATCACCTTTGTGTAAGAAGTGGATCTTTCCCTGAACCTCAATTCTGCTATAAGAAGGTTCTTTTGTCACCTTCAAATTCCTCGTTACAGCTCTAACCTTAGCAACATTATCCCATAACCCAAATGTGGCATATGCATTAGACAATACCACATACTTCCCAGCATTATCTGGTTCTAACTCTAAGTATCTATCTGCTGCAAGATTTACCAAGTCCATGTCTCTATGAATCCTAGAAGCCTCAAGCAAAGAACCCCATATCACTGGGTGATCCACGCAAGGGCAGCTCATAACAAATTCATAAGCCTCATGTAACCTCCCAGCACGACCTAATAAATCAACCATAGCAGCATAATGTTGTGCTTTTGGCTGAACTCCATAATCTTTTGTCATCGAAAAAAAATATTTCCAACCCTCATCAACTAATCCTCCATGGCTACAAGCGCAAAGGACGGACAGAAAAGTAACATAATTTGGCTTGTAACCTTCGGCTTTCATCCTACGAAAAGAATCCAAAACCTCCATAACTCTTCCATGTTGACCATACCCAGTTATCAAAGCAGTCCAGGAAATAACATTCCTACATTGAGATGAATCAAATGCCTGGTGTCCATCAGATAAACTACTGCACTTAAAGTACATATCTACAAGGGCGCTATTGACGACAACATTTTCCTTGATTTGGCACTTGATCATTACAGCATGAACTTGCTTTCCATGCTCCAGTATCGCTAAGGTGGCACAGGCTCTGAAGACAGAAGCAAAAGTATATTGATTAGGCATCATACCACATTGTCTCATCTCATAATAAAGATGCAATCCAACTGCTTCAAGACCCTTTTGCACATAACCTGCAATTAATGCATTCCAAGAAACCAAGCTTTTCTCCAGCAATTTCTCATGCAAAATGTGGGCTGTGTCTAGGTCCCCAGATTTAGCATACAATATCAGCAATTTACTCTTCAAATATTCATTAAGGATAAATCCCATAACAATCATCTGAGCATGGATTCTTCTCCCCTTCATATAATCTTTCCTAAATATGCATTCTTGCAGTAGAAGAGCATAGGTTCCTGGTTTGACATGCAATCCTGCACGGCACAATAACTTGATGGCTTCTTTAAATCTTCCCGAAAAACAAAGTCCTTTCAATGTACTATCATGTAGGAAGTTGTTTACTGTGGGATCGACTATACCTGGAAAGCTGATAATATCTCAATGGTAATAACTCTTTAATCTGATAAACCAAGACACTAACAGAAATCTGTCTTGGTAATGATTGAAAATCAATGAAGAAGAACAGAGAAACTTCATTCCACCATTACTCATCATTCAATTATTACTTGCAGTATAATTTGTTCTTATTATATCCTTAAATTTCAGCATGTGAATTGCATTGGCCGTTTAAATCTTTCAACCCCCAAAAATTCCAAAAATTACAGATACAAAACTAAGATGTACACATTAAACAAACTCAAAGAATTTGCAAAAAAAAAAAAAAAAAAAAAAACAAATCCTTGCACTAATTGCAACACAAACATATAAACGAAGCAACAAATTTCATTCGGCATTTTGCAGTTGCATCCTGGGAATAAGCAAATAAGGAATAATCCTCAGCACAGAAATGTAGTCCTGACCACGTAAAAGGAAAATAAAATAAAAATCTTAGGTGTAATCACATTTAATAAATGTATCAAATATTTTTATAGCTAAAATTTGGCTAGTTATGTGTCCAATTTTTGGCCATATAAGTGATAAGCAATAACAATGTGTTTGTTTTAAAGATACATAACCAAATAAGAGAACAAAATAAAATGGCACCTTTTTTTATAGGTCATTGGAATCTTTATGCTCAAAATAATTTTTTTTAATAAAAAATAGTATTGTGTGTGTAAGATAGTGGAAAAATATATTTTAAAAAAATATTTGAAATATTTTTTTAAAAAAGAAATGAGAAAATAGTGAGTTTGGAAAATAATTGTATGTTATTATTTTGAAATTATATAAATTTATTATATTATTCCATATTTTTATCCATTAATATTATTGGTGAAAAAAATATTTTTTAAAATTTATCATGTAAATATAATCTAAATTAAAAGATGTTAAGTTGGTATTATTATTTTAAATTTATTTTATTTTTAACCGTAAAAAAGAAAGAGTACTATGAGAAATATAAAACAACATAAATTTCAAAACTTTAACGACACAACACAGCTAACGGAATAATAAAAACGTAAGACAGGACCAAACCTGCCATTGCTTTTCTCAGATTGTATCCGGCGGAGAAGATTGGTGGATTTTCCAGCAAACATCGGACCAACAATCACGTGAATTTCGCCGGAAGGCGTCCGAGACGCGGCCTCCATTTTGAAACCTCGAATTTGGGCCGAACAAGCAGAGATATGAGAGAAAGAAAATATGGGTTTTTGGTGGAGGACATTTGGGTTTTGGAAAAGGGTAAGTGAGTTGCGCGAAATAGGCTTAGATTTCAAAGAAAATAATGCGAAAAGTGTGGTATATGAAAGATGAGAATAAGCTAAGGAAGATAACTTTGTTGGGGATACAAGGGACTTCATTCTTCATATAGCCACCAGCCTAACATGTATTTTGGTTCAAGGGTTTACCAGTTTTGGATGTGGGAACTAGGAAGTAGGTTCTTAATTTTTTTTAATATTTTGACTTTATTTTTTGCTTCTATTTTTCGTAACACATTTTTATAATCTTTTGTGATTATATGATAAATAGTAGGGGTGTGCGAAATCTATTTGGATTTATTTTATAAGTTAATTTTATTTTGATAATTTTATAAATTTTAAAAAATTAACTTTCAAATCAACTTAGAAAATCGATTTAAGGAGGGTTGAATAGACAGTTTTGTATATTATTTTTTTATCAAATTTTAATTAAGAAAAATTCTTAATATATTGTATTTTTATATAAATGTTGATATTTAAAAATATTTAATTTTATTAAAATTAAAATTATTTTTAAAAAAAATTAAAATATTCATGAATTATTCATGACAATAAAGATTGACAAAGTAATTACAATTTAAAAACAAATATGATATAAAATTTCCATAAACAACCGTGGACATATCACAATCATATTCCTCCGCACGCGTCACCAACAGAAGAAGCACGTCAGATCCACACACCACACACGCCGTGTTCTTGTCCCATGACATCATTAGTGACTTGCTAGCGTTGACGTCATCATTGCATCCAACTGACATCACAAAGACCCCTGTTGACTGTTGACTTGGGCTATTGATCGTTGACTTTTGCAATACAGGTCTTATCTACCCAATTTTTTGCATAAACCTCGTTTTTGTAATCCGTTTTTGCATATTGTGTTTCCAAATGGATAAAAAATATATTTTTCTTTCTTGCCCTATCAATACTATATTTGAAGGGACAAAGAATTACTTATCATGGTCTCAATCTATGCACAGTTTTCTTAAGGATCGTATGCTCTAGCATTACGTGTAATTATCATTCCTGTTAAAGAAGCAAGTGAAGAATATGTTACTTTCCTTCGTCGGATGATTGAATGGGATAGTCACAACCACATGATTATCACATGGATTCAGAATACTTCCATTCCCTCCATCTCCAATCTGCTGGGCAGCTTTGATGATGCCAAATCAGCATGGGATATGTTGGCCAAAAGGTACTCCACTATTCATGGATCCATGAAATATAAGCTAATAGTTGAATTGTATCAACTTCAATAGGAACCAGGACAATCCATCAATGACTACTTTGATCAGCTTTGCTTCCTTTGGGACCAAATTGACCTTTGTGATCCAATTTGGGCATGCTCAACATCAATATGCTATAGTTAGGGATGAATTTTGTCTCTATGAGTTCTTGATGTCACTCCATAAGGACTTTGAGCCCATCTGAGGTCAGCTTCTTAATCGCAGTCCTCATCCCTCTCTTGATACTGCTATAAATGAGTTGGTTAGAAAAGAAGCTCGACTTGCAACCCTTCAAGCCCAGAATAAGTTCAATGTTTTGGCTATTACTACTCCTACTCCTACCATTAAGCAACCTTAGCAATCAGGTGATTCCTCTAGCTTTTACAATCGTTGCAGGCAGAACAATAAAAGGTTCTGCAATTATTGCAAGAGTCATGGCCACACTATTGAGACTTGTTACCATCGTAACAAATCTACTACTGATGTTGCTAATACTGAGCCTACTTCATTGATGCCTTCTAGTTCAGTAGAGTCTCAGTCTTCTGGATCCACTATCAACCTCTCCTCTACTGAACTACAGAAGATCATAATGGGACAATTAGCTGAACTAAGATATCGCCTTATTTTTGACTATTCTCGTCTTAGTCATGCCTCATCCACTCGAGTACAACAGTTAGCTTCTAAAAGTCTATTGGGTTATGTGTCCAAAGACAATTTGATTATACTTCATGCTAGTTAGAAAAATAGCCAACTTTACCTTTCAATAATAGTAAATCTATCTCTAATAGTATTTTTGAGTTAATTCATTCTGATGTTTAGGGACCTTTTCATGTTACTAGTATTGGTGGATCTTGATATTTTGTTGTTTTTATTGATGATTATTCTCGTTATAGTTGGATTTTTCCAATGAAATCTCATTATGAAATCTTACCAATATACAGTAACTTTGCAAAAATGGTTGAAACACAATTCTCCAAACATATCAAAACTTTTCGATCTGATAATGCTTTTGAATATACTCAAAATGCTTTTCAAGCTCTGTTACACTCTTATGGCATTATACATCATCTAACCTGTCCAGGAACCTTTCAACAAAATGGTCGAGCCAAAAAAAACTTCATCATATTCTTGACACTGTTCGTGCTCTTCTTCTTTCTACCAAAATTCCTGCCCCATTTTGGGGTAAAGTCGTTCTTCATGCTGTTCATGTCATTAATCACATTCCAAGTACTGTCATTCATAATCAGACTCCGTATGAGCACCTTTTTGGGTCATCTCCTAACTATCATTACCTTCGATCATTCGGATCTGTCTGTTTCATTCTTCTTCAGCCTCATGAACACAACAAACTTGAGCCTCGATCTAGACTTTATTGTTTTCTTGGTTATGGTGAAACTCAAAAAAGGTATCGATGCTATGATCCTGTCTCGCATCATCTTCGTGTTTCCCGTAATGTTGTCTTTTGAAAGCACTGCTTATTTGTTGAACTTTCTCACTTTCGTTCTTCCCTAACTAATTCAAATGTTTTAGAAATCTTTCCAAATAAGTCTCATGTTCCTTCTACAGATACTCCTAATCCATCTTTGGACTTCACTATTCAATCTTCAGATATTTTTAATGATTCTCCTAGACAGGTAGCAGAAGAACATGTTAATAACGAGCTACCCCACTTTGAACATAGGTCCCCTGAAGATCCTCCACAAGACATTCCACCTCGCCACTCAACCCGAGTAAGATCCATTCCTACACATTTACTTTACTATCATTGTTACACTGCCCTTGCTACACTCCATGAACCTCACATCTATCGTGAGGCATCTACTAACCCTTCTAGGTAGATTGCAATGAAAGAATAAATTGATGCATTAACCAAAAACCATACTTGGGATCTTGTTACTCTCTCTCTTGGTCAGTCTGTGGTTGGTAGTAAGTGGATCTATAAGATCAAGACTCGCTCTGATGGGTCCATCGATCGCTACAAGGCTCGTCTTGTAGCAAGAGGTTTTACACAAGAGTATGGGATTGATTATGAAGAAAATTTTGTTCCAGTTGCCCGTATTTTCTCTGTGTGTATTCTATGATACTTGAAAGGCACTATCTTCCATGGTCTTTTCTACTCAGCTCAGTCTCCTTTAGTACTTCGTGCATTCTCTGATGCTGATTGGGTAGGAGATCTCACTGATCGCAGGTCCACTACAGGTTATTGCTTTCTCCTTGGTTCTTCTTTGATTTCTTGGCGAAGTAAGGAACAAACCTTCGTGGCCCGCTCCAGTATTGAAGCAGAATATCGTGCTCTTACTGATACCACATCTGAGCTCATTTGGATATGATGGCTCCTTAAGGATTTGAGTGTGTCCACATCTTCTGCAACTCCCCGTTATTGTGATAATCAGAGTGTCATTCATATTGCTCACAACGATGTCTTCCATGAACGGAATAAACACATCGAGATTGATTGTCACTTTATTCGCTCTCATCTTGTCCATGGTGCTCTCAAGTTTTTCCATATTTTCTCCAACGATCAACTTGCAGATATCTTCACTAAGGCACTTCCTAAATGACGTACTCGTAATTTGGTTGAAAACCTCAAGCTGATCTCACATCCACCTTGAGTTTGAGGGGGACTGTTAATGTATATCTATTTACTTTAGGCATATCTATATCTAGTTACTTTAAACATATCTAGTTTACTTGTAACTCATATATAAAAACACCATGTATCATTTAATCATAGAGTAGAATATAATCATTAAATATTTGTAACATTATGTATAAATATTGTAAATATAATAAAATTAAAATGTATTTAAAAATAAGTAGATCAGTTTTGTTTTATAAAATAAAAACCTTTACAATTTGATTAAATTATCTTCCTAAATTTTAAAACATATACTAAATAGCAACCGATCCAAAAGAAAAAGCTCAAGTTTAATTTAGTTTTGAAACATATACTAAAGAACAATGAATCTATTAGCCAGTTTTTAAAAATATATGTCCACCCCTAATAAATAATTGTTTATTTTTTAAAATTTTTAAATATATATTCATTACAAACTATGTGTAATATTTGTAAATGATGTATATGTTACTCACATTGTTTATTAGATGTATTTAAACATTTGTATGTTTGAAATGTTTACCCAAAAAACTTGTATGTTTGAAATAAATAATCAATATGTTATAACTATCAAGCAAATGGTGTTTAAAAAAATGGTTTAAATGTATAATATAATTCGAATAAGTTTTAACTTTAGTTCTTTCATGGGTTATATATATATATTTTAGTTGCTATATTTAAATATGTCTAAATTCTTATTTAATTATAATACCTTATCTAAATATTAATAATTTTTATATACTTTGATCATAGTTACAAACATTTTTAAATCCCGTGTCTAAATAGGTTAGGGTGGCGTTTGGTAGATGTATAAGTTTTTTTTTGGGCTAAATGATGTATAAGTTATTTTGAACACAATTGCATGAGTTGTTCATTTAATAAAAGTATTTAAATAATATATAACATATAATTAGATATGTTAAATAAGTTATTTATTTTAATTTAATTTATTTAAAATTAGTTCAATGAAATTAGAAATTAGAAATTAAAAAAACACAACTCACTTAACCCACGAGCTTAAATTAGCAACTCAATAGCTTATTTGATATTTTTTTGTTAAAATATATTTTGTTAGTCAGACATATTTTTTTACCTTAACATTTTTTTATAGGATTTAAAGTTCAATTCTCTTCTTTGTATATATTGTTGGCATTGATTTTCGTAAAAATAAATCAAACTATAGCAAGTAATATTTTTCTTTAAATGATAAAAATAACTTATTATTGTGTGTAAATTAGTTCATGTCATGCGGCACGATATAAAAAGCTCAAGTAAACAGATACGCTGAAAATCAGCTCAATAAGCATTAAGTTAGGAGATAAATATCAATATCATATAAGTATTCAATAGGATAAATGACCGACATATAATCTTTTAATTATTTGATAACATGATAATTAAGAAAATATAGCTCCAACAATAAGATAAGTCTATCACTATGAGTAATGATCGTCATATATACATGTTGGAAAAATTGAGTATATTTTACTTATTCTAAATAGTTACTATTTACTTATGATTTAAATGAATAAAACTCAAACTAGTCAGACAAAATAATGTTATTGAAAATATAATACAAAAAGAAACTAAAGTAGATAAATAAAAACACCATAAATTTAACGAGATTTAGTATAAATGTTACCTATGTCATCTCACGTCGTTGACCACTTTCACTATCTCTAAATGGATGAACTCCAAAATTACAACTAATTTGAAAAAATGAGCTAATTAATTACTCTTACAAAAAAGAAGAAGATTTACAAATTTTGAGATCTTTTAGAATTATAGGAAGAGAGCTTTATTTATAGCCCAAAATACAACACTTATTTTTATTCCTAATCAATGTGTGACTTTTTCAATTTGCTCACTAAGCAGTTATATAACAAATCTCCACCTTAGCGACTTAGTGATTCTTAAATGATTTCTTCAACCTTTAGATCATCAATGCCATTGCAAATTCAAATTTGTAGGATATTAATAAAGTCCAGACAATGTTTGAACTTGATTGTCATACCACCTTAGTCATCAAATTTGCGAGATTCTTTATAGTATTGATCTCCTAAACTAGTACTCTACCTTCTTCAATAATCTCTCGCACAAAATGGTAACGAACATCAATGTTCTTTGTATCTTCATGCTAGACTTGGTTCTTTTCTAAATGAATAGCACTCTGACTGTCATAAAACACCTTAATATGTTTTTGACCAACTCCTAAGTCTTCAAGCAAACCTCATAACCAAATAACTTCCTTCATAGCCTCTATAGCTTCCATATACTCTATCTATGTAGTAGACAAAGAAACTGTGGACTAAAATGTATACTTCCAACTGACTGATGCTCTAGCAAGAGTAAACATATAACCAGTAGTTGACCAACGCTTATCTAAATCTCCTACATAGTTAGAATCACAATATCCGACTGCACATTGACTAATAGTATTATCTTGCTAAAATATTAAACCAACATTTATAGTATTTAAAATATATCGTAGAATCTATTTCACAACAAACCAATCTCCTTTACCAGGATCATGCATGTACCTGCTTACAGCACCAACCGCATGTGAAATGTCAGGTCTCGTACACACCATCTGCATCATTCTTAGAAGATAATTGAGCACTAAGCTTGAAATGAGTAACAAGCGGAGTACTTGCAGGTTTTGTCTGTTCATTCATACCAAAACGTTGTAGTACCTTATTCAAATATTGAATCTAGGTCAAACTAAGCTTCCCCTTCTTCCTGTCTTTGCTTATCTTCATGCCAAGAATCTTCTTGGCTTCTCCTAGATATTTCATCTCAAACTCCTGGCTTATTTGAGCCTTCAACTTCTCAATATTTGCTTGGCTCTTCGATACAATCAACATATCATTGATGTACAATAAGAGATAGATGAAAAACTCATCTTGTAGCTTGCAAAAATACACATAATGATCATGTATACTTCTAGTATACTTTTGCTGTAGCATAAACTAATCAAATCGTTTGTACCATTTCCTCAAAGATTGCTTCAATCCATATAACGATTCGTTCAACTTGCAAATCCAATTCTCTTTAGCGGCAATATTAAAACCTTATAAATAAGACATATAGATTTTATCTTCCAAGACACTGTGTAGAAATGCAGTTTTCACATCAAGTTGAACTAGTTCTAAATCCAAATATGATACCAAGGCCAAACAAATTCTAATGGAGAAATGTTTTACAACTGGAGAAAATACCTCATTATAATTGATTCCTTTCTTCTGAGCGTAACCCGTAGCCACCAACCTTGCCTTGTAGCAAACACCATTTTTGTTAGGAAATCCCTCTTTCTTTGCATATACCCATTTGCATCCAATTTACTTCTTGCCCTTAGGTAGTTGTGTCAAATTCCATGTCTTATTTTTCTAAAGGGATATAAGTTCTTCATCCATGACTTCCTTCCATCTTTCAACTTCAAGGATTCTAATTGCTTCTTTATATATGGAAGGAATATCATCATGCACGACTGAAAGTGCACAAGCCATCATATTCTTAAATTGAGTAAGTAAATCTTCCATATATTTGTATCAAATAGACACCTTGACATTTTGTCATTGTGGCCTATTGACTATAGTTTATTTTTGTTGCTATGAAGGTTCTTAGGTTAAAACCTCTAATTCATCTTCTGTCAATGGAGGATCAACTTCTATCTTATCTCCACCAATTGGATTAACAATTCTGCTTTCAAATTCCACCTGCCACGGAGTTTGCTCCACCTACTTTAGAGTTTGCTCCATCTGCTACAAAGTGCCATCAATCTTCTCAATTACCTTTCTCATCAAAGAAGATTCATCAATGATAACATCTATGTTGAAGATTATCTTTTTCGTTTCAAGGTACCATAGTCGATATCCCTTTGAACCAGAAAGGACTCCCAAAAAAATAGCTATCTTGGCTCTTGAATCTAACTTTGATTTTGTTACATGGTAGTATGCAATATAACCAAACACATGTAAGAAATTATAATCTCTAGTAGGTTTTCCATACCATACCTCTATAGGCGTTTTGCCTTCAAGAGTATATGATGGTAGGCGATTGACAAGATAACATGCATATGTCACAACCTCAACCCAATATTGCTTGCCTAATCCAGCATTTGAAAACATAGACCGAACCTTCTCCAGTAAATTTTGGTTCATACGTTCTGTAACTTAGTTCTGTTATGGTTTTTTTTAATATTGAAGTGTTGCACTATCCCTTTTTCTTCACAAACTTTCATAAATTGATTGTTTGTGTACTTAGTACTATTATCAAACCTCAGACGCTTGAGCTTTCTACCAGTCTGAGTCTCGATCATCTTTTTCCACTTGAGAATTTTTTTTAGTACTTCATCCTTCTTCTTCATGAAATACACCCAAACTCTTCTGGATAAGTCATTAACGAAAGTGACATAATAATGTTTCACTTCTACAAAAACGGGCTTTAAAGTTGGTTCGTTGAACCGACTTTACATTTTATGATTTTTTTTATTCTAATTTTTCATTCCATCCTGTATTGAATAAATATATAGCATAAAAAACCTAAAATATAAATAATAATACAAATAATTAAAAATTTAAATATAATTAATTTCTTGATAATTAAATTTATTACAAAAACAAATAATATATATACAATACATATATATAATTAACTTAAATTACAAATAAAATAATTTCATTAAAATGTAATTGGATTGTGCGAGCAAACTTGGTTGGCTTAGAATCACCAGCATTGTGACAAGGAAACTGGACAAAAAACATCAGGTTCATATAATAATTCACCCTTACATACATGAGCACGTAAACATCCATCAAAAAAGAGTCTAAACTTCAGAGACATACGAATGGAGAAATTAAATCATTATAAATATTACCATAGCGACATTCGAGTGATATAACCCTTCCAAATCATATTAACATTTTATTAATCATTTATCTATAAATATGAATTTATCTGAAATTTCTGCTCGTATTTTTAATGCTATAATGAGCTCTAAATATGAAATCAAGTGTAACTCATATTTTTTTTACTTGGCTTGTATGAGTTTTGGTGCCCTTAAATGTATGGAACAATTTTGTAATACGTTTATGGGCACCAAAACTCATACAAACCAAGTAACAAAATATGAGTTACACCTGACTTCATATTAGAGCTCATTATAGCATTAAAAATACCAGTAGAGATTCCAAATAACTTCATATTTATAGACAAATGATTAATAAAGTGCTACCATGATGTTGTCATAAGGAAAGTAGGCAAGAGAGATAAGATGAAGTTTGGGCCAAAAACAGGTCCATCAAACAATGCATTCCCCTAAATACATAGCACATAATCATCTATCAAATAAGGGACTTCAGACACAAGAATAGAGAAATTAAATCATTAAAAAAATTCCCGTTATGTTGTCATATTTTATTCAAGATCAACAGAATTTTCTCTTGATTCGTCTTGTGATGATATAATTTGAATCATATGTTCTACTCATTCCTCTCGTAAATCATCAAAATTTTGTTCTTCGTGTCCTGTCTTGTTCAAACCAAAGAACTACATGTATTTAAAATCAAAATAAGAATGTAATTTCATGTATTTACAAAAAAAAATTGTATATAGGTAAAAAATATTACCACATCATCAATTGGAATTTTGATATTTGTGATGATTTCGTTCATAAACTTTATGACATAATAAACACACATGACTCCATTATTTTATTGTGGAACCTACAAAAAACAAATGTACATTATTTTTCATATTCAAACATCTTTATTATTCAATTGTAAAATTAATAAAATTATTAATATTCAATTGTACATACCATAACTTTTATCCATATAAGCTTATGAGATTTTTTAGGGCAATGCCCCTAAACTTGAATAATAAGTAAAAAAATTAATACAAATACTTACAAGAGTAAATGAAGTGACTAAATAAAGGAAATGAAGAAGAAATGAGTGTTTTGTAAGTGAGAATAAGTGAGAAAATAGGTATAATTTTTTTGAATATTTCGCACAAAAAATAGGGGATTTGAAAAATAATGAGAAGAGGAATATAGTTATTCAAAGCTAAAAAAACACTCCTAATTAGGAGACATATAGAAGGTACACGCTAAATTAAAAATCCAATCACTAAGATGGGATGTTGTTGACGAACTAAGCAATGCAAAATCTGAATTTGAATTGTTTTCAACTATACATACATCAGACAGAACAACTATTCCTTTCTTTTCCAACATCGGAAATTTTTTCTTCCAATGAACTTTTTTATGACAAAAGACATATTCATCTTTACCAAGTCTTCCTTTTGAATGAGATATGTCTCTCCTTTCTTTCTGTTGAGTTTGCAGATGCCCCCTTACAAATAGTGTCTTTACTGCTTCATTTTTTCTTTCTTTTTTATCTTTCTTTCTAATTTCATAACTATACAAAGGAGTGCAAACTTTCTCAAAATGAACTTTATCATTCTCAATGAGTAAGCTCGTAATAAGGTGATCAAACTCATCAGTAAGGGAGGCTAACAACATCAAGGCTAAATCTTCATCTTTAAAAGTTTCATCTATATTTAACAAATATGCTACTAATCGATTAAAAATAGTAATATGGTTATTTATTATGGTACCTGTAAGGTATTCAAAATGAAATAACTTCTTCTTTAAATAGAGCCGATTTTGTCTGCTCTTCTTTATGAACTTGTTTTCCACCGCCTTCCACAACTTACTTGCGAATGTATCCTTCATAAATGTGTATTTTTGTTATCTTGAGAAACACGAATGAATTGTACCACATGTCAATCAGTTGATATTTTCCACTCGACTTCATCTGCTCCATCTGGTTTTTCTTCTTCAATGGATATGTCTAGACCTTGTTGAAACAGAGCATCTAAAACTTCACCTTGCCATATGCCGAAATGATTGGTTCTATCAAAATTTTCCACCTCAACCCTTGCATTCATCGCTATTGTTCTACCTCACGTAGATGGTTGGCCTTTATTTGAGAGAGACTTTTCTTTCGCCATTTATTCAGATTATAATAACTAGCAACTATATTCCAATTGAAAACAAATAGAATGCAAACAAATGCCAAGGTAGAAAACTTCGTCTCTGATACCAATTATTGGAAAAATTGGGTATATTTTCTCTATTCTAAGTAGTTATTTACTTATAATTTAAATAAATAGAACTCAAATTAACCCGATAAAATAATGCTATTAAAAATATAATACTAAAAGAAACTAAAGCAGAAAATATAAAAACACCAAAAATTTAACAAGATTCGATATAAATGTTACCTATGTCATTTAGCGTCGTTGACCACTTCCACTATTTCTAAATCGATAAACTCCAAAATTACCACTAATTGGGTAAAATTGAGTTAATAAATTACCCTTACAAAAGAGATTTTTTTTATAAATATTGGGATGTTTTAGAAGTAAAAGATAAAACTTTATTTATAACCCAAAAATACAATACATACCTTCATTCTTAATTAATGTGAGATATTTTTAATTTATTTACTAAAAAACTATACAATATATATATATATATATTAGTCTCTTCCTTATGATTAAGATAATTTACTTAAGTATTACATGCTTAAAAGTTGTCATACTTTATCATAATTCAAGGTATTAACAATATTTTTTTATTTTCTAGTTCACATAAAGGAAAAACACATTTAATCATTTATATTAACAAAAATTGATATCAATATTTATATATATTTAATGCAATAGGAAATTATATATCAAATTATTACCGTGTATCTATTATAATTATGAAAAAAAAATATTATTAATATATATATATATATAATCACTAATAATTCGGAGTTAGTAACTATATATATAATCACTAATAATTAACGTGTATTTATATATGTAGCAACAATATTAGTAGCTTTCTTGTTATTAGTGTATGGATTGAATTTTTTTAAAAAATTATTTATTTTTAATAAATAATTAATATTTTAAAATAATTATTTAGATAAGTTTATTAAAAAATTAAATAAATTTTTTAGTTTAGTTTATATAAAAATGAATCTAATTTAATTTATTTAAAAATTAAATTAATTAAATTATAATATAATATAACTTACTTAAAATAAGTAAAATTTAAATGAATTTGATAATATCAACTCGTTTCATACCTGAATATATATATATATATATATAATTATATAAGACTTTTTTAAAGAGTGTTAAATAATATAATTTGGGTGGATTACCTCCGAAATCAATTAATAATCTTTCCTAATACTTGGTGATTGCCCTGTCACGTTAGTTGGCCGGGTCTTATCTTTCATAAATTATTGCATTTACAAAAATCCATTTATGTTTCCTAACTAAGTTTTTGTTTTTTGTTTTTTGTTTTTTGTTTTTGTTTTTTTAGCGATCTAACTAATTATTTTTACGGATATATATTACTACTATATTATTAACAAACAAATCTACCTTTTTTTGGTAAATAGATGACCCTAAATAATCTGTGTCTTAGTTTGTTGACGCTATATATAACATCTTATTTATAGCCTGTAATAATATTACCAATGGGGGGAGACATGTGATGGAATCCCTAGTTTTCTAAATTATTTATAGCCTGATCACAAATGATCTAATTATGCCAATAACCTTATCATCTGTATTCCATTAATGACCACCCCTCAATTATACAACCTTAATAACACAGAGAATAAGGGATTATTGCAGAGATCATTTACTGTTTTTATTTTTAATTAATTTCTCTTCATTTTTTAATACATGTTTAGAAAAAAAAAATTATTCATACATTCAAAAACATAAAAATCACCCAAATTTTAGTAGTAAAAAATAACATTGATAAATAATGATATGTACCCAATAAAGTTTTTTAACTGTAATAACTAACGAATATGTGTTCGATATTAAATATGTATCTAAAAATAAAAAATAAAAAATATTAAAAATATAATAAATACTTAAGAAATAAAAGAAAATAACATCTTAACATTTATAAGAATAAAAAAAAATTAAATAATATTAATATTAAATGAATTTAATTAACTAAAATATAACATCAAATTAGTTTAATTAACTGACTGAAATTTAAATTAAGTGATATTCAATTTTTGCATGTTTAATGTTATATGCATGGAGAAACTAATAAAGGGCACGTTTTCCCTCTTAATTTTGAACAAAGTTTTTTAGTGTGTTATGATATTTGTATTTTCTTTAAAGTTTTTCTTTTCTATTTCTCTTAACTTAACTATATAAAAAGCTTAATACTTTCTTTTATTTTTAAGCTAATAAGTATAAAAAATTGAATTTTTAAAGTAATATTTAAGATTTTTATGAATTTTTTAAAAAATAATTTTTAAAATATACTATGTATACTGATAATAATAAAACTTAAATTTATACTTTTGAATATGATCATACTCTATATTTACTACTTAATTATAAAATTATGATTAAGATTTTGCCTAATTTATATATAAATTAAATTATATTTAAATAATTTTTTTATTAACTGAATTAATAATTTTTACTTTTATTATCTTTTTCGATGTTTTTTTATTTTTTATTTCTTTCCCACATATTCATCTTTAATAAATAAAATATATATAATAATAATATTAAAGTTTAAACTTAACTTTTATATAAAAAACTTTATATCACAATAATTATGAAATTATGATTATATATTTTTTATCTTATGAATTAAATTACACTTAAATAAGTTCTTTTTATTACTTGAAATTGTTTTATTTCTATTATGATAGATAATATCATGTTGTGATTTTATGCTTTTCAATAAAATATTTTATGCTTATTACTTGATTATAAAATTATATCATATTTTATTATCGAAATGTTTTTAAGTTAAATTTATACTATAAATTTAAAAAATTAAATTTTTAATATAATATTTATACATTATAATAATACCAAGAGTTTTATAATTTTAAAAAAAATATTTTTAAATATAATATATATTATGATAATATAAAATTATATTTAAATAAATTTTTTATTATTTAAATAAAGCAGTAATAATACTAATTACAATTGCAAGTCTTACCAAGTATGTCGGTACAATTTTAGTAATTCATTCTTTTAGTTTTATTAATTGATTTTGGGGAATAATTAAGAGTTTTTTTTTTAGAATTAATGCCACCTTTATATAACACTTACTTGTTATTTTATATTCTTTAATATTTTATTTTCTTACAAAAAAGTTAATTTGTACTCACTCTACTTTTTTAGCCTCATTAAAAGATAGCATGATCTGTTTTATAACTATAAATTTATATTTTGGTCTTTTTCTTTATATAATATTTTTATTTTTACACATTAATCATATCATAACTCTACCTTTTTACTTTTCTATTTGAATAAAAGCCAAATATAACATGATCAGCTGCATATTTTTATAAGATATCATACTACTGGCAAGTTAAAAATGAATTATATTTAGTTTTTATATTACGGACGAATTCATACAAGATTTAATATCTTTTTCTTATCTGGAAATAAAAATAAAAACAAAATTATTTTTTATTTTTTAAATATCATCTCTATGGTATGTAATGTCATCCTCTATCTAAGAATAATATTTCTTTTAAAACTTTTCATTAAAATTTCGTGTTAATCTCTAGTTAAACGTTTGGTTTAAATTTATTTAATAAAGATATATAATCCGAATATAAAAAATGTTATTTTTGTTTAAGAAGTTATAACTTATAAGTCGTGTTACATATATTATTTTATTTAAAAAAAAATTACATAATAAAAATAACATCCTTAAAATTTATAATAACAAAATTATTATTCATTAATATTAAGCGCTTGAATTCAATATTAAATGTTTTAAATTAATAAAAATTCAACTAAAATAGTATCTAATTAGATAATATTGAATATTGAATTTTTGAATTTACTGTTAATTTTAAAAAAATAAATATAAATTATTGATAAGAGATGCTATCCATTAATAATGCTAATTTAGCCAGAAGCTGAACTGGATGAGCTAATTAACCCATGCCATTAATGTGTTCTACTTCGTCGTTACCAAAATTGTACAATTTTTATTTTTTTATACATTTGTAGTTTGGAATTAATTAATACCAAAATTGCACAATGTAACACTGACCATTAGTTCTCTTCCAAATTTGATCTATTTAATTTATACTATTACTACCAAATTTGAAATAACAATTTTTTCATTAAATCTGGAAAAACATTCATACACAAGTAAGTAAATTGTGGGATCGAAATAACAGATTTGTATATCCACATTATTACCAAGCTTGATTTAGCCAGCAATAAGAGATCTTTGTATACATATAAAAAGATATCTATCTGTGAATAATACCAAAAAGAAAAAAAAGAAAAGAAAAGAAAAGACATCTAGCTGTGAATAATCAATAACTTCTTGGCATGTGCTTGTTCTAAAACTTTACATTTTTGAAAGTTATTTTATGTAATTTGAATTTGTGATTTTAAATATAAAAGGATGAGTCTTATTATGAGAATATTATATGAAACACTTTGATTTGTGTCTAAAAGTCTAAAAAAAAGCATAACTTTAATTTGACAAAAGAAAAATAGGCTTTTAATTAGCTTATCAATACTTAATTTTAGCTGAATTGAAATTCAAACTCATTCTCTTTTATGGTCCTTAATTACTACTACCTTGATTAAATTAAAGGAAACCAATTATTAATACTTGCTTTTGTGTGATTATGAAACATCTTCTATAAAACTGAAAAATACAGGTGGTAGGGAGGGAGGTTTATGCATTAAAAAATTTAAAATTATTATGTTAATTAATTAGAAGAAAAGAAAATAAAATAAAGAGAGAAAGGTGTGGTCATAGTTTAGTGGTTAAAAGGGCTAAAACGTCATGCATGTGCAATGGGCATTAAGAAGCATCTACCTGCTATATTTGCTGTGTGTGTATTCTTTGGATGAGTGGAAGGACAAGCAATCCCTTCTGTCTTTCACACAACTCCCACTTTTTCTTCCCTTTTTTTAATTATAAATATAAATATTTTTATTAAAATGCTTTTGAAATTTATTGTGTCATTTTCTTCGTCATCCTCGTCTTATTCTTATCTACCAAGAATTCAGATTTCTAAGATGGATTAATAAATTTATACTATTTACGATTTTACCCTACAACATCAAAAGATATACAATTTTGTGTTAATTAATTAAAATATATATCATATTTAAAATATTTTAATTGATATCCCGATTGACGTTACATGTAGGTATCTATAAAACTTAAGGAAGTTAATATCCCTTTCATCCGTTAAGATTTGTTTTTAACCCAAACAAAAAAATAAAAATAAAGCAAAGCTACTTAGCACGGGTCAATAGATTCAACACCTTCCCGACTTGCACGGCTCTTTCTAATTTTGTATACGCTGGAAAACCTTCGTATATAAAATCCTAAACTTACGATGGTTCACTTAACTCCCAAACTTACAAAAGTTAAAAACTTTTTAAAAGACTGTCAGTCTAGTCTTATTTTTGCTAACTAATTATTATTAGCTAATCTTATTATTAAAGCTCATGAATTAAATAAGTGTTATATATATATATTTTAAAAGATTATAAACACAATAAAATAAAATATAACATTCAAACCGTATAGATAAATAATAAGCTAAAAATTGATCACAAATAAATTTCTTCTTCTTATATCCATAGTCATGATAACACGTGAGAAATTATTAGTTAATTTTATTATTAAACTCGTTAAATTATCTTAATTAAAAATGAGTGTAATTTGATTTCTTATATTAAAATGTTGTTAATTAAGTTAATTATTTAAAAAAAAATAGATCAATTAAGAATAAAATATATTATTTTTATAATATTTAATGTCGTATAATTGAAATTTATTCAATATTATTTTTATTGTTATAATTTATTTTTTTTTGGTTTTGTATTTTTTCATTACTGTTTTTTCTATATATTTCGATTAAATAATACGACACACGCCAACCACTGTTATGCTAGCTTTATAAGGTCATGAGCTGGTGCTACTTGCTTTAAGAGCTCTTTTATTGGCACATTCTATCTTAAATGATTATTAATAAAAAAAAAAAAAAAAACTTAAAAAGCATTACATTGAAATAAAAGTGGGAGAGAATGGCCGTAAATGAAAATACAAAAAATACAGAGGGGATTATGAAAATAAATAAAAGTAAAACACGTTTAACATTTTGTTAGGTTTGGTTTCTATTTTTGAATTAAAAGCTTAAACTTGGGAAGGTCACCATCTTCATCCTCTCCCCTTGTAACTTTCTTACACGAGAGGATAGCCCAACCCCTCTCTCTCTCTCTCTCTCTCTCTATAGATATTTATTTATTAATATATATACACACATCCATTTTAGATGTAAATATATATATATATACATCTCTTTTCCTCTCTGTTTTGATATACAGCTTTCATTTCATCACATACTTATTATTAATTTTATCTAATTGAATCAAAAAGTAATTTGAAGAACAAAAGGAGGAAGAGTGCAAATAAGAGGGCCTTTAGCCCTCTAATCTTCATACGATTCCTCTGAGATCTTGAATACTCGACAATTTTTCATCTGGGTTGCCTTCATTTGGTATATATTCGTTGAAAATGCCTTTATCTCCTTGTTTCTGCCACCTTAAAATATCTGGGTTTTGGATCTTTTTGTTCATTACATGCTAAATTTTGGTTATTTCTGCTTTGATTTTTTAAAAAATCCCGAGATTGTAGGTTGATCGGTGATTGCTTGTTGAAGGGTCTGATGCTCTTGAATTGAATCCACGCATACGCATTAAACATCTAACAACAAGAGCATCCACGTTTGGCTTGAATTTTATCTAAAGGTACCATTCTCTTGTTTAATCGGCATTGCGTAATTTATGTTTGATTCTTTTCTCCAGTATTTCATCGAATTCTATTTCATTTGATAATTGAGTTTTCATATTTTGCATTCTAGTTTCTTTGTTTCATCCAATTATGTATTGCTAATTGGATCCGGTGTGTGCATTCACTTATAAGTTTCTTGTTTATCACTGTTAATTTAGAACTGAAATGAATTCTGTTTCTAGTTAAGATCTTTATTATAGATCTTTTTTGTTTTTGTTTCTGAGGATTCGATTGATATGATGGTTGAAATTCCTTAGCAGAATGGATATGGAGCTCGGCAAACTTTTTATTGGCGGTATATCATGGGATACAAATGAAGACCGGCTTAGGGAGTATTTTCAGTCCTTTGGAAAAGTAGTGGAAGCTATGATAATGAAGGATCGGGCCACAGGGCGTGCCCGCGGGTTTGGTTTTATTGTTTTTGCTGACCCTGCTGTCGCAGAGAGAGTTGTCACAGGAAAGCACGTGATAGATGGTAGAATTGTAAGTTTGTACCTTTGAATTTAACACACTTTTTAACATTGGCATTGAATCTGGGGTGATAACTATTTTATTAGTTTGCAGTGTATGCTCCAAGCATAGGTAAGATTGTTACTTGGAGATTAAGGCGTATGAGGAATATTCTCTGATGCCTGTGTGAATATCAAACTTTTGGTATTTTCTTATTTAAAAGCATTGTATTCCAAGCCTTTCATTTTCACTTTATTCTTTTCTTAAGGAACATTCATTTGTAGTTGGTTAAGTCAAATTGGTTGTTAGTTGGTTGAATAATTAACAAAGATAATGCAATATATCTGAACATGTTATCACACTTATCGGTATACACGTAAATATCTTAGAAAGAGAGCATAGTGTCACGTTCCGCTCGAAATGCCCCTAAAAATCCAAATGATGGTTGTTTAAAGGATTTAGACTATTCTACATGGAAAGTTCTAGAGTTGTCTAGAGATGTCTAGAAAGAGCTAGAATTGGATGGACTCAACTCAAGCTAGAAGACCCTAGAATGTTCTAGAGCACGCCGGAGGGTGCTAGAATGGGTTGGAATATTCTAGAACATGTCGGATGATTCGTGAAGGATGTAGAAGCCGCTGGAAGCTTACGGAACATCCCGGAACGTGCATGAAGAAGCTAGACAAACCTAGAAGACTCTAGAGTTGGCTAGAAGGTCCTAGAACCTTGTGGCATATTGTAGATAAAACAAGAACTCTCTTGTACATTCTAGACTAGGAAGACTCTAGAAAGTGGTGGCATACTCTTAAGCTTAGAGCCACACTATAAATAGACCCATTGGTCTTCATTTGTATTCATCTTGGGAAATTGTAAGATAAACTCTCTCTAGAGCAATACAAAACATTTTTTACCAACTCTCTTTCTAGTCTCTTTGGAGTTTCATTCGGATTCAAAAGCAAGCTTAGTGTAACGGACGGTGTTAAGTGCCGCACGATCTCTACTTGAAAAATAAGGTCGTGACAATAGGCCAACATTTAGATGCATATGGTAATGAAAACAATCAGTATCAAGGTTGGTTAGTTACAGTGATTGTAGGAGTCTTGTTGGTCTGCTGTGGAACAAATTTCTTAACTCATTATAAGTCTAATTGCAGTTTATTCCCTGCAATAGATTAGCCATTGGTGCTCAGGGTTATAACATTGGCTCTAAAAGGAGTCAGTGAATTTGGAAGGCCCAGCACAGCTTATACAAAAGAACTATGTAGTTAATGATTAACTGGGAGGTACTCTTGATGGAAAGGTTGACTCTGCTGAAAATTGAGTCCAAGGGATCAGGATTCAGAATACATAGATAAAAAAAAAATTGTAAATACTTGTCTTAGTGGATTGCTATGCATTCCCTGGTGGGTGGAAAATGATTAAATTTGAATGGAAAATTTGTCTTTTTGTGTATATAATTTACATTTTATTGTCCATAAATACTATAAATGCATAGATGCAAGAATTCACTAAACATGTGAAAGCGAAATCTTAAGCCAATGTAATTCGTTAGATCTATGCATTTATTGGCCAGCATTGAAATTTTTTCAGCCTATAGAACATAAGATCTTGCAACCCTCTAAACTTTCTTTTTGTTACTCATATCTGAAGTTTAGCAAGTTCACTCATGTACCTCTTTGTTCTCAGGTTGAAGCAAAAAAGGCTGTTCCTAGGGATGATCAGAATACTCTTACTAGAAATATCAGCAGCATGCACGGGTCCCCTGGCCCTGCCCGCACAAAGAAGATTTTTGTAGGAGGTTTAGCTTCCACTGTAACAGAGAGTGACTTTAAGATGTACTTTGAACAATTTGGAACAATTACAGATGTTGTGGTGATGTATGACCATAACACACAGAGGCCAAGAGGCTTTGGGTTCATAACTTATGATTCAGAGGATGCAGTAGATAAGGTGTTGTACAAGACTTTCCATGAACTCAATGGTAAAATGGTTGAGGTTAAGCGGGCTGTCCCCAAGGAACTATCCCCAGGACAAAATCGGGGCCAATTAAGTGGATTTAGCTATGGTCTGAGTAGGATCAGTAGCTTGCTCAATGGTTACCCTCAAGGATATAACCCAAGCTCAATTGGAGGGTATGGTAGACTAGGTCCAGTTACTCTTGGTCGGAGTGGATTTTCCTCATTCAGTCCTGTTTATGGAACAGACCTCAATTTCGAGCCAGGATTAAGTCCAAGCTATGGGATTAATGCAAACTTGAATTCTAACTTTGGCCTTGGAAGGGGACTAAGCACTTCTTTTAGTGGAAATTCAAACAGGTACAGTAGCACCACTGCATATGGTGGCACTGGTGGTGTTAATAGCTCTCTACTTAGTTCCACAAATCACAATCTGTGGGGGAATGGAAATCTTAACTTTGCAACAAACTCTGCAAATTCAAGTGCTTTTATGGGGTCTGGAAGCGGGAACATGGAGGTGGGTTCTTTAAGCAGTGTTGGAGCACTTTGGGGTTCCTTTCCTAATTCAGGTCAAGATGGACATGCCGATTCGACCGATAGTACTACCAATCTCAATTATGCCAGTGGAGATATCGGCTTTGGATCACCAGCATTAGGATATGGGAGGAACAGTGGTTCTAGTGTCAAGTCAATGTCATCATATGCTGCCAATGGTGCTCATGGTGGCGCTCGTGCTGAAATTTTTGAAGGGGGTTCACTATATGGGGACTCTACCTGGTTATCATCTCCATCTGAGCTGGAGGGCTCTGGCTTATATAGATATGGACTTGGAAATGCAGCTTCAGATGTTATCAATAAAAATTCAGCAGGTTATATCGGTGGTTATGGTATTTCCACTAGACATTCTGCTAGAGGTACTTCTTCTATTCACCATTTATTTTTTTCTCAAATTTGAAATTATTCCATCTTTCTTCAAAGATTGTGTATTTGTTTTCTTTTCAAGCATAAGGAATATTGAAAAAGTTAAATGACGAGAAGGTGATTTAAACTTAGGCATATCGTACAAATAGGGGGAAAACTTACGCATGCCATGTTTCTGATATCCACAGTACATAAGTACCTATTTTTCGTGAGATGAATGTTTGATTATGTCTTTGTTTCGCAGCATATTTTTAACTGTTGTCCATTAAAAAACAAGCCTTTTGGTTGAGCAGTGATTTGGTTTGCGAGGGTTTTGTTATGACAACATGAGATTAGATGGTAATCACCAACTAATTTATTGGCCTAAGTATGAAGTTTAACTTTGCTAAAAATTTATATAACAGCTTCACATTATGCACTGCATTTGAAGTCCTGCCTCCTAATGTATGACATTGACATACACATTCGCTCATTCATTGGGAAATCTATACATCCGTCATATTATCAATGTCAACTATGTTGAATGCAAGCTAAACATTAGGTATTAGATAAATGTAAGTTGTGGATTAGAGTAATTGCATTTACAAAATCAAAGCCGTGTCATGTGGAACTCAAATTTATAGATTTAAAAATAGCTTTAATAGTTTTGTGGTGACATGGCTCCTGTAATTCATTGCTTCAGGAATTGCAGCTTAGGAAGTTTGTGAGGTGATTGTCTAAGGCTTGTAGATGAATTTGGTGATCAGGTGGAGGACAATGAATTTCATTCATTTTTCTCATTGGATATTTAAGTTTATATGAAGATATGATTATAGCTGATTGGTTCGCCTGTTTTGAAGAACTCATCATAGACAGCAATTACAGAGATTTCATGAAAGGTTTGAAATTTGAGTTCATATAGGTTCTCTTTTGGATTTCTTTTCGGATGTAAAATCAGATTGCGAGATATACTCAGAATTTGTTGTATCATCTCTGATGATAAAGGTACATATAAAAAAAAGTTTTTCTTTCTTCTTTTTTCCGGCTATAATATACTGAAAAGTTGGTAGTTCCATATAAAGGCTTGTTGCTACATTTTATTTTCTGGCCTTTCGGGTCAGTTGGTTTGCAGATTGTATGAATTTTCTGGATGATTTACTAGTGTGAGATTATGTCAAAGGAGGCTGAAAATAAGTTAACACAGCCATCAATTATCTATAATATAACCTGTCTCTAAGCAATTTTTATATTTTTACTTAAATTTCTCTCATTTTAAGGTACATATTTAAATTACATGAGAATAGTGATTTACCCTTTTAGTCAAAGTCATAGATTGAACCACGTAAAAAAATCTTTAAAAAGATATATAATAGTAAAATAATAATGTTGGTTTTTAAATAATATTTACTTTTTTGGCTTCTGTTAGTTATGGAAGTTATTATTAGTCTCTCTCACTTCTGTTGGGACAAAGTACAAGATACCGCAAAATAAAATTTTTTATTCTTCTTTCCAAAATGGGGCCCAACAAGTTTGCATTTTCGTTGGTTTTGAAAATAGTAATCAATTATTTTGTTACAGGAAATAGTATCTTACTTATCTTTATTTATGTTATCCAGTTTTATAAAAAATTCTTAAATATATATAGATTTTATAGTTAATATCATTAGTATTCTTAAAATTAATGATGTTTATTTTTATATTTCTTTATATCCCTATTTTTATAGCTCAAATACTAATTTGTGCTATATCATAGATTATTAAGGCAAAATTTTAATCAATCTTATCTTAATATATTGAATAAGTTATTAGAACTTTGATAAATCATATATATTGAATGTAAATTTTTTCTCATTCATAATATACAAACAAATTTTTTTTTATACATACAGTATACTTGTAATCTTCAAAGCAATGATATCTAAATATTAAATTGTTAAATTTCTTTTTTTTTATTCTTACATATTTTTTTATTAAAATAGTCTTTTAATATTTTTGAAACAAGATGTTCTATTATGCTTGTGATAGTTTTAATATACTCTGTATAGATATCTAATAAAGAGTTAAAAATTTTAAAATTTTAAAAACAATTTTAATAATCCCCATATTTGAAATAATCATTTAAAGTTAAGAGAGTCTTTATCAAAATTTTCCTATAGATTTATATTCTTATCTTTCATTTTAATTTCTTTTGGAAATAGTTGTTTATTCTTGTAATTAAAAATAATTTTTTTTATCTTTCTTCCTATTTCTATTTTTATGTTTATAAGTATTATAATTTGTTGTAAGAAAATATCTAAATATTCAAGATTCTTAACTAGCCTAAATTTATAATTATTAAACTTGAATTTAATGGGTCAACCATTATCTTTCCTCTTGTTCGTATTCTTTTGTTACACTAATTATGCCTCAACTTTGTCAAACCTTAACATCTTCCTAATAATGGTAAGTGTTCTGCATCCGTACATAGATGATATACACATTTTGACTTACTAGGAAAGAGTAACTGAAATTTATTTTATTTATAAGATAATAATTATTACAAACTTAAGGCTAATTAAGAACCTTGAAAGGATTCTTAGCCGCTTATAATTATTGGGTATTTTATTACTGGTTTTTGATTTTCTAGATAAAGGAGATTTCTATGCTAGAGTTTGTGTTTTTTTCATAGTAAAGTGCTCTAGTTTTTTTGTGTCTTAAAATGAAAATAAAGCTTTCTTTTATAGCACAATGAATCCTTGTTTATAAGATTAAAGTTACTATTTTTTCCTTACTTTGATAATTCGTTTGATTTTTTGCTTTAAATGGTAGCCACTGTTTTTTTCCTTGGCACATGTTGTCGATTTTGATGTGGGACTACATCTTTATTTTCTTTGTTGTCTTATGCCGACAGTTCCTTTCTTTATTCTTCTTTGTCGTTTTCTACCGACAGTCTTTTTGATGATGTTGATGATGACACATCTTCTTCTTCTCGATCTTTGATGCAGTAGATGTATCTATGATCTTTGGTGGCTTTTCTAGCATAGAAGCAGAATACCTTACTTGTTTCTTAACCAATTGCCAAGTTTTTGCTGTTAAAGTTGGCTTCATATTTGGTAATTTTTTCACCATTTTCCTTTGAAAGATCCATCCTACTATGAGAAATAATGATGACTTTATTAGTTGAATAATTTACTTTGATCTTAGGAGTTATCAATCTTCCCGAGTTCATAATAAATTTGACCTAACATTTGACCTCTACACATAGTTATTTTGTGTTGAATTCTTTTTCTGGAAGCACCCTTGGTTTGAGAACTTCTCTATTTGTATTGGAAATCCATATCTTGATGAAATGGTAAGGAATGATACGTCCTTCCTCATTCCATTCCATTAGTGAATTGAAAAATCTGAGATAAACAGTCTTTTTAAGTTTTTTGGGAAATAATTTAATTTACTTAAATTAATTTCTGGATATATGTTTTCTATTAGTCCTACATAGAAGACTTTGTAACCAAATATTATATTAGCTCCTTCAAAGATATTGAATATTCTTATTGCAAGAAATTTCTTATATGTAGTGTAGAAATTCATATCTTTAATATGTTCCTGAGTAGATTTTCTGGTCAAATTGTAGAGACTTAACAATTATGGTTTGCTAAGGTTTCTATATTTGTCTTTCTCATTTTCAATGATTGGTAAATTTCTGTGGAATGTCTCCCTGAATAATACTGAATGCTTTATTGTCTTTGATGTCTCTGGGAGAGATGTTTCTCTAAATAATATTGGAGGTCTTACTATTTTTCCCAGATTTGCCAATTTACTTGATGTTTTTAGTTGTTGTTGTAATGCTGTAGAATAATTTCTTATTATCTCCTCTAGAGTTATTAATTTTAGTGTTTTGTAATTGGTATAACTGTCTTTAGTTTCTATTCTGTTGGTGAAGGCTCTATGAGTTATTCCACTAATTTTTAGAATAGATTTATTGGTTTTTGCTCAATTGTTATATATTCTTGGTTTTGTGCCATTTTAGACCACATAGGTATTTTCTATTCTTTTTCTGCTTCATCTACCCAATTGAACTTTTTATTTTAGAGATTTTACTCTCTTTTAAACTATTAAGTTCTTCTTTTTCATTTTGAATTCTTTCTTTAGAAGTTTCACCTTCTTTGTATTAAATTTTTAATGAAGATTACTCTTTTGAGTTTTTGGACTTTAAGAGTTATTTTGAACAATTAAGTTCTTCTTGTTTATTTCATATCTCTATCAAAGATTTCTCGAGATATAACAGCTCGAGTTGTTCCTATAGGACTTTTATCTCTTTTTCCTTTATCTTGATCTTGATATCAAGATGTTCAATTCCTGAAAGCATAAAAATAAATAGAGGTGTTAATTCTCTCGTAAGGTTTTTTTTTCCTATCTCTTATACATTCTAGATCTAATAAATCATATTTGTAATTATCATGGAGCTTGAATTCTGGTGGGATACTACCTCTAGTTTTCAATGCAACCTTTCTTTCATTTTGGGTGGTTATCTTCTTCTATATATGGTGTTAGGCTCTCCTAACCTTTGCCTATTTCTTTCCTCCCTATGTGGATTAGATGTTCCTTCTTAATAAAGAACTAGTAATGAAATTGGTTTCATGTGACATTTTGGGGTTATGATTTTTGGTTCAGAATCAGACTTACTAATTATTATCATATCATCTTTTTCTTTGTTTATACAAAGTTTTTCATCTTGATATTCTTCTAATTATTTATTAGTTAGTGTTAATAAACTAACTAATTTTTTTATATCCTCATTTTCAAGGTTCATGAATTATTCCTCTAATTCTTTTCTATATTCTATTAAATTGAAATTATATCTTTTTCAATATCTTTTTCTTCTTTCGTTTTTAGGAATCAGGGCATCTGATCTCCTAGGTGGTTCTATTTTTAGTCCTTTTAAAGGATCATATTTATGACCTATAATACCTTTATTTTTATGTATGTTATATACATCTTTTCTTAGCTCTGAAAATTCCATATGTATATCTTGTTGAAGTTTATTATAACCACATTTCTTTATTTCTTTTATTAATTTCTTTTGTGTTTATATTATACTTTTAGGTATTTGTGTTTACTTCCTGGACTAAATTCATTTTCTCTATTAGAAGTTTCAAAGTTTCAAGTAATGTTGCTTGATTTTTTGTTATGTCTACTAGGCTTCTATTTAATTCTAACTGTATATTTTTTTAATTTATCTTTAAATATTATTATTTTCCTAATATGACATCATGAACTAATGTCTTCATTTTTTAATTTTTTAACTTCTTCTTGATTAGAGGTTTCTTCTTCTTGATCTTTTAAAGTAAATCTTAGTATATTATTGTTTTTAACAACACTTTAAAATCTTTTCGTATTTTTGATTTTATTATTTGTCCAAGTTCTTGAAAGGTTTTGTCTATTTCTATAAATTCATGTTGCCCATTTATTGAACTATTATGACTGCTTGTCAAATAATATCCTACTAGGTAGTGTATTGAAAATAGATGATTTTATTCTTTTATTAAATCTCTTCTTTCAAAATCACAAGTTAGACTTAATAATTTATTTAAGTTTTTATCATGGATATTAATAGCAAACCTAAAATATGTTGTAAATTTTAGCTTTTGATATCCTAAGTTACTATGAATTATTCATAGTAAGTCATCTTTCTCATTTATTATATTGTTATCTAGTAATGCTATTTTTATTGATGTATATCTTCTTTCTCTAAAATGAGCCTATATTAATATTCGAATTCCTCCTAAATGAATTTATCTAATTTTTTCCTTATCTTTTTGGGGAATTTTGAATAATTTATTTATCAATTAATGATATATTATACATTCTTTTTTACATGTGTGACATTAATCTTTATTTTTTATTACTTATTTCATAATAAATTATGTCTTTTCTTGGAAATAATTTCCTTAAAGATGAGAACGACGGATCTTTAAATCCATCTATTTCCTTAAGATTTAATTTTCCTTTTTGAATCTCTTTAAATTTCTTTTTACTTATTACTATTTCATGTGAAAAGTATCCTGAGATGTCTTTTATTCTAATTTTACTATTCTTTGGTTTATCATTTCTTGACTTTCTATTGTTTCTTCTTCCATTTTAGGAATATTACTATTTACTTTCATTAGATTTAACTTCTGTTATGTTTAGAAAGTACTTTTGAATATTTTGAAACTTTAGAGATATTTTTAAAGATACTTCAAAACTTGAGGATATTATTGATGTTATACTGTAGAACTAGGAATAAAAATACCACCAAATCTATTTTTATTAGTAAAAGCAAAAGCCAATTGTTTGTGGAAACACTAGTTCAGGGGACTACATGCATGGTATTGGTTCCTTTCTATTTTTCTCTTAATATGTTGTGTTTTTTACAATTTGTTTTACTTAATTACTCTAGTAGTCCCAAACTTTGATTAAATTAGGTTATATTTGGTTGATAGTAATAAAAATGATAATAAGAATGATTCAAAGTATTATGTATTTGATTTAACTATTAATTTGAAATATAATGTCAAGCATTCGAACAATACTAGGAATTCTTATTTCTCTCACACACCTCATAAATATGTTAGAATGATTTATTTTCACATATTTGTATAATTATTTATTCTATTTTCATTATTTTATCTTATTTAAAAATCAAATTTTTTTATTTCTAATTCTATGTATTTTATTTTAATATTTTTATTATTTTAATTATAATGTTCAAACAAATATAGTAATAATAATATTGTTTCCATTGAATTCAATTCTTATTATTATTTATATTCTCGTTACGTTTCTATCCTATGAACTAAACATGATCTATTAGGTTTTAAAAGTTTGATAATTAAATAATATGTTTTAAAAATTTGAGAACTTAAATATATATTTAGTTAAATTTTGGGCATCAATAGCATATTTTAATTTAATTTTTTAAAATTTTTGTGAACCAAATAGTATGGTTTAAAAATTTGAGAATTTTTGTATATATTTAGTTAAACTTTGGGTATAAATAATAATATACTTCAATTATTATTATTATTACATTTAAGAGAAAAAGTACGATAAAAAAGAGAGTAGTGCCGATAAGTAATAACACACTCTTTATAAAAAATTAAAAAAAGGTAGTAATAACAAGCTCCCGTTTATCGGAAGAAGAAGGGAACAAAAAGTAATAACACGCTTACAAACTCCTATTTGCAAATGTAACTCTTCACCTTCCCCCACCCTTCTTTGCAAAGGATTGATTATCCGAACATTAGTTGGAGCACTTTTATTTTTAATTTTTTAATTTTTACTTGAATTGTTATTTTGTTAAGTTGCTTGTAAAAGATTTGATTATAGAGGCAATCAGAGATATTAATATAATTGTGTGGTTGCAAACAACATACGAATGGATAAGTGAGGATAACGCAGGTTGAGTTTCCAAAATGGAAAAAAAAAATTATTATAAATGAGTGATAAACTATAAATGATGAGGTAAAATAAAGTGATATGTATAATTAGATTCATATAATTATATTTAATAAATAAATATTATTCCAATTAATATCGTAATATAATTGTAATATATATAAGTATTTAAATAAAATTTTATAAAGAGATAAAAACAAAACAATTATTTTTATGAAATAATAGTTTTAGACCCGTACAAATACACGGATTCATAATTTAAATTTGATAAATATATATTAATATTAATTAACTATTTATAATTATTATTGTTAAAAAAAATTAATTTAAAATAATAATAAAAAAAATTAATGTAATTTTTGGTTAGGTTGTCTTTATACAATTATTACTTTAGTAAAGAATAATTATTATTTTATTAGTAAATATTTAATTATCACTTTAGGAAAATATATATATAATTATTATTATTTTATGAACAATGTGTGATATTTTGTGATAGTACCATATAATATAAATATGAGTGATACTTCATTTAATAAATAAATCAAATATATTGATTGAAATTAATATATATTTTTATGAATAACTTTGCTTGAAAGTAACTTAGATTAATTTAACTATTTTTAATTGATATTAGATATAATATAATCTCGACAAGAAAATAATTTCAACATAATTATTACACATAAAATAATAATTTAATATTCATATTTAAAAGTTAATATAAATAAAATTATTAAATATAAATTATATAACCATTATTTATTATAAGAATATTTTGATATTTATTAATGATCAAGAGAAAAAAAAATTAAATTCCTAATAATAATTTAAAGTTCATAATGTAAAGTCAATATAAATAAAATTATCAAATATAAATTATACAACAATTATTTATTATAAGAATACTTTGATATTTATTAATGTACAAGAGAAAGAAAAAAAAGTAAAATTAAAACTTTAAAAGAAAAATGAATATATATAAGTTTATACTATAAAGTCAATATAAATAAATTATGAAATATAAATTATAAAACTATTATTTATTATAAAAATATTTTGATATTTATTAATGCACAAGAGAAAAAAAATTAAATTAAATATTTTTAAAAAAATTAATATATATTGAAAGTAAAAAAGAAGAAAAAGAATAAGAAAAAGAAAGAGTAGTTCATAATATAAAGTCAATATAAATAAAATTATCAAATAAAAATTATACAATTATTATTTATTATAATAATATTTTGATATTCATAGATTATCTTTAATTATTCTTGTATTATCATTTTTACATGATAAAATGATTAAATTATTATAAAAATAATAAAATGATAAAAATACTATAATTAGCATAATATAGTGATCATAAGAGCATTTGTCTCTATTTATGTATAGGTATTAAAACTAAAACTAATCCATATACACAAATGTTAAAACATAAGATATAATTTATTTATTAAATATCTGACATTAATTAAAAATACATTTTTGTATACAATTTAAGATAGACATGTAAAAAGATCCATAAAAAATAGCCAACAAACAAACACAAACATGAAAGATATAAATGAATTTTTTTTTGTCTCATCACACTTCTTTTCTTCCCTTCATTTTTTCTAGGTTTGGTCAACAAAATTTGATTGTTATGGATTGAACAAAAATTAAGTAATTAAACTATTTTTAAATTACATGATATAATAGGTCAAAAATTAAGAAATATAATAATAGAATATATATTGCTTCAAATTAAATAAATATATTTAGGACAAAATAGTAATGGTAATTAATTTTTCATAAAATTTTAGTTATGCTAGTTTGCGAATTAATTTGATATGTTTGTGGTTAAAGGTGTTTAGTGAGGCTCTATTTCGAGTCACTTGATTTGGCTATTGTAGCTAGAGTTATTACACTGCAATTCATAAGTCTTGATGCATTGTTGAGTGTGTTTCATTATGTATGGGCAAAGATTGTAGGTATTGAGTTAAAAGTACAAGGTCATGCTACTTTCATGTTATACCTCGAAGACGCTAAGGACCTTATACTAGTATTGAGCAGGGCACCATGAAATTTCAAAAAAATTGATGTTGATTGTGAAAAGGGTAAAGCCTTATGTGAATCCTTTATCGATTACATTTGAATAATTTCTTTTTTGGTTGCAACTATAAGATGTGCCTACGAATTTGAGGAAAAATTCCATAGTTAGGAATGGGCAAAAAAACTACGAGTTTGGTTATCCGCGGTTTGGTTTTTATCCAGTAAATTTTGATGACAGGTACGGTTATACTAAAAATCGTACTTATTCGTACCCGAAATTAATTATATTTAGTATAAGATATCAAAGTAAAGTCCTCATGTAGTGCTTTTAAGTTCATAGTTTACCCTAATAATTTATGTTCTAGATATATAATGGCATACATTTAAATCTTTTCCTAATTTTTACCAAATAAAGAAACCCTAATCATATCTTCTTTCTTCCATTAACGTAGGGCCCTAAGAGTGTACTATGCAATAATTTTTGCATATTTAAGTGAGTCACCAATGAATCCCATTGATTGTAGGCTTTGTCTCACCTAATTGTACTGCTAACTTCAGATTAAATAGTTATATGTTTTTAATAGATTTGGTTGAGAATAAAATTATTTTTTCTAATCAATTGAGTCCAATTACTTCGGGCTTTGGGCTACAGAACCAAAGGAAGCCCAGTTGAATAGATTTTTTTTTAAGTTTCAACGGTTTTTTTTGGCTATTTTTTAATAATTATCACAAACCATTATCCGCGAGTAAAAAATTGTCCCCGAACTGTAATGATTTTTGGGCAATTTTGGATACATATTTTATAATTCGGTTTAAGGACGATTATATCAAAAACCATCCTCGCCTGTACTCGTGCCCATTCCTATCCATAGTCATTAAAATTGTAGAAAAGGCTGGTGTGGTTTTTAAAGTTGATAATTGTTTGGACATATAGCTAACTATAAGCCCAATCCAACTTCCAATGCCACCATAAAGGCAATCATTCCCAAGTAGCAACCACAATAGGACCCCATTCAAAGGAGGGCAGAAGGTAAATGTCTAGCATAATCTATCCATTCAAATAAAGTAAAAGACCTACCAATGGGAGAAAAAGGATAGAGTCACCTTTTAAAGCTGAGTGTGGATTTAAAAATTGAGATGAAAGGGTAACTATCTCGATTCTTACAAGAAAACTTCAACGTATTTGCATGGACCCCTACAGGCATGCCTCAGATCAACCCAAAGACCATAACCTATAGGTTAAATTTCTATCCAAAGGTTAGACTTGTCCAACAAAAAAAGAGAAAGTTCTCAAGGGAAAAGAATGAGGTGATAAAAGGTTAAGTAAACACTTTTAAAGAGATGGAGATTATAAGGGAGGTGAACTATCCTACTTGGTTGTCAAATGTGGTACTGGTAAAAAAGGAATATAGGTCACCCCGTATATGTGTGGCTTTATCGACTTAAACAAGACATGCCCCAAAGACTGTTTCCCCTTCCCCGATATCAATTAGCTGGTTGATGTTATTACTAGTTACCATCGTATCAGAATGCACCTAGAAGACAATGAGAAAACATCCTTCATCACCAAAGAATGGACCTTATGTTATACTAGAATTCCATTTGGATTGAAGAATGCAGGGGTCATATATCAATGCCCCATCAGCAAAATGTTTATCAATTAGTTGGGAAATAACTTGGAGGCATACATGGATAACATGGTAGTAAAGTCAACACAACCAATAAACCACGTTAAAGACTTGGAAGAGATATTTTTCGTAATCCAAAGGTATGTCATAAGACTTAATCCTAAGAAATGTGTTTTTGGTGTTGCTTTAGGAAAATTCTTAGGATACCTCATATCTACCTGAGGGATTAAGGCTAATCCTAACAAGATACAAGCCCTGGTGAGCATGAAGCCTTTTCAAAATCTAAAAAGGATTCAACAACTGAATGGAAGAATTGTGGCACTGAACAAATTCATCCCCAAATGCACAGAAAAGTGTCTACCATTCGTCAAGATGCTAAGGAAGAACACATCATATTCTTAGGACGAGAACTATGATAGAACATTTGAATAAATCAAACAGTACTTGAGCAGACCTCTTGTCCTAGTAAGCCCTTTCCTAGGAGAAATAATTTACTTGAATTTGGCCGTGACCCCCTAAACTTGTAGTGTCATACTTCTAGCTAAAAGAAACAAGATTCAACACCCTATCTACTACATCAACCAAATCTTAAGACACGCCCAAAGCAAATACCTAACAATAGACAAGTTAGAATTTTCCCTAAAATTCAGTGTGCAAAAGCTCTGACATTATTTTGGCTTGCACATAACGATAATACTCACCTTTCAACGACTCAAAAGCATACTGACAAGGCTATAATTCGTAGGGAGATTAGCATAAATTTTCATAGAGTTGGGAGATTACTATATCAAGTACATAGCTAGAATCACCATCAAGGGACAAATAGTGTCCCAGTTTGTGGCTGAGTTCAGTGAGATACTGGAGGTCACCGATGATAAGGCAAAAGAAGAGGTATATGTCATGGATCAAAAAGAAAATCCGACCTGACAAGTATTCATTGACTGCGTGCACAACTTCAATGATGGTGGACTAAGTGTGGTCATAGTTGATCATGATGAAAATTGTTTTGAGTATGCCATAAGGTTGGATTTCTAGGCAACTAATAACATTACAAAATATGAGGCAACTATATTTAGGACCATGATGAAAAATAAACTCATAATAGATAAAATCACCTTGCATAGTAACTCAAAGTTGGTTGTCAACCAGTACTTGAGGGTGTTAAAGGCTAATGATAGCAAGATGAAGAAATATCTAGAGAGGTTAAGAAAGGAGTGCTCAAAATTTTCTAACTTCTAGATCAAGGAAATAACTAGGAATGAAAATGGTCATACCAATGCTTTGGCTACTCTAGCCTTCATACAAGAAGCCAACCTCATTCAGGTAGTGTCAATTATGATTTGGCATAAGTATAGAAGAGGTCGAAAAAGTAGTCAAGAGTGTGGATGCCCTTACCAACCCATGGTTCACCCCGATCTTTCACTTCCTAAAGAGGGGAGACATATCCCAGGATCACAAAGTCACAAATGAAATCAAGCCCAAGGCAAGAAATTACCTAATTGAAGGCAACAAATTGTACGAAAGGATCACTCTCGAACTTGAGCTATTGTGTATAGATAGGGAAGGATATGATAGAGTAATGCTTGAAGCCCATAAACGAGAATGCAGTACTTATTTAGGTGGAAAGAGATTATCCCGACGAATTAAGAGGTAGGGGTATTATTGGCCCTCTATGCTAGCAGATTGCAAAAGGTACGCCCAAAAGTGTGATATGTGTCAAAAGTTTGCCCCATTATTATATACATGATGAGCACTTAAAAATCACTAAAATTATCATGATTTAATTTACTTTAATTGAAAAAAAAGATTTATATTTGTATGATTTTATCATATTTTTATATAATTTTTTCTTTCCAGAATCACGAGTATTTTTATTGTTTTTCAAGTATTTTCGTCCAAAAATAACTTAAAGACACGAAGAAAAATACCGGAGGCAATACATCACAAATATATTGATAAAATGAATGAGGAAAAGTCAAAAATAGGAAAAAAACATTGGACAAAATGGGTCAAAACGGTTAAAAATGCTGAAATCCCACGTGTAGTCGCTCATCTACACCAAATCCCGTGCGCAACGGCCCATCTATGTGGATTTTCACGTGCACTAGTGCACGCACACACCTAGAACACGTTGGTGCAATCCCAACACACACCCAACTAGCGCACATAGCCAGCATATGTCTGACACACGTCGCATTGATTTTTGTGCATGCCAACAAACACCCTTGCCATGTCGCGCACGTGCTAGCATACTCCTACATTGTATCCCACGTACTTCTAGCGAACAACTACCATGCCAAATGCCCGTTTACCAAAATGTTTACACCTCATATGCGTGCCAAACTGTGCAAACACGTACAAATTCAAATTTTGAAATATTTCCTCCCTTTTTTGGCCTTTTTATCACCTATAAAAGGTCACTCTTCTCCTATTGTAAAACACACAATTTTCTAATATCTTTCTCTCTCTAGAAAGTTTTTTTTTTTTTTAGTTTTTAGTTTTAAAGTTTTTTGCTTTTTGGGAATAACTAACTATGTTTTTATAGATTTTTAGTTTTTGATTCAATAAGAGGAAATGCAAATCCATTTAAAAGTTTTCCAACAATAGAATTAGGATCAAATTGTTATAAGTATTCTTTTAAGGTATAATTTTAATTAATTCTTTATAGTTATTTTTTATCTTTTATTCAAATATATGTTATATTTAATTTGTCTGTGATTAAATTTAACATGATTGGATGTTTGTAAATATGATGTAATTATAACGATGTTATGCTTGCGAAATATTAAATAGGTAAAATATTTCAAGATTTTATATCAGAGATGTTAGAGAGAAATATATTATTTTTCATTACAAACTTATATCTAAAAATTATATTTTAAGGTTTAATTATCCGGTTTAATTTATAGAAGTATTCATTTATTTGTTGGTACAATCTCCTAATAGTTAGAGTAAGACTCTATTTCAAAAGTTTTTTTAAGAATTATTATTTGAAAATATATTGACAACATATTTTCAGTAATGATTTTAAAATTTAAAAGTTAGTATTTAGATAATTAAATTCTTAAGTTTAAGTTTGTAATAAAAAATAATATATTTCTCTTTAACATCTCTGATATAAAATCTTGAATAAAAACAAAATAAATTTATTTTATAGAAATGTTTTACCTATTTAATATTTCGCAAGCATAACAACGTTATAATTACATCATATTTACAAACTACCAGCTATGTTAAATTTAATCACAGATAAATTAAATATAACATATAAAACACAAAACATAAAAATAATTGTAAAGAATTAATTTTAAAATTTTACCTCAAAAGAATTTTTACAGAATTTTGACGCTAATTTCGTTTCTGGAAAACCTCTAAATGAATTTACATTTCCGTTTATTGAATAAAGAACTAAAAATCTATAAAAACATAACTAATTCTTCTCAAAAAGAGGAGAACTTTAAAACTAAAAACTAAAAAAATAAAACTTTTTAAAGAAAGAAAGGTAGAGAGAGAAAAAGCTGAGAAAATTGTATCTTAAGGTGTGTTTTTTACAATGAGAGAGAGGAGATATTTATAGGTGAGAAAAAGGCTAAATAAAAGTGGAAACATATCTTCAAAAATGATGAAAGACTCATATTGGCCATGCTGGCATGCATGTAAGGCACTGACGCACGCGAGATTCAAGGAGTGGATGGGTACTGATGTAGGCGCTAACACGCGCAAGAATTTGGCATGACGTGCTTGCGGTTGTGCATAGGCTTGTGGCGTGAATGGGCAGTGCTACTCACGGACGTGTGCACCGCTGGGTAGTTTTGTCCACTTTTCAATTTGTTTTTTGTATTTTCTTCATTTGTGATGTATTACCTCTAGTATTATTCTTCGAGTTTTTAAATTATTTTTAAAGCAAAAATACCTAAAAAAATAAAAATACATGTGATTCTGTAAAGAAAAATTTATATAAAAATATGATAAAATCATATAAATATAGATATTTTTAATCAATTAAAGTACATTAAATCATGATAATTTTAGTACTTTTTAAGCACTCATCAAAACACTACTCTAAATCAGACCGAATAATTAAAAATTAAAATCTAATTTTTAGATTTAAGTTTGTAATGAAAAATAATATATTTCTTTCTAACATCCTTAATATAAAATCTTAAATAAAAACAAAATTAATTTATTTTATAAAAAAATTTACCTATTTAATATTTCGCAAGCATAACAACTTTATTATTATATCATATTTACAAATAACAAGTCATATTAAATTTAATAACATACAAATTAAATATAACATATAAAAATAAAATATATAAATAACTATAAAGAATTCATTTTAAAATTTTACCTTAAAAGAATCCTTACAGAATTTTGACACTAATTCCATTTCTGGAAAACCTCCAAACGAATTTACATTTACGTTTATTGAATCAAGAACTAAAAATCTATAAAAACATAGCTAGTTCTTCTCAAAAAGATGACTTTAAAACTAAAAACTATAAAAATAAAACTTTCTAGAGAGAGAGAGAGAGAGAGAGAGTTGAGAAAATTGTGTCTTAAGGTGTGTTTTTTATAATTAGGGAATGGGTTTTTTATAGATGAGGAAAAAGTTAAAAAAAATGAAAAAAAAAATCTTAACAAAATGATGATATACGTGTATTAGACATGCTAGCATGCATGTGGGGTGCTAACACCCACGACTAGGTGGGATTCGCAGAGTGGATGGATGTTGATGCAGGTGTTGATGAGTGTAGGAATTTGGTATGACGCGCGCGCGACTGTGCGTGGAATAGATGCGTGAATGGGTGCAACTGCTCACTTACTTGTGGCGTGAATGGTCGTGGTTGCCATTTTGCCTTTTTTCCATTTTTTACTTTTTTCTCAACATATTTGTGATGTATTACCTCCAATATTATTCTTCGAGTAATTAAATTATTTTTGAAAATAAAATTCTTAAAAAACAATAAAAATATCTATGATTCTAAAATGACAAATTTATATAAAAATATGATAAAATCATATAAATATAAATCTTTTTAATAAAATAAAGTACATTAAATCATGATAATTTTAGTGATTTTTAAGTATACATCATTGTCCTAGGAATACAAGCCTAGGGTGCTTTCTCTATGCATGGTCTTTATCTATAAAAGATTAGGAAACATGAAAAAGGTAAGGCAAGAGAAGTAGAAATTACCTAGGGTTGGGTTTGAAATAAAATGGGTAATGATTCTTTAAACCTACCTAAAACAAAAGTATAAGATTGTTAGATTCAAGAAGTTTTTTGTTAAAACATGAGCGAGAAATCTAGATGCCAAGCTAATTTCTTACCACTGAGCTAAAAATTTTCATAGCTCGAGCTGAGATGATAGAGCTTTTCTCTTGTGAAATTTTTGTCTGATTTATAGGAAATGACAAAAAAAGGAGAGGCCTCAACTCCACCTTATATAGAAGTGGATATTTTCTCTCTCCAATAAATTGAAAATCATTTATTAAGGCAAGTCAAACGTTCCAAATTTGATGCACAATTGCTATTCTTCCACCCATGTTGAAGAACCAAGCTAAAAGAGTAGGGGGACTAGATGGTTTGACATATAGTTCGACCTAAGCCTGATCCAACTTACAACATGATCTGTTAGAAAGGTTCTCTCTACCTGTGCCCATAGCCACACTTTTGGGAGGGACCAGCTTACACCCACGAGCCTTAGTGTTGTAAGGTCGACCTCAAGCCTGAGTTAGGGGTGGTCGATCCCGAGCTGTAAATGTATTTTCTTTTATAATTGTATCTCATTGACACATTGTGATGTGTATACCTTATGTAATCGACATGTGTACATACAATGCTATCTATATATACGTGGACTTCCTAAGAAATCCATACATTCCATAAAATTCTCTACTCTCTAGTTTCTTTCTTTACAAATCGAACCAATCCCAACAATAAGTATTCTCTATCCAATGGCTTTTCCCAATCAATTAGGGTGAAAATTGAGTTTAATCTAAGTAACGCTCTGGTTCCAAGAGTTAAAATTTATTTGTTTGGTTCTATTTTTGGTGCTAAGGTGATATGGATAGACCTAAAATATGAACGCTTGCCAAGGATATGATACTAATGAGAAATGCTTACTCATGATACCAAACTTTGTGGAGCTACTAGTGGTATGTATGTTGGCTTTTAGGGTAGACATGCCAACTATGATGAATGGCTAAAGGTTGATATAAACATGTGTACTTCTGCTCATGTTAAAGGTATTGTGGGCAAAGATCGTGGTTCAGGGTAGTATGAGCCTTCTTCAATGCAAAAGGTAAGAAAGGTTGATTAAAAGACTTGTGCCGATGGTGGAAATGATAATGTGAGGCGAGGTGTGGCTATTAGTGGTGCATTGGATACTAAGGAAGAAATTGAGGGTTTAAGCTTGACTGTAGATGATTTGGTACATGAGAAGAGAATTAATTCCAAGGTGCTAAGGAAGGACAAGAGCTCTATAGCTGATGTTGGCAAGATGTTGCAATCTAGTGATGGCAAGTGTGTGGAAGGGGAGTCAAAGGATGTCTCCAATGTATCCACTTCTTCCAATGTTGGACCTATGCCATCCTTCTTGGTGGAGTAATGGTGGTAGTTGATTTTTACATGGTTGTTGTGTGTGTGTGTGCACACTTTTTTTTGTGTCTTGACACAATGAGTAGTTTGTATGTTGGTAATCAATTTTAGGTGTTTGTTTTTTTCATTTGGTTTGTTGTTTTGAGTGTGTATGTGTGCGTTAATAATAATTGTGTTGTTTGGTTAGGAGTTTTTTATGGTTTGGTGCTTAAATATGAACTGGTAGGTTTGTATTTGTTTCGTTAAAAAAGTGTTGTTAGACAATAGCACTTAGAGAAACAAGTAGAGCTACTGGTTAGAAGCTCATCTTCTAGTAGTTTTGCTACTTGGGATAGGGTGAAACAGGTAGATGGCCATTGTTATTCTCAATATTATCATTTGAGGTTCTTGTACTATATTGTTATTTAACGATATTATCTCATTTTGATTTAAAAAAAGTTAAATCTTCCAAGGTATTTTAATTTTTTATAAGATGTATTTTAATCATATAATTTTTAGGTTATATTTATAAAGTTAAGTAACTCTAAAAGTTTCAACAAAAGACAAAATTGCATAAAAGTTTAAAATGTGGTAGCATAATTTTTAGAGTTAAGTAATTCTAAAAGTTTCAATAAAAGACAAATTTCATAAAAGTTCAAAATGTGGTAGCATGATAGATTTTTTAAAGATAATATTGGAATTGCAAGATTTTCAATTGAAATGATTTATTATAAAAAAAATGAAAAGACAAACTTAAGAAACCCAAAGGTGGCGTTTGGTTTGTAAAATAGAATCAAAATCAAAATCAAAATCAAAATCAAAATGAAAAGGAAACAATTTTATTTGGTTTGACCATTGGAATCAAGCTCAGAACCAGGATTACAGTGTTTGGTTTGCCACTGAAATAGAACAGAAAAAATTTTAAATTACCTTAATACCCCTATATTCAGTAAAGTTCAAATAATGTTATTTAATTACTATTTTTTCGTCAGACAAAATACATTATTAAAATTATTATTTTTCTAAATAGGGTTTAGGATTTTGAGGTTTGGGATTTAGGATTTAGGGTTTAGGAATTTAGGATTTAGGTTTTAGGGTTTAGGGTTTTAGAATTTGGGATTTTGGATTTAGGGTTTAGGATTTTAGGATTTGGAATTTAGGATTTAGGTTTGAGGGTTTAGTATTTTAGGGTTTTGGGATTTAGGATTTAGGGTTTCGTGATTTAGGTTTTAGGATTTAGGATTTTAGGGTTTTGGGTTTTGGATTTTGGGATTTAAGGTTTAGGGTTTAGGATTTTGGAATTTAGGGTTTTGGGTTTTGGATTTTAGGTTTGGGGATTTGGGATTTAGGGTTTAGTGTTTTGGGTTTAGGGTTTTAGGATTTTGATTTAGGGTTTTGGGTTTTGGATTTTAGGTTTGGGGATTTGGGATTTGAGTTTGGGGTTATAGTTGAGGTGAAGGAAAAATTCAAAAAAAATTGAGATGGGAATGAAATCATGATTCCTAAAGGGGAGAAGGAATTGTGATTTCTTCTCCTGTAGTAATCGATTTCATTCTATACCCTTCATTCAGCCTAACCAAACACACAAATGGAAGGAATCAATTCTGATTCCATTCCCTCCAACCAAATATCACCAAAAAGCCTAAAAATAGTCACATCCTTTTAGTTCTTGTTTGATACAAAAACATTCAAAAATGTTTTGAATATATCCGCTAATAAACCATTTAAACCAATAGTGAACCATGAAATGTAGCAGCGAGTCAATTTTTCATTGTTATGTGTTTTTTTCCTTCCATTAAATGAATATTTTCTACTTAAGATTATCACCTAAGAACAATGATAAAAATATCCACAATAATATCTCTATTTTATATATCTCATCATCAAAACGTAATATATATATATATATATATATATATATATATATATATATATATATATATATATATATATCTTTTAATCAAATTGTTACGAAATTGTGAAAAATATTGCTTTAATGTCGTTGTCGTTTAAATGTTATTTTTTGACTAAAATATCTTAAATATTGTAGATATTGTCGTTAAAATATTCCTAAATTATTTTTAAAATATAAAAAAAAATATCAAAAATGTTAATCCTTGATTAATGTTTCTCTTTTTTCTTCTTTCTAGTCAATTATTTCAATTCAATTTTTTTTCTTATTTTTACAAAAGAGAATATATTATCTTTTCTTATTTTTTGTTGCCTATTTGATATAGATATATAATAAATAGGTAAAGTATCGATTATTATGATTGATCGTAAATTAGATTTGTAAAATCTATACAAAATAGTTGGCATATAAAAAATCATGTTAGTAATAATAAAACATTAGAAAATAATTAAAACTTGCATATAATGACTCTAATAGAGGTGGATCAAATACTTATAGATAAATCATTGAAATTTATTTTCTTACTGTCAAGATTTATATAGTCAATACAATTAGATAATATATTTAATTATTTTAAATCTTTTAACTACTTATTTTACAATATTTAACAAAAAATAATATATATTTTATTATACGATATTTTAATTAATAATATATATATTAAATAGTAATTGATTGTTTTGATATTTTATAAAAAAATAATCATATTATCTGTAACAGTTTAGTCTTATTATTACTAAAAAGTGATCACATAAAGATAAAGATAATATTTATTTATTTTTAATTTTTTGAATTACATTAAAGATAAACTACTATAACTTAAATAAATTGTAATCGAAATAATTGAAGAAAAATAAATAAATAAATATTTATTTATCCTTGTATACTTTTTTGTAACAATGAGACTAAATTGTTATAAAAAAAATAAGTATATAATATAAGTATCATTTTTAAAAAATATAAAACCTTTAAAATCCCTTGCTTTTTATAGGAATTTTTAGAGTTATAAGACTAAAAATATAACATAAAAATTACAAAATTAAAATATACCTTATAAAAAATTACAAGACCCTTGGCAATCTAAAAATTGGGTAATCGTGGTAAAGCTAATTTATAATCTTTTTGTATTATAGCCATAACAACAGTGCCATGCATAATTTACACAGAAGGGGAAAAATGGCTCGGGCATCGAAGAAGAAGAAACAAACTTTTGTTTCTAAGTTCCATAGTTTAATAATTAATTAGGATTCATTTTCATGTATCTCATTAAAAAAAATTAATTTAATATTCATTTTTGGTTTTAATTTAATACCTTAGCTTATAAAATAATTTTAAGTAGTATCCTATTTCATAAAATAGTTTCAATTTACTACCTTTGTTCATAAATTTAATACTCTATTTTTTGTTCATTATTGTTAACGTTGTAACCATTTAACTAACAGAGATACTAAATTAAAATTCTTCAACAACATTAAAAAAAAATGGTATCAATTTCTAAACTTATACTTCTCACTAAGTATCTTTTATTTTATTTTTTTGTTTAATTACTGTTAAGAGACTACACATATTACAAATCAAGAAATAACCAATATTAACCTCACAAGGAGAATAAGAGCGGTCTAAAAAAAACATTGCTATCGTAACCAAAATACAAGACTGATGTAACCGTATGGGTTCGTAAAATTTAGTTTATGGAAAAATAGTCCCCAAACTTTTATTTTTTCTATAATTCAATCCCTAAAATTATTAATTTCCACACTAAAGTCCTTTTTTTCAATTACACGCATAATCAACTAACAGCTCAGCAATTTTATCACTACGAATTCCGTATAATCCTTTAGCTCACCATGGTTAACGTCTGGTGCCGTTGGAGTCCTATTAAGTACGTTCAGCGCCAAAATCTCCTGCGCTTGCTGAAAATTCTGTCAGCTTCATGTTTTCTGTTTGCATCAGGTTTTTATTTCTATCTCTTATAATAAACAAGGAACAATGAAAATAAGAGCGTGTTTGATCACTTTACGATTGTTCTTAAAAATTGACTCCAAAAACAGTAAAACAAGTCTAGGTTGTTTACAATCTTTTTTTTGTTTTTGTTTTTTAGAACACCTTTAGAAAACAATATTTTAAAAAAATGGCCAAACACCCTAATTTGTTTTTAAAAATATTTAATTTTTACTTTTGGTATAAAAAACAGTATTCAAGTTAATTAGACAAACAAGCCCTTAATAAATACCTACTTGAAAGTTCTCTTCCTATATGAACGAATCTTTATTATGGATTGAAAGGTAAAATGAGTAACCAAACTTTTTTTTTTTTTTTGAGGAAAACATAAGTACGAGGCACCATGATGAAGTACCACGAAAAAGAAAAAAAGAATAGAACGAAAAAGAACCTTGAATATCGTATAACACAACTTTCCTGATTTCCTTCATTTACATTCTCTAATCCAAATTATCTTCTTCAGCCATCACTTAAAACAGAACAAACCTGAAAAGAAATATAAATATATCCATGAATACTGGTAATGTGGAGAAGGAATGTGTACTACTTAAATGGGAGGGGTAGAATAGACTAGTTAGAACTTGGAACCAGTAAAACATTGCTTAGGATTTAGCAGCATCCTGCCTTTGGAGGCTTTTCAACAGCAGCTTCTTGGTTTTCATCTCCCTGTAAAACCACAGTTGTCTTTTCATTTCTCGTCCAGGTGGCATCTAATTTCCCACCATCTTGAGATATCATAACTTTTCGGCTTAATATGTTGTAGATCTCTTTCACTACCGTCTGGAAGGCAAGAGTGACATTGGATGAATCAAGTGCCGATGTTTCCATGAAAAACAAACCCTCAGCTTCTGCCAAGGCTTTGCCTTCGGCAGTGGATACCTCCCTGGCATCCGTAAGATCGGTCTTGTTGCCCACAAGTATTGTAACCACATTCATGTCCGAATGAGCTGTTCAAGTTTAGACTGACCCAATCAATTATCTTACATTGCATAAGGTAATTAATCGAGAAAATCTTTGATATAATCAGCATAGCAGAATAAACAGGCATATGTACTAGGATATACAAGAGAAATGAACCACTTTCATGGACAGAAGCAGCAGAAGAAAAGAAAAAGACAACGTGAAAGCACACATTTTCCAAATTAACAATTTTGAACATAACTCATTGACTTTGGTTCGTACATCAGGTAAAACAATGCAGTGTAAACTGTGTACTATGGTACCAAATGAATTATTCTAGGATTAATTACAATGCAGACAGATGCTTCACTCCAAAAAACTGAACTAAACAAGTTAAAGGTTCAAGAACCAATGAAGCTCCAGCACAATGAATATTAACACTATATTTTGTCATGCAGTATTCTTAATTGAAGCGTAACTGAAGGAAAATGCAATATTTTGTTATGCCAATACTATGGTCCACACTTTTCCATAAACTTCAGACCGAGAAAGATGATACACAGAGGATGGAAAACGACTATTTAAAGTAGCAAAAGGGGAAGATTTACTAGAATCTTACTGTGAAGTTCATTAAGCCATCTACCAACGCTCTCAAAAGTCTGGCTTCTACTGATATCATACACTACCAGAGCTCCGACAGCACCTCTATAATATGCAGATGTGACAGCTCTGAAGCGTTCCTGACCAGCTGTGTCCCATATCTGTGCTTTAACTTCCTTTCCATTAATATCCATTTTCTGCGTTTGGAATTCTACACCTATAGTCGACTTTGAATTAGGGTAAAACTCATCTCTGGCGAATCTTGCAAGCAAATTTGATTTCCCAACAGCTGAGTCACCAATAAGAACAATCTTAAAAAGATAATCCTCGGTTTTTTCCTCTTCACGAAAAGACATTGTCAGCTTCCCAGAGTTGTCACTCTATGGAACCACATTAACATAGAATAAACATCTGATATTTCGGTTGAGGACAACAGTTTTACCTAAGAAGCATCAACCTTACCCTACTTAGGATTAGAAGATAGAATTAACTATTGAATAAGAAAACAGCTCAGGCGACAAACTTAGCAGGTAAGGCAGGTATATAAGGGAGAACAGTTGCCTTTCAATTCAGCTACTTGGATGTACCATAAACAGAATCTAAGAAAATGCCCATCTTATGAAGCCAGTGTCGGGTAGGAAAAAGAAACTACTCCAACTTCAGTTTGTGCATGTAACCAAAACTGAAACTGTACATCAATGATCTTAACTGTAAGCTTCTCGTATGTTATATTCCAGTCATGCTGACTAGGAACATTCACAGTGCAACTATTTAAAGTACCTGCAGCAGAATAAGAAATAAATAAAAAGGAGCATCAATAGTTATAGAATAATGATAAAGACCAATATAGTTTGGCGCAAGAGATCTATAAAATTGGCAGCACTTTGGAACTTGACTTCTCAGCTTTTTAATATGTACATTAGGATCTGCTTTGGGAGGAGTGGAAAAGGCTTTATATGTGTGTACTGAAATTATATGATGGGATACGTAGCCTCCCTTATGGAGAACTAAAACTAGGGTAAAATAGTCCTTCCTTTGTTGAGCTATGTAGCTTACCTTATTAAGAGCTAAAACAAGGGTAAAATTGTCACATTATAATATGAATATAAAGATATAAAAAAAATCAATTTTATAACCTAAAATGGGAAGTAACAACCCTTTCATGAAAACTTTAACTTTAAATTTAGAAAAATAAACCCTAAAATCAAAATAAAACAACTTAATATAAATGAAGGACCATTTTAACATTGTTGTAGCATTTCGATAAGGTGAGCTACGTATCCAGCCATATCTATCTATCTATCTAATCTATATATTTTTGGTTAGAGGGTTCACATTCTGATAAGGTCTGGAAAGTTTGTTCTGTTTACTATGTTATGCTAATGAAAGGTAGGCCTGCTCAAAGGCTCCTTACTTGTTGTCTCTACCCAGAAAATAAAAGCTTTCAATTAAAATGATAATAAATTTACAGGCACAGGACACCTGACAGAGGACTTGTTAGAAATTTAGATAGGTGACCGAGTGAGAATTCAAAATCTAAAACAAAAGTAATAATAATTAAGCATTTTTCTAGAAAGAGAATCAGTAGAAGTGCATCTTATGATTCCATGTTATATCTGTATGGATCCCTCAAGTTTTAGCTTCATGTACGAGTTCAAAACAAAATACAAAATCATAGAAAAGGTTTACTGAAATGAAGAGCATAGCCCATCATTAACTTTCTCATTCAATGGACAAGGAAGCAGAAATTCACTTCATTAAGCTTCTTAAGCCCCTGCTTTTGAATTCAGCTTTACCAAAATTTCATATTAAGCTTTTGAATTCAGCTTTTAGCCTAGATAAAATCTTCAGGCATACCTTACTTGAAGAGTCATTGCCTTCCATTATTTTATAAATTATAACAGGGAAAGTGGTATGTACAAGGTAGAACTAGAAAGGTCCTTATATAGATGTTTTACAGTGAGCTTAGAGATCACATGTACATCATTCCATAACATTAAAAAGATATAATCTACTATAAGAGCTAATGTTCAAACTTCCAGTTTAGCACCTGAAGAACCTAAAGTAAATCCCTGAAAACATCAAATTAATCTTCAAGGACACTCAAGTATAAAATCTAATTAGAACAACCATCTACTGACTACTTTCTGAAAAAGAGCAAACTGAAAATAGCCCAAACTCGATTGTCCCTCTTGTTCCATACCCAAAAGAAGAAGAAGAAGAAGATCTCAATGTTTAGTTCCCAAAATGATCCAAATGTCTAATTCCAAACATACACGATTGACATTAGTATAAATCTTTTAATTTCTAATAGCATTATGGACGCTTCTTATCAGCTTGACTCCCTACCAACAATAGATATCTTTCTCCAAAAGAAACTCCAAAAATATTGGGAAATCGAATCTAACAATCCACATTCCACATTCAGTACAAAAAAGCCATAACCAACAGATAAATTTTCCAAACTATAAAGAAATAAATCTACACCAGTACTACCTGCTTTCATACTAAATTTCAGATCGCTAAGTTCCATCGATTCGAAATCCACATTACAACAAATGAGAAAGTCGAGAAATCAAAGCTATCAAAATCATTACAATTTTCCGATTAGAAAACGCAAGAAATCCCCCAAAAAAATACGAGATCCAATAATAACCAACAAGAATACATGTCTACAACTAATATTCATTCAATAGCAAGTTTGAATAATCAACTCATAATTTTGAGAAATAGTTAAAAAGTAAATTTCAATTTCATAAGGAAAACAATATATAAGAAAAACCCTGGGAGAAGCGAAAAGAGGTCAGATGAGGTGCTCTGATTGTCGTGGAAGGCAGGTACACTGTTTACGTACACGGATACATAGACACGCTTATATATACACACATGGACAGAGGCTTACCGTGAAATGTGATCGGCGAGGAATACTGTGACGATTCACGGAGATGAGGAGACGGTTTAAAAGAGGAAATGATCGGAGACAGAGGGGACGAAGTCTATAAGAGCTCACCAAAAACCGAGATGGTAAAAGGGCGCGTGAGGATATTGGAAGGGTAGGTTAATAATTATAATTATTTTGTATTAAGTTTAGGTATATTTAGTTAATAATTATTATGTATAAATTAATAGTAATTTTTTACTATTTAATCACATTTTATATTTTTAATATTTATTCTAATTAACTTATTAATTTAGGGATCTTATTAAACAAATTATTTATATACGATGATCTAATAATTTATCTCAATTATGGTTTCAATTCAATTATATTATTTAATCTAATTTTTATGTTATTAATTGTTTAACAATAATTAATCTATAGATTTAATTACATATATTTGAGAGAATTATTTAATTATTTATCTTGATTAAATAAAATTATAGTTTCTAAGTAAAGATGTATAATTCTTATATGTAAACTAAAATTAATAAGCTTAATGAGTAATATGTAATTTAATTAATATGAGAGTGTTATCATGTTAATAATTATATGATGTGTAGTTTACTTGAAAGAGGAATACATGTTATGTTCGATTCAATTGATTATGTAATTGATTGGTATTATATTGAGGAGATTTTAGTGATTCACATGGTTAAGAAATTAGAAGATTAAGTATTCTTAGATATTTTATCATATATCTTTTTAGTTGATAATTTTGAATTCATTAATTACTTACTATTTAATTTTAGTTCTTTTAATTTTACTTTTTTAAAACACAATAAATTAATCTTTATTTTTTTGGTTTTAAAATGAACTTCTAATAACATAATATCTGTGAGAACGATATTTTACTATCATTATATTATTTGTTTGTTATACATATACTTACGTGACTATTGTATTTGTACATATAAAAGGAGGACCTCGAACCTATTACAAAATGAAGAGGTTAAGCTTTACAAAAATACTTAGCTTGAACCTATTAAAAAACTTAAACATTCCCAAGATTATTGGTTGCATCTCCCACCTTGGCTTCATCTTTAGTTTCCTTAGACTATTCATCATCCATCTAAGTATGAGTAAGTGAACCTAGCAGTGTGATTGAGATGTTCAAAATATAATAGTAGTACTTTCCAAGTTTCTTTTTCTTGGCCTCCTTCTTAAAAGATTCTATGGCTATATTATAGTCAATATGAGTATTATCTCTTAATTGCTCGACTGTAGTGCTCATATCATATTTTATTTTCTCAAACTCATGCCTAGTTTTTCCAGCTTGTGTTTAGTTGCATCACCCTTGATTATGGCTCTCTTATCCTCCTTTCTAGATGCCTCGACCTTCCTTGCATAATCATTAACCTTATTAGTAGCCCAAGCTAACTTTTCCTTCTTCTTAATGGCATCCCTCTCTTATTAAGTGGCTTAGCAATTTACAAGGCTAGTTTAGTTCGAGTATAGTTATGGCCTTTTTTTCCTTTGTCAATCTCATCCTTTAACTTGACCACACCACTCACCCTTAAGCTCCTAACTGAGCCTAAAAAAAAGTTTGTGATAATGAGATAAGTAAATTAAAGGTACAAACAGAGTCAAAGTATGAGGAAAGACTTGTTTTCATTACTTGAATAAGGAGCCTATTCATGGCAAGAGAAAGCTCGATGTCTTTGCACAAGGTATTGAACCATTTCTCTAAAACCATATACGGGAGGTGTTGGAAAAAGTGGTCTATGGGTATGGAACCATACCATCGGGCTCACTTTAGTTTAAGTCCTCAATAAATCCTTTCCCCAACTCTCGTGCATGAAAAGCTGGTGTCTGTTGGCTAGAAAAGATTGGAACAAGTGTCTATTGACTTAGGAAAACTGGAAAAAGATCCAGTTACAACCTTCAAATCTTAGGAAAGAAAAGGTTCTTTAGTAGTAATGTGTGATCCCCTTTTTCTCTTGGATTGAGCTGGAGCATGAGGATTATCTTTTCTCAAGATTTTGCTCCTCTTCTTTTCCTTTGAAGAGCCCATACATTTTTGGGAGCCAACACATTTTTATAAGTCCATACCTTTTTGAGAGCCTGTGCTCTTCTGTTTGGCAAATCAGGCAAGCCTTACCTTTGGATCGAACTCCATTGCTACAAAAAGAAAACATTGTCATGTTAGAATATCAAGAACAAATAAAACTTTACATAAGCACGAGCTAATGAAAAGATGACCCCCAAAGTTACTAGGTGGACTTCTACATCTAGTTGGTACTCGAGGATTATGAATGATTCTGATTAGAGGAGGGATAAAACATGATCTCATCAATTTACACATTACAAAACATAGTGTTGTTAAAAGTTTCTTCCACTATGTAGGCTTAGATAGATAGTTCTAGATAGGTGCTAGCATTTCCTTGGCCTCGGGGCTCAAGGTTATTATGTACGAGCTCGTGTTTTTAATAATGAGTTTCATGTCAGCCCAAGAATTTCTCACGAGCCTCTTTTCATTCTCATTGATCTCCCACTTACCAGAAATGTAGAAGAAATATTGCTTCCAGATATTTCTATTTTTGGAAACCATGACCTTTAAACCTTTATCATGTTTAGCTGACATGTAAACTCTTCTCATATAAGTGGGGCTTTGTTTCAACATGTATGCTTTATAGAACTTGAGCATCTCCAACTTCACTTCGAGCTCTATACATATTAAAATATGCAAAAAAAGGTACATCTACCTCTTTGGCATTAATTGGTTGGGAGTGAGCTAAACATGATCCCAAGCCATAGAGCCTTTTTCATGAAAAGTCATCCAACCCTCAAAGGGGTTCAATATCTAGTGCATCTAGACTGGGGATTAGTATGTTGGTAGTTGGTGGTATGCATTATTTTTTCTTAGCCTATTTTCATCCTTTGAAGGTAAACTAGTGGGCATCTTGGCATTCCAACCTTTTTTTCTACCCATTGGCTCCTTAATCCCTCTTTAACGTGACTTATTTCTCCACACTCTTAGAATAGATATTTATAAGTGAGAGACCCTCAGTCTAATAGTCCGAGTAATGTGTGATAGAGATGTTGATGTGGTAGGAATCTTAGGTTGGACACTTAACACGTTTTCATCCTCTAAGGATTTTCTCTCATCCAAGTTTGAACTCGAGCTCACACTTTCTTCCTTATTTGAATACGTGACATATTTGGGGCTTTCCCAAGATTAAGAAAAACCCAAGGAGGGTGAAGGTAAGACCATTATAACTATTGCCATACTTACCATTTCTCTATGCATGTTTGCTACAAAAGAACAAAAAGAAAAAGAAAAGGATAAGATATGAGGAGTCATGGAGTTACCTAAAAAGTCGAGGAGGAAAATTAAGAATCTACTTGAAAAGAATGAGATTTGGTTGGATGCAAGGATGAATCTTTAAGAACTGAGCAAAGATATGTAAAAATATGGCCTACTTTTCTTACAGTCCGAGTAACAAAACTATAAGGCACGAGATGAAGTAAAAGAGATTTTTTGAGAGAGAATTAGCTTGGTATTTTGAAAATTATGATAATGAATATCTTGTCTCTCTTTTAATATAGAGGTTTTGATTTTCTTTCTCCAATTAACTAACAAGTTGAAAGATCTTTGGAGTATTTATTAGAGCATATAAAATCATTTCACATTCAATTTGCATCATTTTACCTACCCAACCTTTTATTCTTTCATCTCAATTAAAGAGCCGAGTAAATAGAGTAAGCAAACTTGATGTTTAAGCATAAGGTATGACATGATGTTGCCTTTATAATTCTCAAGCCTTAAAGTTGGATACTTAAAACACCAGAGGTTCCACCACCAGCTTAGTGTTACAATGTGATCACACTTATAATAGTTTATGTTTTTACTACTATATTCCTCTAATATATTATGATGTATATCTCTATATAATCGACACGTGTACATGTAAATTTCTTATGTGTGTGTGTATATATATATATATATATGAACTTGGTACCGAATTTGACACATTCATCCTCATTTCACATTTTTCTAATTTCTCTATCTAAATTGGATTATCCCTAATAGATAATATATATACTTGAATTAATTGTTTTTAGTATAATTATTAATCATTACATAACGTAACACGATTAGTTTTGTTTGAAAAACTAAAATAGTATAAATTAATAAAATAATAATATAACAACTCGAGATTAATAAGACGTGGGAATATGATTAAGGAACTATTTTTATCTAGATTCCAATTCAATTAATTAAACTAGAATTTAATAATTTTTCAATTCCTTATTATATGACATAACTTAGAATTTATTGTATTGATAATTTTAGAATTAGAAATCTTAACTCGCTTAAAATTTTCTACTATTTTTATAATTTAATGGACTACAATGATCACCAATAAAATCTAATTATTAAATAGTCAAATGACATTATAACATGTTCAAATTAACAACAATTTAAGTGATAAAAAATAATAGTTAAACTAAATAAAATTAACGTCTTTGATGGTTTTTTAATCTAGTTAAAGATTGATTTTACTTGCGCTTAGCAAAACACAAGTTGTTAGATTATAATGATTAGTAAATTTAAACTAAAATTATAATATAACAATAAACATTAATAAATAAATAATTAGTAGATATCTTAATCATTTAAAAATATAATTTGATATTTATATATAAAATCAATCACATTATGGATTTAAAAGACATAAAAATTAAATCATAGAATAAATTTATATTATTAAATCATCATATAAGGTTCAAAAATTGATACAAATCACATAAACTACATTAGCTATCCATAAAGCTAATAAACTAGAAATGAAGAAGAAGTTTAGATTATTAGTGATAAATGATCATGGATCTTAAATCTCCATCTTCCTCTCTTAAACTTATGAAAAGCTATTGCATCTCTTTAATCTATTTTGTGTTTTTTTTTAATTATGATGTATACATAATATATTTCAAGCAAATCTTGGGTCTCTAATTAACTCCTTACTATCCAAATATTGTCATTTAAAATTGAGGCTAAAAATGATCTTATTTTGCAAATTCTTGGATGGTGTAGGGATGGTAAATTGATCCGAGAGGATGTTCGCGGGATCGAGATTAAAGTTTGCGCGATAGAGTTAGTTGTTCACTCAATTGAGATTCTTTCTCACTCGAGCAAACAGGTTACACACATTTTGGTACCAAACATCTAAAAACAATAATATAATACATAAAAGGGCATTTGGAACACAAAAATAAGTGTAAATGTGGTAAAATTCTATGAGTATAATATGTATATATATGCATCTATCAATTACTTGGTCTCTATTTCCGATCAATATCCCACTTGTAAAAAATCTTACAAAAAATCGATCAACGGAAAAGAGAAAAGCACAAGTGCCTTTAGTTTTTCAAAACAAACTGAGGCCAGGCCAACAATAAATTAATTAGAGTTGCATCGTAAGATGATAAAAATACTACTTTCTATTTTTAATGTTAGTTTTTTCACATTCGCATATACCTGGTTTTCTAAAGTGAAAAGATCACAAATAAATTTTATAATGTCAAGCAATTTTTGGAAGCAACAAACTTTTTTTGGGTTGTGACTCAATGATCAAATTTTGGAGCGCTTTTTTTTGTATAAAATCACAATCATTAACTGTGAAATTGATTTAGAAGATTAACATGGTATTATTGTGTCTGAGAAACAGTTTGAGATCATCCGTTGGGTAGAGAAATGGTGGAAGGAAGGAACAGTGGGATCAGCAGATAAGAAAGAGTTCACAGAATGTTGGAAGACAAACATGGAGAATTCCTTATATTATGAAGCTTGCAATGGCTCCTGGAATTGGAGGCTTCCTTTTCGAATACAATACGAGAATTATTTCGGGGGCATTGCTTCCCATACATGAGGATTCAAGGATGTAGACAAGAAGACATGGCTACAAGAGACAATAGTGAGTATGGCAGTAGTTGGTGCCATTATTGGCACTGCATTTGGTGAGTGGATGAACGACGCACTTGCCCAGAACGTGGCGATGGATGCTTGGAGTTTGTGCTATTCCAGCAATTGTTTAGCTTGGATTGATGCTTACACTTGCAGAGTCACCCAGATTTGCAGAGTCATCCAGATGGCTATACAAAAAGGTATTAAGGATTTGTTTTCATATGGTTTTGTTAACCGTGATTTCTGTCAAACGTAGTAATGACAAAAGTGCTTTCGGAACGTCAAGAAGCACTAAATATTCCTATTGAGAGTTGAAATCACTTCTAGTAAATAAAAATAAAAAAACTTATGAATTAAACTTGATGGTCTAATTAACTTGGGAAGCTTGTGGTGTAAATTAGGACAAAGTAGACGAGGCAAGTTCAATTATAGAGAAATTGTATCCTGCAGAATGTAGAGGAAGTTGAATGGGAAATGAAAGCCTTAGAAGTAGAGGTATCAAAGAGCTCGAAATGGCCCATCAACTAGCGGACCGTGCTTACCCATGGGCCATTAGCTAGCAAGTTGTGCCGTGTCTCTACTTTCGGCCAGTGGGATTTACCATGCCGAGTCGTGCCTAACCTCTTGGGCCATGCTTAACAAGCCGACATGACCCATGACTTATTTAACCTATTATTTTGAAGAAAAAATACTATTAGTAGGAGTCAAACTTCCCAGCTCCTATGTATCAGACTTATATAATACAGACTTGATAAAAACCAACCATTCTCATTCCAAGTACACACCCAAACAAAGATGCTCCAATGATTCATCACTCACAGTACATATAGGACAAACTCTATCATGAACTACCTTTTTTTTCTGAAATGAGTTTGTCTTAGTGGGTAAGTAAACTATTCATTGCTTTCCTGATAATTTTTTTTTTAATTTTTGAAGGAATTTTCAGATTCAATAATTTCTTCCAAAACTATGATTGAGTATGGCTTGAAGTAGATGCTACCCTTACACCATATCCTTCATTCTGCTCATACACAGTTCCTCTTCAAAACCTCCATACCCTGCCATAAATTCTTCCAAGACCATGACCCTATAAAGTTACACTTAGCATTAAAAATCTCATAACGAAGATAATAATAGATTCCTTTAAGAGTTCTTGTACAAAGGCTTTCTGGTCTACTAATGAGATCCCAAGCTTGCTTTGCTAGGAAAGCCAAATTAAAAGTCTCAAGGTCTATAAATCTCAATCCTTCCTGCTCCTATAAGCAATATTGATACCATCCATTTTGGTAGCAATAGTATTTGCTCTGACTATATTATATCCACAAAAGCTACATCTTCGGATTGCATGGATTGTTTGAAACAAGAGTGTTGCTTTTGTGCTGCCAAAAATGAAGTAAATCATTTCAACCCTGCAATTCAAATTTAATTTTGCTAATAATATAGTGTCAAATAAGAAACTAACCTAAATTCATCTTGTTTCATCCATCTCACTTAGCCCATTAAAAGAGGTAGCTTGCCTAACTCTTAGTAGCTTGCATGTTCATTTAAAAAATGCATTTATCAAACTATAATTACTAAAATTCCATTATAAAAAATACACTTAAAATATAGTATTTTTATTTCTTTTCTTGTTTTACAAAAATATAACCAAAAGATAATATTTAATTAACATTTTTGTTTAAACAAATAAATATTTTTCATTTTTATTTTTCATAATTATAAATAGCTATTCAACCAAACTTATTTAAAAGTAAGCTAGGTTCAAATCAATTCACATAAAATTTAGATGATGTGAGTTGAGCTACATTTCATCTAAACATAGCTAAACCTAAGCACACAACTCATTTTACATCTTTAAATAATACATCTAACTTAGGGAATATTGTAAATTAACATATAAATTAAGGAGCATGCTTAGTTTCAAAAAAAACAAATGCGAAGAAAAACACAAAACATGGTACACCAATCGTTGTCCAAGAAAAATTGGATTCTTTGCGGTGTGATTCCAAGTATTTCATTAGCTTACAATATCTAACAAGACGAGTTTGTAATGAGGTGTAGTGGTTGGAATGTGCAAAAAGAAATCGGATGGAGATGCATACACAATAAGAAGAGTGACTTAGTGAAGACAAAGAACATTTTTAAATGAATACAAAGATAGAGATTGATATTGTGTGAGTTGATCTATCTAGGTTAGTTGGTAAATACTCTATGGCAATAAATCAAGTTCATCACCACAAAGAGGTAGACCTCCCCTATGTAGTGTATGTATGGAATCTGTGATTTCTGAAGATGTTGTAAGTAGAGAAGATACTCTCATATGATGTTAGACCATAGATGTTAAAAAGAGTTGTCAATATGATGATGAAGCACAAGTATTAATTCCTAGAAATGCAAGCAACTTGGGAGTGCATGTCAAACGATGGTGTACTTGAGTTTGATTTGGAAAGACATAAGGCCAATGTTGGTGCAAAGGTGTTTGCATAACAAAAAGGTATCATGTTTCAATACTTTAACTTTTTTATTGCATTATCTTCTATTATTATTGATTTGCATGTGGATATGACACATTGTTTGCATAAATGTGATATGAGAAAATTAGGATATATAATGAGTATAATCCTAATGTACCTTAGAGGTACTGTTAGAGTTAGTCATGTGCATGGTCAACTTATTTGTGTTAAGTTTATGATATTGAATAGTGTAATTTTGAACTTTAGGGGTGTGTTTGATTCAATGAGCCATAAGATCATGGTACAACTGATTGGTTTGTTATTCTACCGTGGTATGTTATGGTATCGAATTGGTAGATGTGAAAGAAGATTCATGGTTGTGGTGCTTGATTTGGGAGGCTATTGAAGAAAATTTTGAGGTGGGTTAGTGATAAATTATATGGTTAAAAACTCAATGGATATTTGGATTTGACCTTAACCGAGTTATTTCACTTGGTAGAGGTTATCAATTATTAATGGTTCTTGATGGATTATCCAAAAATTGGTATCAAGGTAAAGAATTATGATATTTGATGTAAAGCTATGAGGATGCTTGAAAACCATTATGAGTTATCAAACATCAAATGTTAGACTATAAGCATTGCATAAAACGAGAGAAATGTATTATATGGAGCTCGATCGATCGAACTTTGATTGAGCTTCACGAGAGGAGTTCTTGTTGGTTTATGGAGTGCAAATTGAATGGCTTGACCGATCTCGAGCATATTAGGAAGTCATGAAAATGTCGTGAAATGACAAAAATATATTTTAGACTTTATATAAGAAGGCTCTATGTTGCATGGTATTTTAGTAAATGAGTCTCATATAAAAGCATTCAATTGTGCCCTAAAGTCATCGATGAGAGAATTAGAATGAGTAGATAAAAGAATAAAGGAAAGGAGTAATAGGATATTTCTCCATTGAAAGTAAGAAAGGAAGTTTGATAATTTTGAGCAATCTTGAGGTTTATATCATTCTAAGATATTATTCTTTCATTCCCAATCCATTATAAGCATTAGAATTTAAGTGTATTTTCATTGGATGAATGTGATGCTTAGAGGCATTATTGAGACTACTATGAAATTGAGTGATGCTTGTATTGTACGACGATAGAGTTAATTGTATTACTTGTTGAGAAGTATGTGTTGTAAGCCTCTTCATTCATGGTAAAAAAATCATTGATTGAGTGTGGATGTAAGTTCTAAAGTTTTGGAGACAAACCATATTAAATCTTATGTATTCTTTTACTATTTTCTCGCTCGTTATTTTTCTTGTGATTAATTGTTGTGGGATGCGCATATATTGTTGTATATTGTGATTGTCCAATTGATTTTCTTATTGGCTAATTGTTTGATTTGGTAACAACTAACAACCAATTCACTTAATAACTCTATTGTAAATCAAAACATAACTTTCTCAATAAAATCAAATGTCAGGTTGTATTCAGTGTCTCTTTTCTTTTCTTTTTCCCTTCTTTTTTTAATTGTTTTGTTCTTCTTCATTTTTTTAGTTTTGCTTTTTTGTTATTTTGTGTAAATTCTTTTTACTCTATATATATTTAACTAAAAAGGTGAAAGTTTGGAGAACAACTAAACGATTATGATATTTTGATTTGTGTTATACGAAGAAGGAAGCGTTAAAACAATCCATGTTATATTACAAATTAATAACCATCAATATTTAAGTGTCCATAGTTTTACTTCAATAAAACACAAATATATTTTGTTTATGAAATCTATCCCTAAATGCTAATTCATTTATGAACAACATAATTCACACTTGTAATTGAAATTCAATCCAAGACTTTCAACATGTTAAAATTAATTTTATACCGTAGTGCTTTTTGACATACTACAAAGTTAATATTAATAAGTTTTTTACTAGTATTACATTTTATATAAATAACGAAAACAATAAGAAAGTCATGAACTTTTAAAGCTCCTTAACTTTAAATAGTTGGATACTTTATTAAACTTATTTTAAATGTAATACATTAAGGTCCTTATGTTTAAAAAATGGATACTAAGTCCATTAAGTAAGGGGGCACAAAAAGCACATCTTATGACTTGATCAATGCTAACTTATATTATAAAAGTTACCTTGAATGACAACAATATCGATAGTGTTGAAAATTTCATTGCAAGAGGAATTTGATGGTGAATTGTTTGCTAATATTCGGGTCTTTGAACACAAAATTGAGGATACAATGATAATAGAAAACATTAATTATCACTCTTAATTCTATCACTCGAAAACTCACATGCGATAAATTGATCACCTTAAAACTTCTCTCATCAAAACTTTCCAACACAACTAATAATGTCGCCATTAAATGTGTTGTCCAAAAGTCAATGACACTCAAACCGCCAAATGAATTTTTGATGTCCATTTTTTAAACTTAAAAAAGTTATGGCATATGGCTCAAATTTAGTGGATAAAAGTGTCGTACTAACCTAATCTACCTTTTAGTCTACCTTGTTCCTAAGGGTTTTTTTTTTCCATTTTTCGCATGACATGATTAATATGCAAACAAAAAAACACAGCACAAAAATGACATGAATACTACCCCTAACCATTATATTATAAACACAATGATTAGAAATTGATTTGTGATTCACGACTCTCTTTTTTTAAAATAAACACAATCATTTATATTCACAATAATATGGAAGCCTACGAATTAAAGATTAAAAAAAAAAATCGTAGAGTGTCATTCAACCGGCTAGAGCATTGCAACCCGGTAATGATCGTACTGACGGGCACCGACACTTTTGTCATCCAAATCAAGTTCAAAGCGCCAGAGCTATTTTAAACGTGAATTGCAACCATCCAAACAAATAGTATGATAAAGCAAACCTGCTCTGCCAGCTAATGTGTGATGATAACAGTCCCAAGTAGCGACAAAGTAAAGCAAAAGAATAGAACACTTGAAACTGCACACATTTTTCTTTCAAAATCTGCTGTAAGGTTGGATTCGTTGGGTGGGTTTTGCCAGATATACATATTTTGCATGTATGACAGCTGGTAAATTTTTAGTATTGACATTTATTACAATCATTTTAAATATTACTCTTGTTAAAATATGATAAATAGATGGTAAATTTTATAACATTATTATGCGAATTTAAGTAAGAAAGAAAGAAAGATAAATCACTACTCAAAACAATTATACCCTGACAATTATCAGTTATCTCTCAAATTTTTTTCCCTATGAGAATCATACATAAAAATTAAAATTTAGCAAAAGAACCGTATTCTTATAAAAAAAAAATTAAATTTATCGATTAACACTCATGACATACTTTGACAAAAAATAATATTCAAAATACTAAAATAATTAATAATATTAAAATTAAGATATTAAAATAAAATAGATTAATAACATGAAACATAAAAATTACCAAAAATATTAAAAAGAATTCCTCTAAAGTAAAAAAAACACGAGGTTATGGACTGATGGTAGCAACTCAAGAAGTCTACCATTTCATCAAAGAGTAGGTGCTATTTCATCAAAGAGTAGGTACTATAAAATAAATAAGTGTGAGACCAATCTAATTATACTATGATACATAAATTATTGTATTTATTAATTTGTGATTATGAAAAAGTATTTTTCTTCATCAAGTCATCCCCACACCGATTTACTATTTGTTTCGAAACCAATAGAATCCCAGACTTCAATTTTCACAGAACAATATTGCGCAAGACCATTAATTCGTCGGCCGGGTAATTCAAGGATTGAAAACAAAATGATGGTTTTTATGTAAAATATTTGGACGTTGAATGTGCTAAGAGCATTCCTCGTCGTTCTACTCCTACCTTCCATCGGTCATGGTAACAATTAAATACAAAAAGTGATCAAATTTAGTAACAAAAGGCAAAAAGGTTATGTAGGTATCAAGATGGAAAACTCGTTCAAGTCAAGATTGACAACTGCAGTTGGGCTTTGATTCCATTTTTAGTGCAAACAAAAATCAAAAGGGCATTTCAAAAACTAACATGATTTAGAGCATACCACAAACCAGCTTACATTCAAGTACAAATCAATAATACAAATACAAAGGTTGTGGGATGAAAAAAAAACTTGGGTTTCTGAAACAACACCCAAATTCCTAGTAGTAAAAATAAAAACACCCAAAACCCCCAAAGGCCAAAAACATGCATTGACCTCTAGATATACAAAGTAAATAAAAAGGGGAAACAAAGAAAAGCCAAGAATCTAATCAACATTATACATTTAAGAGTCAGCAACTCAATACCTTCTAGTTCCTTCTACAATCAATCTTCCTAATTTATCAGCCACACTGTACAAACTACAAGCTATTAAAAAATTACTTCCTATGTACATCGCTACCCAAAGCCATAGTATATTTTAAAGTTACCTCCCCCTTTTCAAGGACTTGAAGAAGAGGCTTCTTGTCTCGGTTCTCTCAAATACCCAAGAAGGGTTTCAGCCTGCAAAAACGTTCAAATCATATTTATGATCAAACCAGCTACAATCAACAGCATCAAATACATATATTCATTAAAATGGAATAATATACATCATCAAATTTAGCACACAATCTGCAGACTTTGTCATGATCGAGTCAATAACGATAGGAAATCAAAATGCTATGTTCTTAACATATTTTTATTAAAAAAAATGCACAACAAACCTTATGCTTAGCTCGAATAATTCCAGTCTGAGAAAGAGCAACCAAAGGAGGAATTCCACCTTCTCTCACCAGCAATCCTCTATTTTTCACACTGTCAGAACACAACTGCAACAAAGTCAAAACCGCAAACTCTTTCCCTTTGATAGATCCATCTTCAATAGCTTCCACTAGCGCAGCAATCCCACCTTCTTCCACAATTCCATCCTTACCCTCTTGAATTCCAGCCAAACTATTCAACACCACCATTGCCTTCTCAGCCAGCCCAGTCCCTCGCTCTGCCACCAAATCCACAAGTGCCTTCACCGCCCCGGCAGTCACTGCCCTTTCTTTGTTCTGCTTTATCGAGCAGAGCTTATACAAAGTCGTCACAGCGTCCTTCTTTCCTCTGGTCGACCCACTCAACAGCAAGGAAACCAAAGGCGGTATAGCCCCACAAACCCCAATTGAGCTCTTGTTCTCTTCAACCAAAGCCAAGCTCAAAAGCGCACATGCAGCGTTTTGTTTCGAAGTCTCAGTCCCAGTTTTGAGAACATACACTAAGGATTTTATAGCTCCAGCATTGGTTATCAAAACCTTGTTACCATCATGAAGTGAAAGGTTTAGCAAAGCTGTTACCGCGTGCTCTTGAGTCCAAGGATCGCTACAACGAAGCAGAGATATCAGAGCAGGGACAGCACCGGACTCACCAATCAAAGCTCGGTTATCGGATCTGTTCTTTGCTAAGAGTCGGAGCTTGGCCGCAGCAGATCGCCTCACGGCAATCGACGAAGAGTTAAGCCCGTCAACACAGATCTTGACCGTTGGTTGAAGATCCTCTGGTGATATGCTCTCGATTATCTCAGTTGAGAAATTTTCCCTCTGTAGAAACCCGTAACATGGTTCGGGTTCGGGTTGTTGATCCACAGGCTCGTTGTTCTGGACCAAGTTAGTTTTATTGCTTTCAGGGGACGGTATGCACGCAAGCCTCCGTAACTCACCCGAGATATCGCTGCTACAAGCCGAAAAATCGCTGAAGGCTTGAGATAGTTCGAGAAAGTTCTCCGATGACGTGGACTTCTCCATTTTGTTAATTCGTGAAGCCAACTCGCCGAGTCTCATGTCAACGACCGAGTCAGTTAAGTTCTCGGAGACACAGGCCGAGTTTTCAGCTGTGAAATTTGGGAAGGTTCGGCTGTTATCATCTTGGAAGAAGTTGGAGCGTCTGGTTCGCATGGAACGACCAACATACTTGTGAATTTTTGTGGAGGAAATCGATGACGCCGTATTGTAATATTCTCGAGCTAATGGAAACTGATTCGAGCTAGAGTGAGAGTCTTCCAGAGACACCATAGCTGAAATGATAAAGCTACTTAAGATACGAAGAGGTTCAGTGATTTTCAATGAAATTTAGGAGTTTGGTTTGTTTGGGTTCTAAGAAAATTCCATGGTGGAAGTGAGGAGTGAAAAGATAGAGTGAGCATAGGTAAAGGAAAGGTGGACGACACCTTGGATTTAAAGGCTTAACTTCGCTGTTCAATAATTTTGTTTTTGTGGTGGCTTTGGCATCTGGGTCCAGGACCATTAGATTAGAGTCTTTATTTTTTGAAATTGTTTTTAAATTTCAAATATTTATTTTATATTTAATATATTTGATAAATTCAAAATTATTAATAAAAAATAATATTTTTAATTATTAAATTAACAATAAAAACAAATATCATATTACACAGCAGTGATGATTTTGTGCTGTATATATACACATGTTTATCTTTAATTTTGTTTAAAGTGAAAAAGTAATATATTTTATTTTATTTCGTACTTTATTTATCTTAATAGGCTCAATTATAATATTATTTTATCTAATTTTTTATTTAATTTAAAAGAAATTAATATTTTATTTATTCAAATAAAAATAATAAAATATATATATTAAATTATTATAAAAATTATCTTTAAAGTTTTATTATTTAGTTCTTTCAATTCTCAAAAAATATATGATTATTTATATTGATAAGATGATAAATTTTTAATCTAATTTGATTATTTATATTACATATTTATATTTTAAAATGCATAAATATTTGAATAAAAAAGATCTAGATTTAAATCTAAAAACAAAATAAAACGAACCATAACAAAACATATTTTAAATAACTACTATATTGAAATCTAGATGAAAAAATCATACTGAATAAAAATTTAAGTACAACTTATATATTATAATTTATATTTATTAAAATAAATTAAATAAAATTAAAGATGTACCAAAAAGAACTTCCAAAATAAAAAAGAAAAATAATTCACACATAGATTTTTTAAAAAATTAGAGAAAAAATGATTATTTTTTTTAAATAGAGGATTTGTATTTGTGAAGAAATGTTTTTTTTATCGTAATTTTAATGTAATTAAATTTAAGTATCATTATTTTTTATTAAAACTTTTACATTATAATAATAATAATAATGTATAATACTTTTTATTTTTTATTTTTTATATTTTAATTTTATCTTACTTAAATGTAGGTCCTGCGGGGTTCAAAAATCCAAATGACATCGGTGTTTAGAAGTCTATAAGAGATCTTATCCGCATACAGCACATGTACGAATTAGTATTTGGAATCAACAGCCTACAATCTGATTTGATGTCTAATATTTAAAAAATAATAATTATTAAAATATTTTTTTAAAAATTAATTTATATATTTTTATTATTAAAAAATATACACAATTTAATATTAAATTTCTTAAAAAAAATTATATTAAAAATTATACAAATAAATATTATTTAAAATAAATTATAATTATTTAAATACAATTAATATTAAATGTCTCTAATTACATATTATTTTTATTTTAATAAATTTTAATAATATTATTTTTTATAATTTTTAAATATTTTTCTTTTAGCTCAAAAAATTGTTCATTATCCTTTACTAATTGTATTGATAATTATTTTAAATTTTTAATAAAATAAAAATAATTTTTAATAAAAACTTTTTTATCTTATGCTCGTTAACTTAAATTCCCACCTAAGTAATGATTCCCTTGACCTTAAAATACTATTAAGATTATATATATTTATATTTATTTTAATTATGATATAATATATAATTAAATTTTTAAAATAAATAAATAATTTTTTTATTTTAAACTTATTTAATAATATATCATATTATAATTAATATGAATATAAATAGAGTAAAAAATACCACAAAAAACATAAACTTATATAAGTATATAAGTAAATAGCGTTTCATATGACACATTGTAATAACATTGTTTGTTTAATAATTTTTATAAGGATATTTTTGAAATTTTAAAGAGAAAAAAAATCATGCGTTACTACGTGTTCATAAATCTGATTAGATTTGTTTAAATCGAAAAATCAGATCGAATTAGATTAAATTTAACAATTTCATAATTGAAACGGTGTGATCTGATCTCATACGGTATGTATTAAGTAAAACCAATTTTCTAACAATTCGGTCCGGTTATAAAAATTATAAACCGGTCAGACCAGATTGAACAGGTTTTCATAAATAATTAATTTTTTAATTAACTATTATAGTATATATATATATATATATATATTAAGAATTTGTGTTATCCTCCTAACCTAATCCTAATTCATTTTTAGCGGTCGTATGCGTTTGCGTCTTTGCAAGAGCGACAGTGATTCATCGAGACTTAAAACAACCTTAGCCTAAGCCAGCCATCGTCGCCTCCAACAACACCCAGTCATCTTTGTGTCGCCTTCACCACCAGCCAATCACATCTTCTCGCGTCGCCTCGCGTCCTATCATCCATGGACGAAATAGGTATGTACTATGTAGTGAGCTGACTATTTCTCCAAACATTTTTAGTATAATTTTGTGTACGAGACATTGTCTATACTCTGTATTTTGGATTGGTTGTTAAGCATTTTTGTTTAGTTTCTAATAAGGTTATTTTGAGTTAATGATAGGGTCTTTTTGAGTTTTTGAAATGCTTCCTCAAATGAGTTTCTAATATGATTTTTTGTTTGTTTATGATACGGTTTTTTGAGTTTCTCAAATGAGTTTTTGATAGGATTTTTTTTAGTTTATGATAAGTTTTTTTTTTAGTTTCTGATAGGATTTGTTTGAGTTTCTCAAATGAGTTTTTGATAGAATTTTTTTGAGTTTTTGAAATGCTTACTCAAATAAGTTTTTGATAGGTTTTTTTTTGAGTTTATGAAATGCCTCCTCAAATGAGTTTTTGATAGGATTTTTAGACACCCCAAATTCTATTTCTCTCTTTCACTGGCCGTGTGTGCCAAAATTATCATTACATTGTGTTTGTTTGTTTTTTATATTACTTTGAATTATTAGTTTCAATTATTTTATTAAAATGATAATAAATATCATTTTTCATTGTCAATGTAAATTACATATTCTCAACATTACTAATATTTTATTCATTCTTTATGCCTCAAACGTGATTGTGATTAAAATAACATGTTATTTTCATGTTTTCCCCCTGATTAAAATAACATGTGATTTTTGATTTCAGCCAATATTAACATACATGTTCTTTACTAGCAAAAAATATAATGTGTTATTTAAGCTACAGAATTGCATATGTTTATGTTTGTTTCAATCTGTTTATAATGAAATGGATAATGTTTTGTCTTGTTTATATCATAATTTCTCCGTCTTGCTCTAATTAGTATGGATTGGCCTGATCTAATTAGTATGCAAAATATTTAGGATTTGAATTTTAGTATAAATGGACACCCCTACTTCCAATCATATTGTTTATAACTAAGATCATTTAGTTATTTTCATACTAATATTAGAAATATGTACTAATCTATATTCTATATATAGGTGATGATGATTTACATAAGTTTATTGGACCAAGTCAAGTTCCAAACTTTACTATGTCTATTATTGAAGACATTGAACCCAAAATTCATCCAGAGAAAATGGAAAATCCATTACAGAATTTAAATGACTCATCTTCAAAAGGAGGAATAGAAGTAAGTAATGTTCACCACGATAACAAATATGATATGAAGAAACCAAAAAATTTTAGGTCAGAAATATGGAATCATTTTTCATATATTTTACCTTATGATATGGAAAATCCTAGAGCTATATATCATTATTATAAAAAAAGTTATCTTGCTCATCCCACAAGAAATGGAACTACTTTAATGATATATCACTTCAAAAATTTATGTAAGAAAATTCCTAAAGAAGTAGATAAAGGACAAAATATGTTAAGTTTTTAAACACAAAAAGGAGAGGGTGATACGACAACTCATAAATTAATTGTTGTATCATTTGATGCAAAACGTGCTAGAGTTGCTTTGGAAAAAATGATTATTATTGATAAATTGTCTTTTAGTTTTGTTAAGGGTGAGGGATTTAAAGATTTTATAACTGAAATTTGTCATAAGTTTCATGTGTCATCTTGTCAAACAATTTCTAGGGATGTATTTCAACTTTATTTAGATGGAAAAAAAAGCTTGAGAAACTTTTTATTAAGTGAAAAGCAAAGAGTTTGTCTTACAAGTAATTGTTGGACTTCAATTCAAAATATTAATTATATTTGTCTAACTACTCATTATATTGACAAAGATTGGAAATTATAAAAAAGAATTATAAACTTTTGTCAAGTTGAGAATCATAAAGATTATATAATTGGGAGAGTGATAGAACAGAGTTTACATGATTGGGGTGTATGTAAGGTATTCACCATAACACTTGATAATGCTTCATCGAATGATACAGTTGTGTCATACTTGAAAAGGAAGCTAAAAAATTGGAATGATGAACTTGTTATGAGTGTGGAGTTCTTTTGTGTGCGATTTTGTACTCACATTTTGAATTTGGTTGTAAGAGAAGGACTTAAAGATCTTCACAATACTATTATGAGTATTCGTTGTACAGTGAGATATGTTATATCCTCTCCTTTGAGATTACAAAAGTTTAAAATGTGTTTTGTTAAGAAAAATATTGAGTCCAAAGGAAGTGTCGTGCTAGACGTGCCTACAAGATGGAACTCCATATATCTAATGTTAAAATCTTCTTTAGATTTTCAAAAAGCATTTGATCATCTCGAAGAAGAAGAAGAAACACACTTTATTTCGTATTTTCATGAGGAGCGATCGAATGTTGGGCCTCCAACATTAGATGATTGGAAGAATGCTGGTATTTTTGTCAAGTTTTTGAAGACTTTTTATGACTTTACATTAGCATTCAGTGCATCTTTATGTACCACATCAACTTTATATTTTATAAAATTGCATACACACTCAATCTCAAATACTTACATGGTATTATTATGATGATTTGTTGTTCAAAAAGATGGCTGCCAGCATGAAAACAAAATTTGAGAAGTATTGAGGAAATGTAGATAAGACTAATAAGGTGTTGTATGTTGCATTTGTACTTGATCCAAGGTACAAATTGGAGTATTTGGAATTCTAATTTGAAGAGATTTATGATTTATAAATTATTCAAAAATTGAGAGATAATGTCAAAAATACTTTTATGGATATGTTCAAGGTTTACTATATGTTAGTGCATGAAAAGGATTTTCAATCTAATATGACTCAATCACAAGATGTAATAGGAAGGATTCATTCATCTCATGAAGCAAGACAATTGAAATTTCTTAAACGCTTAGAGGAGAAAAATAGTTTGGAGTATGAAAACTGAGGTTGAGAAATATTTGAACACCCCATGTGAAAATGTCATGTTGGATAAGTTTGATATATTGAAATGGTGGAAGTCAAATTCTTTTAGGTTTCCTATCATCTCTCTCATTGCACATGATGTGTTAGTAGTTCAAGTTTCAACTGTTGCATCATAATCAACTTTTAGCACATGAGGGCACATTCTTGATCAATTTAGGAGTTCTTTGAATCCTAAAATGGTAGAGGCATTAGTATGTAGTCAGAATTGGTTACGTTCCTCCATTAATGACTTTGTCGTCTTATCAAAATACAATGATGACCTAGAGATTTATGAAGATGTTGATTTAGGTAATTGTAAGACTTAAAAATTATTTCTAATTTTATTTTTTAAATATTATTATCTAATGCTATATGATTTTATTTTATTGTAGATTCCATTAAATACAATGCATTGATCATTGATGATTAATAATGGGTAAGAATTCTATGTAAATGAGATATTGGGACTTCATTTCTTCATGTCCAATTTGTTTTACTTTTGGATTTCAATAACAGTTTATGTATTTAACAATAATATCTATTTATGTATAATGATTGATAAACATCACATTTAACTTTATCTTATTAGATTATATTATATTAAACTGTATCGTATTTATATATTATTAAGCGTTCTAAACCAGACCAAACTATTCGGTTACAAAATTTTGGATAGTCAAACGATCTGGTCCAGTTCCATTTGAACATTATGAACGATTCAGTTTAGTTTTAAAAAAATTACTCAAGAACAGACCGAACCGGACCACGAACACCCCTATTTTTACCACAAAAACACTCGTCTCGTTAACGAAACATACCCACAGGATAAAGAAACAAACACTAAACCAATTGCCACCCATATCCACCCCTCACCGAAATATTAGTCCACCCTCACCGGAAATGCTAAACATGATTTCTACTAATCCAAGAGGAAGGTTTTATGGTTGTTATATGCTCGTTTTTTGTTTTAAAGTTTTGTTGTATATGTGCGAAATTTGTTTTTAAAATTTTTATTTTTCATTTTAGTTCTTTTTTTGTTACTCTAAAATATATGATTTTTTTAGTATAAATATATAAAAATGTATGAATTTTTTTAAAAAAATTATTTTTAGTATAATTATATGATTTTTTTTAGTCTAAGTTTTTATTTCAGTTCATTTTTATTGTAAATGTATGAATTTTTTTTTAATTTTTGTTTTACGGATTTGTTTTTGTTTACATAATTTTAATTTTTTTTTAATGAATGTGTTTTTTTTTTTGTTTACATACGGAAAAAAATGGCTGCAATCATTTCGAATTTAAAGTAAATAGATTTAATTTGAGATAATTAAATTTTTCCAAAGCTAAAGGGAAGGAGAATAACTTCTCATTTTTGTTTGATTTTTAAATTAATTTTTATAATGTTTCCATAATTGTTTTAATATTTTATTATAATTTGCTACTTAATTAATAGCCTAACATTTTTATATTTAACATTTTTTTAAATTTTTTTAAATATTTAACATTTTGATTTTTTATTATATTTCTTACGATTTAATTTTTTTTTTATTTATTTTAATAAATTTAATCATGAAATTAAAATTAAATACCCTAAAATTAGTATGTTTATATTATTTATATTCTTATTTAGTAACTTTTTTATCCTATTTTAACCAAAATATATAAAATATTATTATTTAATTAAGTGATATGCATTTTGATTAATTTTAATAATAATGATACTTCTAAACTGCTTCAATTTATTAAGATTATTATTAAAATTGATAAAAATATGTAATAATAATCTAAACAAAAGTATTTCATATATTTCAATTAAAAATAAAAATAAAAGTATTTTAAAATTACAAATCCCATAACTCATAATATTAACTAAACTAACCCATATTAAATATTACTCTTTTATATTTTTATATTTATTGAACAATTATTTTAAGTTTAATTAATTATTAAAGTAAATAAAAAATAAAAATATATGTATCAAAAATTTTAAATTGGAACAATTTAATTTGAATATGATTAATACTGGTTATTTTAATCCATCCTATTCAATTTTAAGTTAATTTTATTTTTAAAATTAAATTTATTAAAATTACAAAAAAAAAATTAATAAGAAGATGAAAATATATAAAAGAATAAATATAGAAATATTACTGTAATATTAGTTAAAACCTTATTATTGATATTCAACTCAAAAAGGTCATTATTGCTATAAAATGGATCCGATTATTTTGATATTTTGATTAGTAATTGTCTGACAGTTCTTTCACAAGTCACTACAACATATTATTTTGATTTCTTCTTCTTCTTCTTCTGCTTCTTCTTATTAAAAATATTATTGATGTTATGGATATTTAAAAATTATAGCTATTTTTAAATATTTGTACATATTTTTAAACTATTAAAGAAAATAATAAAAATTAATTATATTTATTTTAATTAAAGGTAATATTTGTGATTTAAATAGAACATTTAAATTGATGGTCTATTATGACAAATTATTATTTTTAATGAATTATTTTAATTTCATTGTATCTGTATAAATTCTATTTTGAATTAGAGTTAAAAGATGTACAATCCTAGTACACATTTATTTAAAAATACGAATTACATAAAAAAGTATAAAATAGTATGAAAGATTATAGAAAGATAAAAAAATACATGAAATTGGGTATATACAAATGTGTCAAAATTTAATAATTTAAAATTAAATATTTATTTAAAAATACGAATTACATAAAAAAGTATAAAATAGTATGAAAGATTATAGAAAGATAAAAAAAATACATGAAATTGGGTATATACAAATGTGTCAAAATTTAATAATTTAAAATTAAATATTTATTTTAAAATAAACATGAAAATTCAGAAAAAATTATATATAATAAAAATAATAAATCTTATATTTATATTGATATTTTCTATATTTTAAAAAATTTCAATAAAAAATTATAATACTACTTACTTCTTCTTTTTTATGTTTTTGATAAAAATAACAATACAACTTACCTAAATATCTAAAATATGATGGAAGATATTTTTAAAAATAATATTTTATATAGTTCCTTTCAATGTTTTTGGATTTTTTATGATAATATTAGAACGAGTCAAGTGTACAAATAATCACTTATTTAGCTCAAATGTTTTCATATAGTTCATTTCTTTGTTTTTGGATTTTTTATTGTAATATTAGAAGGGTGGAGTGTTTAAATAATTAATTATTTGAATTAAATATATTATTTAATTTTTATAATTAAAAAATAAGTTTTTTTAAATCTTAATTTTTTTTGAAAAATATATATAATTAATTTTTTATTTTATTTTTCATTAAATATAATAAAATAATATATGTGTAACATGTATTTTATATATTTTTATATTTTTTTGATAGTTATATGTAAACAAATTAATATTTATTTAAAATATTACCTAAAGTTTTTCTTATAAAATTCAACATTTTTTTTATTTTCTAATAATCAAAATAATCATTAGATACTATAAAGTTAATTTAAGTTTAGTTGAAATATTTATAAAAAAAAATTTACAATTTTTTAATCAAAAATTATTTCATTAAGTATATATTTATCAAATACTATAAATATAAATATATATATATATACTTATGATATTTTATAAAATTTAATAAAAAATAGATAAAATATTTAAATTTATAATAATTTAACATATTTTTTATTTAAAAATATATTCCATAAATCGTAAAAAAAAAAAAAAAGCAAGCCCACTAATCAAAAGTAACTTCACCAGCCTTTTCCCCATTGGAAAATGTTGCACGTGAGTGACTGGTTGTGATAAGGTTAGTAAGTTCGTTTTAATCTTATATAATTAAAATTATTACTATCGGTAAAAATATGATATTTTTTAAAAAAATAACCATAATTAATAAAGAGTAATCTAATAATGTTTATTATAATATTAAAATTGTAATTAATTAAAATTAAAAATATATTAATATTATATATATATATATAATTATATATAAAAAATATAATTTTAATAATAAAATACATTATATTTTGTATAATTTAATTATATGTAAAATAGTTAAAAAAATATAAAATAATATCAATATTTTAAATAATATTTTTAAATAAAAATAAATAAAATTGTGATTAAATTGTAAATTGGTTTTACAATATTATTAAAAATATATATTTAAAATTAACTTAAAATAATTATTATCTTTAGCGTAACCATATTCACCAATGCCGCGTCCATTCATAGTACGGTGGTAGATACGGTAAGGATTGAATTCCGCGTTTGTGACGTGTAAAAAAAGTAGTGTTAATGGGCAGATTTTGTTTGCTCATATTTTCCACCACAACTTTTTATGTTAGTATCATTTAAAAGAAAATATGAGTCACTCATATAATTTTTATAAAAATGGAAATATATTTTAAGATATAAAAATTAAGATAAAGCGCATTCTAAATTAATTTTTTTTTAAAATGAATCATTTTAATGATTTTTTTTAAGTGACTCACTTAGAGTTATTTTAATTTTTATTATTATATTTAAATTAAAGAAAAATACTCTTGTAATAAAAAGTATTATGGGAAACAAATTATATGCAAGTTTTTTAACATTTATTTTTCATAAAACTACATAAATTTGTAAAAATATTTAAAATAATTGGTAAAAAATAAAAAATAATTATTTGCAATAATTTTTCTTATTATGTAGATATTTTTTATAATTTAAATATAATAATAATATAAATTTAAATAATTTTATCTATTTTTAAAAATGAAATCATTTGGAATGAATTATAAAAAAACTTTACATATAATATACTTCATCCTAAAAAGTATATGTATGAAAGTGTTTAGAACACTCTTCTAACTTGTTCTTTGTGGTGTACTTCTTGTTTAAATGTAAATTCACTTATCACTTGGTTGAACGAACTCAAATTCTAAGTTTCATTAAAAAAATGTGCAAGAAAATTTTATTTACTTATTTTTTTTGGGGTGAGAGGGGAGTTTTCTATTTTATGAACATCTTTGCAACAACAAATTAATCACACTAAATTTTTGTGCTATTAGTTTTTGGTTTGTGGTAACTCACTCAAGAAGAAAAGAAATATTATGGTGTTCTATTATAAGAAAATGCTATTTACTACATTTTTGACTAGTGGTTATGTTGATCCTATCAATACTTTTTGGTAGTTATTTGGATGTATTTTTTACTAGTGGTTATGATTAGAACGAAATTTTAATATACATATCATAATTTAATTTAAACGATATATAATTAGATAATATTACTTATAAAATAATGTGTTATATTTTATTTTAAGGATGCTTGATAGCACAATAATAAAAATCAATTTTATCATTTTTAAATTTTTTTGATTGTTATTAATATATTAATTTTATATTTTATCTTTAATAATAAACAATAATAATTATAAAATTAATTAAAAATAAAATAATATTTAAATATTTATTTTTGTGTTTTCATTTTTATGATAAAATAATTAAATTGTTATAAAAATAATAAATAAATAAAACTATTTTAATAGATATAATTAAAGAATTTTATTTTTTTAACATTAAATATATATATATATATATATAATTTAATTATAATTTTTTTATTATAAAATTTAAATATTTTATTTTATTTTTTAAAAAATTAATTATATGTTATTATTATTATTATTTTGGCAATAATAAGTAACACTAGTACTTTTCCTCATTATGCTCCAGAAACCTTCTGATTTGCATTTGGATCTGAGAGAACAGACAAGAGAGTCGAGATTTCAGAACGAGTATTTGTCGTCTCGGCCAAACAGATTTATTTGAGGAGAAATTATTAATTGTTTTTAAAAAATATGTTGATGTGATTCTTAAGTTAATAAAATTTAAAATTAATATAATTTTAAAAAAATATTAATAAGAAATAAAGATATATATAAAAGTCATGGATAATGTTATGCATAAGTAGCACAACAGCCCCACGTTTTTTTGTTCAATAAAACTGACCGCACGTCGCTTTCGAGCAGAAACTGCAGCTAGACGTGTACTAATATTGATGTCAGGACGTTGCATGATGAGTATAATATTTATTATAAGTTTATGATTAATTAAAAGAGATGTTGTAGGGTTTTTTTTTTTGGGTATTAAAGTGAGTAGTTAGGAGTGTATAAAATTAGAATTAAAATTCGAAACAATAATTTACTCAATTCTTAAAAAATTAAAATCGAATTAAATTATAAAATCCATTTAATTTAAATTAAAAAAATTTAGGTTCGTGGTATTAATTTTTAATTTTTTTATTTTTCTCCATAAACTACTACACAAAAATTCATTTTTTAAAAATAAATTTAATTCTATAAACTTTAAGCTTTATGCTTTATATTACATATATATAATATTAAAGAAAAAAAATTTGATGTGAGTATATTTTTTTTAAATAAAAATATTATTTACTATTTTAATTTTAAAAATATATTTATTAGTCTTTTTATTTCTAAAACATATACCCATTGGTTATTTTATTTATATAAAAAAATCACGAAAAGATTTTTATTGATAATTTTTTTAAAATAAATACTAGTGAAGATGTTTTTGTTATTTATTTCACTATATTAAACCAAAAAATTTGTAAACATAAATAGTGAGGATATTACCATCTGTTATCTCTCACCTTACGACTGAAACACTCCAAGCAATTTTATTTTTTAAATAAATTCATAATTATTAAAAAAAATTACATTATTTTATTTTATTAATAAATAGACTAAATGTCACATTCTTAAAAGTTAGGGATAAATAATATATTTTATATAAATAATGACAAATATCACATTACATCTTATATTATATCATATAAGTTAAATAATAATATATAAACATATTAATTTGAATATTTTTATTTATACCATTATTTATAATAAAAAAAGAGTTATGATTATAAATTATTATAATTACAATAAGGACTTTAATTATATATACATACCGTTGATTAGATTTTAATTGGTTTTTAAAATTCAAAAATCAAACAAGCTCATACTTGATGTTCTTAGAAATTTAAAACTAAACCAATTCGTTAATTCTTTAAAATTACGATCTTAAGACTAGTCCAAATTAACCAAATCTAAAATGATATGATGTTAACTCAAATTAAATATAATTTATGTCATGAATTGTCAACTCTAATCCAAACAAAAAAAATTGGGCTGATACAAATAAACTCAAACTTTTATTTTGATATATTAATTGACCTTTTTAGCTTATTTAACGTAATATTGATTTAAAATATTATAAATTTTCTTATAATTTAAATCTAATTGGAATAATAAAAACTTGGAATCAAATTCAATAAATTCTAACAATGTTAAACATATGAATAATAATTTTATTACAAGGTTTTACAAAATTAAAAAGTAAAAAGTTTCAAAACTATAATTACATTATAAAACAACTTAATAAACCATTACCTAAAATTAAAATAATTGAATATTTTAGACGAAAAATTCATATAATTATGATTAATGATAATATAATATTTTTACAAAAATATCTAGGAATAATAAAAATATAAGCTACTTTGACAAACCCACAAATAAATTAATGAACTTGTTATAAATATTTTATATGAAATAATTCATGAATTCAAAAGACATTGTAACATATCTTATTTTAAATAAAATTTATAAATGCTCATATAATTAATCATGTTTATTATTGATAAAATATAGTATAATTCTTGTTAATAGTTGTATATTCAATATATAAAGACAAAAAAAAATTACAATATAAATAGTAAGAGAAATATTTTTTTATTAAATGAATTAGTAGGTTCAACATATAAAAAATAGTAATAATAGTATATAAAAATAATTATAATTATTTTTTATTTTCGTATTGTCGGATTGGCTCTAATCTAGTCCTAATTTTTCGTGTTATTTGGATTGGCTTAAATTAGACACAAATTTAATTTAATTTATATTTTTTAATATGTGTTTGATTTGACCTATAGCATAAATATCACTCCTATATAAAATCAATAAAATTAAGTTGTATTAGTTCGAATTTATTGGGTTGATTTGGTTTAGATAAGTTTTACACATTCTTAATTATAGTGTTATTTATAAGTATAATCGTATTCATATAATTATATAATAAAAACTATCACATTAATTATATTATAGTATAATTATGATATATAAAAATGCTATCGCACCACTTAGCGCCAAAATAATTTAAATGAATATTTTATAATCATTCATTCAATTTTATTAAAATAAAAAATCATTTAATTTATAATACATAAATAATAGTATAATAATAATTTAAAACTTACATCATGTTACATGCATGCAAAGTAAAAGAGAGGCAAGATTAACTTGCAAGTTTCTTTGTTAGAACATAGAGGATCATTTATCAAATGTTCAATTTTTTTTTAAATAATAAGTATTTAATTCTATCGTACATTTATATATACAGGTAAGATACAAACTAACATATGAACATAAAATTTAATTAAAAAAACGGTAGTTTTGTATAGAATAAATTATGCTGGTAAAATAATATTTCTATTTTAAAAATACTAGTAAATTAAATTGTTAAACAAAATTTTAATTATTATATCATTAATGTTTCTGTAACATTCTAAAAAAAGATCTCAACTATTTAATAATTAAAAAAATGGTTACTGGTTATACTTATACAAATTAATTTTATATTTTTTAAGTTTTTTTATATTTTAAACATTTTTTGAGGTTATAATAAAACATGATGCAATTGACACCTTTTTCTATCTCCATGGAGAAAAAATATATATGGGTATTGAATCAAGTCAATCAAAGTTGATATGCGATCGGTAGGATTGTTAAAATAATAAATTTGATAGTTAGATTAAATTTAGATTTAAAAGTATACAATTTGTTCAGAGGAGAATGATGAATTTTTTTAATTTTTTATTAATAAAAAAAATATATTTTATTTTATCGTTAAAAAATCACAATTAAAAAAATTGATTTAATTAATTATACTTAAATTACATGTTTGGTAAAATTTACCTAAAAAGTTATAAAATTAAAGTATATAAATTTATTATTACAAGATTAAAATGATCATCCACGTTTTTATTTCATATTTATTGTTTAAAAGCAAATCTTTAAAAGATATAGAATGTTATGGATATGTATATAACTATATTTATGTTGTATGAATAGTAATTCTATAATTTTTCAAAAATTGATATCTTTTGATTATATTTATTCTTATTTGGCATATTTTTGATGAGAAATTTTATGTAGAATATGTTGTATGTCCCTATTAATATTAGTCATTGATCTTGTCCTCATTTCTAACACCTTTTTCATTTTTCTATAGAAATAAAGAGTTTAAATGGCTTTGTTTCACTACGTGTCTATACCTTAATTGTATGTAAGATTCTTTCCATTTTGACCCATATTTTTAACTGAAACATATAAAATATCCATATTTAGATTAATGGTACATATGTTAGATTCTATATTAAACACAATGGAAATAATGTGAAAATAAGCTATTCAATCGATCGAGTGGTGACTAGATCGATCAAGTAATAATACCTTATTAAATTGCGAGGAATTTACTCGATTGAAGAGAACTAGGTCGATCGAGTTAAATCACTGGATTAGTCCACTATTTGAATATTAATTAAACAATCACTTGATTAATCGAAGGGGTGTTCAATTGATCGATCAATATACTCGATCTATCAAGCAGGCAGTTATCTAATTTTAAAATTTAATTCTATCAAGATTAGGATTTGTTTTTTATATTATTGTCCTTATTTCTTAAAAAGTATTTTAATTGATTTTATAGACAATATTATAATTTTATTTTGACCTAAATGTTTCAGAATATTCTATAAATATAAATATAAGTACACATTTAAAACTAACCACACAAGAGCTTAATTGTACGTATTCTTTTAATCTTTTATTCTTTCTCTTGTTTTGCTAAAAAAATGTAGGTAGGTTTTTTCATCAAATATCAAATTTTTGTGAGTGTGTTTGATGGATTAACAACCTTACAATAATAATTATGTTATTATGTGTTTAATTGATTGTTCTAGAATTGCTAGTTATTTTTGATTTATCTCATATATTTTTTAAATCAACCAATTAGGATTTTTCATTATTGAATCTGCTCTAAGACACATACTTGTATTTGTGTTTATATGCTAATATTTTAGGTGACAGTGATGCGGTTTCAATTAACTTATGACACTTGAGTTTATCGGAACGTTGTTCCAAATCCGAATGCTTATCTTCTAGAGACTATAATCAAAACAATGACTTGTAAGTAGGTTACTTAGAGTATTACCTGGTTGGATAATTTGAGTCTTAACCTTATATCTATATACTTATTTTTCATAATATTTATGTGCTTGTATCTAGATACTTATTTTTCATAATGCTTTCATCATAGTACTTGCATTTATGTGCTAATATTTCAGGTGATAGCAGTGTAGATTCAATTAATTTGTGGCACTTGAGTTTATCGAAACGTTGTTCCAGATCTAAATGCCTATATTGTAGAGACTATGATGAAAGTGATGACTTGTAAATAGGTTACTTAAATGCATTACTTGGGTGGATAGTTTTAGTCATAGCTTTGTATCTAAATACTTATTTTTCATAGTGGATCAATGATTTTTCTCTTAGGTCATTGATATGACTTAGATTGTTTATACCTAAAAATCTTGTATGTTGATATTTTTATTTATGTATTACTTTACATATATATGATTAGTTATTTGATCGCTTATAAAATTTTAATTATTATACTTCTAATGATATTCTATTAATTAAACCTATAATTAAATAGACAACTTTCACTATTAGAAAATGTAATCTCCATAATATATAATATTAAAATACTTTTATTAAGCTACTCATCATAAATATTTTTTCAAAAATTAAAATAAAATATAAATAACAAGATAAGTCATTTTTTTTAAAATACAAGAATATTTGTATTTAAATTATTAGAAATGTAATTCATTATTTTGTGTGTATATATATAATTAAAGTTTAAAATATCTATGTTCGTAAAGATGTTGAGTATAATTTTTATAAAAAACATCTAAGATATTATCATTGTTGACCAGAGTTTTAGAAAAAATTAGATGAACTATGAAAATTCTATGAAAATTATGAATTTTTTTTATAAAAGTTTATAAAATATCAAAATAATTAATTACTTATAGTTTCAATTAATTTTTTATTTAATATATGTATTTTTAAATATTTAAAACTATTTATATTAATCAATAAGTTGACCAATTAATTAAAATATTATATAAAAAATATTTTTTTTTTGTAAAATATTATAGAATAATCAATTAAATGTTTAAAATAATTAATTGTATTAACTATTTATATAAATCTTGAAAGTGTGAAAATAAATTATATTGATAATTTTTTAAAAAAATATTCCTAGTTAAGGGTCACATAATAAGTCTTATTTTTCAATGCAATGTAATTGTTATAGCATTAATATAAATTAATATAAAATAAAACATGTATGTAATAGTTATAACAATTAATAAACATCAAACTCATTTGAACAAAAAACAATTAATGAACATTAATACCACCAAAATCTCGAGATTCAATCGTTAGATATAAAACGTTGTTATCCACCAAGAGACAATAATCATGATTCATGCCATATCATTGACTAAATATAATATTTTCTATAATCGTCATTAACATGCAAATACGTAGCTTATTCCTTCCAATCTTGGCCCTGATAAAAGGATATTGTAAGTATATTCAATTTATAGAATGCAAATAACTCTTAAATTCAAATGAAATATATCTGTATTGAGTATTAAGATCATCACCACCCATTGTATTAATACTTATGGTGAAAAAATGTTAAGAAAATGAATCTTGAATCTCAGCAGAAAGACTCATAGGAATTATGAAATGCAATAGCTACAAGAACCAATGAAATGTATTCACATACTCTTACATAACTAAAGTTGTAAAAATGAAAAAGAAAAGAGAGAGGTTGATATTTTAAATGACTGATTAGTACGTTAAACACGAGAGAAGGAAGAAATGTGTAGAAAGAGAAAAATAAATTAATATCTGTTGATATATTTTTTTTAAATTTTGCTGATATTTTAACAGTAATATTTTAAATATTTAAGATTTTAGTCAAAAATTGAAATTCAAAAGAAAATTTAACAATAATTATATTTGAATGACATTTTGATGATATTTTAAATAATTATGCGATAATTTAACAAAAAAAAAATATAAACAACATATTTTGATATTTAAATTTTTTTTTTTGCTTAAAATACATTTCATTATCATCTTAGCGTTAAAAAAATAATAATTCTATTATTGAGTACCAACCCTGCGAAAAAGGTTAAGTGGGTGGCTAATGTGGTTATATTTTGAAAGACCCTTCCATCTGTCCCACCATATACAATCATACAAATTATATATATTGTTTTTAATTTCACATATATATATATATATATATCCTCGAAATAAACAATTTGGTCGCCAAAATACGTAGGTTTACATCATTGTTTGTCTAATTTTAATATTTTTTTTGTCTCTATCGTCCTTATACATAATGTATTTTATATTCCGAGACAATCTCTACATACAAATACATGTTCTTTGGATTAGTCGCATGAATCTGATTTGTTGAACTTGCCCCCCCTTTTTTAATTTATTCATTTACTTCTTTCGATTGACCAATGACCAGCTTTATTTTGTGAGGTATCATTCACAAAATAATTAATTAATTTACTTTATATTAAGATGCATTTGTCATGGCTACTTTTCTTTTTGAAATAATTATTAGCCAATGAAATTGTACAACAAGATAATTTTTAATATAATATTAAATAAAAATCATGTATTTAAATTTTAATAATTAAATTTCAAACATTTTATTTGTAAGTTGAATAAAACTAACACTACTAAAAAATGATAAATATATAAGAATATTACTTATCATTGTTACATTAATTTAAATTTTTAAAAGATATAATATTTTAACAAATTATAATAATTACTATATTCAAGTAAAATAAAGGATAATAATGGGTTGGTTTACATCGAAAGCAAATTGAATAGAGTCCATTCCAAATTGAATAGAGTCCATTCCAATTATGAATAGATATATTTTAAGTATTTTTGCATTCATTTTGATTTGTATATTATTTAATAACTCAAACAATTTACATGTTTTTAATAATATTTTAGTTTTTAAAATGTAACAAAATTGAAAACATAAATTACAAAAAAAAATATATTATTTAATTTGTGATCTATTCTAACCTCAATTGATATTACAAATAATTGGATATGTATTTAAGTATCTAAAATCTAAATTAATCAACCCTAAAATAACACAAACTAGTTGAATATCTACAAAATACTAATATGTTAGGTGAAGCTGCTAACAAATGTACATGATCTTATTTTAAAAACAAAGTACATAATGGTAAGATATTGTATTGCTAATTGAATTTAAAAAGAAAAGAGAAAAGAAAGAAAACTGCACATATTTGATTTCTTATGCAGTTTTAAGTAATGATGTGATTTTTTATTATTTTTAATTCGTTTATTGGTTTGTTTTGTTTTGCAAGACTCGGTTGAATTATGCAACATAATGAGTTGTTTAGCACCTTAAATGAATATTATAATTTGGTTGTTTGAGGACGAAAAAAAATAATTATGCTTGTTCTTGTCAATAGAACATTTCTTAGAGATATTAATTAATTATAAAATTATCTTGGTATTCAGGGACAATATCCAACCAAATTGCTACGAGTTATAGTCAAAAGTTTGCTAAGCTAATTAACGTATTATACCTTTTTCTGTAGCAACAAAAGTTATATGGGTGCGCGCGTGACTTCGGCTCTAAATAGGTGGTTGTGTGCAAAATTTCGATGATTTTGATATATTTTGTTTAATTTTTATATTTTTTTTCTAACATATTTGTGATTTAATATCTCTTAGTGTTTTTTTTTTTGAGTTTTTAAGTTATTTTTGAACGAAAATATCTAAAAAATAATAAAAATACTTGTGATTTCGAAAAAACAAATTTATATAACAATATAATAAAATCATACAAATATAAATCTATTTAATCAATTAAATTATATTAAATCATTATAATTTTAATATTTTTTAAGCACTCATAAACTATTTCCTATACATAAGATAAAATTCTTGACTAATACTATATAAGAATCACTTGTAAAAGAGCAATCATTAGCACCATGACCATATATATCACAAACTCCACATAAGCAATATAAACATTATTAAACTAAATAACATTGAATATAAACTTTATTAAATTGAATAACATCTTTTTCAACCAATTTATTTCACAAACCAAGAAACAATATTCTAAACATTAACTAACTAATTCAAAAGATCACCGAAAACTCATAAGCTATTTTCTCATTTCCGTCTACTCACTCACAAAAGATGTGTAAGATTATGAAAATATATACTTAGACATGAAAATTCTTTGGGCTATATTCATTGAGCATTCATCTTACCATAAAACTTAGTAACATGCATAAAATATTTTTGAAGTCACTATTTGGTGAAAGTTTAAGTTATGTATCTAATTAACCTTAAGTAAGGTAAATAGATAATTTTATTAATTATGTCTAATTAAAAATAATCAGACAGCTAGAAATGCAAATGTAAATAATATAATGCAAAAATAAATATAAATATAACATAATATTTTAGGTGAAAATAAACTAGATCATAACAATGACTTAAGAGAAAAAACATTGATTCATCGAACCATTTAATTATTCATTATGAAAAACCAGTTCAATTACAAAGCTAGATTTTAGGTTACTTTTCATAGATAAAACTGCCAAAGTAATTTACTTATGATTTTTTTTACTTTTTCATTGTCTCTAAGTGGTAGGTGTACAAATCTAGACCAAAATTCCTATACAAGTCTCAAGAGCAATAGAACGTGTTTAACAAGCACCTGAAAACTTAGCACAAATAGCACAAGTGTAAATTATGCCTTAGAACATATCTAACAATGAAAAGCCCTAGCTAGAATATTCAAAATGTAAATCATTTAACAAATCCTATAATGAAAGTTAAAAGCATAGTATCATAAAAATGAATAGACATATGAATCAATCAAACATAATCACATAATATATTTGATAGATTAAATCAAGGACAACTCCTAAAGAAATATGATATAGTTCTTAGAAAACATTTTGTGAGATAAAGAACTAATAATACAAGATGGGTAGAATAGATGTGGTTATTTGAAAGAATGAGCGACGAGTATTATTTATAGGAAAATTAAAACCCCAATCCTCTGGAATTGATAAATACAGTTTCTATAACAAAAACGATTAATAATACTCATAAATCAAGAAGACTCATTTTCAAAGAAGAATTCTTTTTGAAGTAGTTTCATTGAGATTTTAGGCTATCTCTTAGGCTATCATTTGACCTATATTTATGTTATATCTTAGCCTATATTTTAAGATATATTTTAAAAACATTGAATTATATTAAAGAAAATGATATGTAGTAATTTCACAAGTTGATATGAGTTTAGATAAATATTCTGGTACCAAAAATAATTTCAAATGTTGTGAATATGTGCTATTAAATACACGAGTGAAATAATACTATGTGTGATAGTTATAAAAGATAGACTTGAATTATGATGATTCAAAACTCAAGCATTTGTTTGGCTTTTCTTAATAGACTTAATAACGAGCCTAAAAAAAGTTTATAAGCAAACGTTTTGTTCACAAATACCACTAACATTCATAGACCTTACATTTAGTAATAAACTTGTGCATTTTTTTTTTTGAAAAATTATTAAGATCTAAGAATTTTTTTACTACAGTCTTTTAATTTAAAAAATGGGTATCAATTTATATCAAAATTGTGCACAAAAATTGTGCATGAAGTGTCACCTCTCCCAACCTAAATTTGATAGTGTCTTCAATGTCTCAAAATTAAATATGAAATAAAATAGTAAAGAAAAAAAAAGGCACGAGAGAGATGAAATTTTATATGAAAATTGCCTCTAAATGTGTCAAGTATAGATAAAAAAATAACATAAACTAAAAATAAATAAAACAACATAAAAGAAATAAAACTAATGTTCTAAAAAAATAAAACCTCATCAATCTTGGTAGATTAGAGTCAGAAGATGAATTTCCTCGAAACAATGAATGATCTACTCTTTTCATATTAATTTTCAATCGTTGTCTATTAACTTTAAAAATTATCCCATTGGTTGGATCCAAAATTTTAGTAACACCATTGGAAAAAACTTGTTTCACCATAAATGGATCAGTCCACCTTGTTTTATAATTCTAGGGTGGAAATGCAATCGAGAATCATAAAGATGAACCCGCTGGGTTGGCTCAAAGTTTTTCCTTTAGATCTATTTGTTGTGTGCCATATTCAATTTAGCCTTGTATATCTTGGAGTTATCATAAGCATTATTCCTTAATTATTCAATCTCTCATAATTGTAATTTTTTCTAAATTTTGCAACACTCAAATCAAAGTTAAGGGCTTTAATAGTTCAATAAGCCTTATGTTCCAACTCTATAGGTAAATGACATGTGTTGTCTCTTTTAGTAAAACATAAAACGTGCAAGTATACACAATCACAAGTAATAAAATTTGATAAGTAAGTATCGTTTTCACAGAGATTTGTCACTATAGTTTGTTGAGTACTAAAATTATTTCACTTTGATTTTATCCAAAATAATCGTTAATTTGGAACAAGTTAACTAAAGAGTTTTATAACAAAATAAAAGAATTCTAGGATTGCAGTTTTTCACCAAATTAATCCACTCGAATCATATTATTTTCTCTTGATTTATATTTTTTTAGTAAATTTAATTTGTCAAGAGAGAACTACTAATTTTATCCATATGTCTCTTCCGATAACAAATAGACACACCTTGCTAAAAATAATTCACTATATTCCTATGAGAATTAAATTCACCAAGATTCATTATGTTCAAAGTTCTCCAATAATTGCACATACAACAAAGAATGTTCCTCTCCTTTCATCATACATCTTACCCTAAACACGATCAATATACACAAAAATGACTCTTCTAAGTTTATTTAAGTGCCACAGATCATTTGATAAATTTTTCAATAATCAAAAGCATTAAGCACAAATATAATAAAAAAATTAAAAATGTTTCAAAAATAATTAAATTAAAGCTTCATAAATTTAGATAAGATGCAATCCTAGAAAAAATAAATTACTTCATATATAAAAAATTAAATTACAACATGTAAGGAATATTCGGTCAAGAACACAAAAAAAATTAAAACTTAATCTCCTCTTAAATATTTGGCACACGCATAACACAACAGAAGCCAAAAATGGCTTCTGCGTATTCCACAGTCCAACCAGAAGCAAAACTCAAAATCCAAAACTCCAATTTTTTAACAATAAATGCCCTATTTATAGCTAAAAAAATACATTTTTTAGACACGCGTGATACATTTTACATCGAAAATACAAATAAAATGTGTGTGGGAAAATTTTCTTTAGGTACACAGCCACGCATATGAAAATAAATATCGAAATTCTTATTTTAACATATGCGTGGAAGACATGAAACAGAGGGCACCGTTGCTGATTTTTTTAATTCAATATGTGTGCCACGTGTCACGATCTGATTGGTTGAAGAATTATTATAGACACGTGGCAGCATTTCATTGGGGGAGAGAAATAGTTGCATGTGATTACGCCACACAAAATCATGGCGCACGAGACATGTTTCAGACAAAACGCGGTTGGAAACGTGCGTCGTTTCTGTGCTTTTGGTTTACCCAATACGTGCCACGTGTCGGCTTCTCATTAGCTGCAGGAATATTGGAGACATGTGGCATTGTATCATCTATTGGATGGAGAGGTGCACAAAGAATATGTAGACTCCGTCGCACGGAATCACACCATTTTGGCAGACGTGTAACAAACATGTGGGTCCCACCCTGTATACCGGACTGTGCGACAGGTGGGCCCCACGTGGTGCACCGAGCCATGCACTTGAAATCCCGCATCTAATCTCTTTTGTCACGTCTGGTCTTACGCAACTCATCGTAGCCGTTAGTTGCCTGATCGCATGGTTGGTGTCGTGCGATTGTGATTGGGCGCGTGGCCTCTTTTTCCTACACATAAAATAAATTTCCTTAATTACATTTTAGCCCTCCAATTTAATTCAAATTAACTTTTAAACTTTCTTTAATTGCAATTAAGCCCTTTACTAATTTAAATTAACTTTTAACCTTTTGTTAATTACAATTAAGCCTGATTTTAATTCAAATTATATTTTAAACTTTTATTAATTGCAATTGAGTACTATTTTATTTCAAATTATATTTTCAGGCAAATATTTGAAATTAAGTATGTTTTCGATTCAAATTCTTTAATTTTCTTAAAAATATATTACTTAATAAATGAAAAGTAAATATTAATTTATTCCGTTAAAATTAACTAAAAATGTAAAGAACATAATAATTATAATTAATAAAATAGATAAAAATAACTATATAAAATACAGTTATCACACCCCCACATTTAAGATTTTGCAAGTCCTCGAGCAAAAGAAAAAAATAAAACAAAGATAACTGCATTTAAAATAGTGATTTTCAAAATTTTTATTTTTAGTCATTTCAAATAACATAATTCCAAGAAATAAAAGAATTTTATCTAAGCATAAAAATCAATTTAAAAATATATTACATTTTCACAATGAATTTTAGTGTATGTGTGTTAAGTCTTTTCATATTTTATCACATACAATTCGGATGAGTTTATAAAAATAACAACGCAATTAATTTTTTTTAAAATCACAAATCTTATATGTTTATTTTTATTTCTCTCTCCACTAATGTAAACAAACACAAAATACAAAATCAATAGGACTTTATTAAGCTTATAATGTATGACTTAGGTAAAGGTATGATAAAGGATAATATTTAGCTCAAATTTTTTCCCAAACACATCATTTTAGGATTGAAACAAGATACGATATGTCATCACAACAAATACTTCCCAATTTAGGATTTATCGTCACATACAATAATCATTTTTTTCTTTTCCTTTTTTTTCAGAATCTTTTTTTTTCTTTTTTTCAGTATTTTTTTTTTCCGATATATCTTAAAATATTTACTAACAATTGTCACATGTTAGAGAGATAAAAAAACAGATATATCTATAAATATATATTTTTTTTAGTAGGCTTTTGAAATGAGATAAAAATATATATATAAACTTTGAAGCTCAAAAGGGATATACTATGTATAAAGCATGTGAAGGTAGATAGAAAGGCTCAAACGATCAAAAGATGACCTAAATCATATTCTTAGTTAAATATTATCTATAATTTCACCTCAAGAGAAAATCAAACAAATTCTAAGAAGTGTAACACCACAAATATCAATCGAATTGTATACTCATATAAACCTTTTGTAAATTACCATAGCAACTCAAAAATCAACACTAGTGCTCATAAATATTTATTTTTGGAAAAATGAAACATACGTAAAAATTATTCATCGCTTAGACAATATTAAAATTTTTAAAGGAGCTATGCATCATTTAAACCGAAGGAATAAAAATAAATCACCATTCAAAGCAAAATATCTTCATTCAACCAAACAAAAAAAAAATTCACAAGCAAGAATACCTAAAAAATATTTCAATTAAATTCAATATCTCTACCACTCTCAAACTTAATATACACATTGTTCTCAATGTGTGAACGTTAAAAAACATATGAGATGGGTTTAAAGAAACTTCCAGTTTGGTTTGTATGATTAAATTCTAAAATAGCTTCATTTCTTCCAATTTGCACCTACGAAAAAAAATAACAACATAAAAAAAATATAAAAACTAATACATGGTAAAATAAAAAAACTAAGACACATGCGTTGCCTCCCAAGAAGCGCTTGATTTATAGTCGTCAGCTTGACTTCTCAATTTTTTTCTTTTTGTGAGTTAAGATTTGTGTGTCAAACAAAATCTCAACTTACGAGAAAATTGAAAAATAAATTAAGTCACCAACAAGCATAATTTTTTTTTGAATTAAAATCAAATTGATTGGAATTAATATCAACAATAAAAATAATAAACAAATCCACGGCAACGGCGCTAAAAACTTGTTTTCAATACACACTGCCACGTGTCACGATCTGATTCACTAAAAAATATAGTGGGACACGTGGCAACCTTCAATTGGTGAGAGGAAAACAGGTGCATGTAATAGCATTGCACAAAATCATGGTGCGCGGGACATGTGGCAGACAACGACGCGGTTGGAAATGTGCACCGTTTCCGTGCTTTTGGTTTACCCAATATGTGCCACGTGTCCGCTTCTCATTAGCCGTAGAAATATTGGAGACACGTGTCATTTTACCATTTATTGGATGGATAGGCGCACGGGAGCACACCTTTTAGTAGCCGCATAATAGACACGTGGGTCCTACCCTGCACACCACCCTACGCGACAAGTGGGCCCCACACGACGCTCCGAGAAATGCACCTGAATTCCTACGTCCAATCTCTTTTGTCGTGTCTGGTCTCACGTGCCTAATCGTAGCCGTCCGTTGCCTGATCGGACGGTTGGTGTCTCGCGTTTGTGATTGCACGCGCGACCTCTTGGTTCCTGTGCATAAAATAACTTTCCTTAATTATATTTTATCCCTCCATTTTAATTCAAATTAAATTTTAAACTTTATTTAATTGCAATTAAGCCCTTTTCTAATTAAAATTAACTTTTAAACTTTTTTTTAATTACAATTAAGCCCGATTTTAATTCAAATTATATTTTAGACTTTTATTAATTGCAATTAAGTACTCTTTTAATTTAAATTATATTTTTAGACATAATTTTGCAATTAAGTACTTTTTCGATTCAAATTTTTTAATTTTATTTAAAATATATTCCTTAATAAATAAAGAGTAAATATTAATTTATTCAACTAAAATTAACTAAAAATGTTAAGAACATAGCAATTATAATTAATAAAATAGATAAAAATAACTATATAAAATACAATTATCAATATGCTTTTTCATAGATAAGCCTATAAAGAGACATTCCAATGTTGGTCTTGTAAGCAGTTTGATATGCCCAAAGTGCATTAGGAAGTCTTAAGGACCAAACTTTATGGTTTTGATTAGCCATCTTCTCTAGAATTTGCTTGACCTCCCTATTAGGTAATTTAGCTTGTCCATTGGTCTGTGGTTGGTATACAATAGAAACCTTATACAGAACACCATACCTATGCATAAAAGCTTCAAAAGAATGGTTACAAAAATGGGTCTTGGGGTCATTGATGATAACATATGGCTTACCATACCTAGATAACACATTTTCTTTTAAGAATTTTCCCATAGTTACATTATTATTAATACGACAAACCATAACCTCCACCCATCTAGACACATAATCTATAACTAAAAGAATTTAAAGATAACTAAAAGAAGAGGGAAAAGGTCCTATAAAATCAATATCCTAACATTCAAATATCTTAATAACAAGTATAGGATTAAGGGGCATTATATGTTATCAGGTCAGTGTGCCAAACTTTTGTCTTCTTTCACAAGAATGGTAAAAATTGTTAGTATCTTTGAACAAAGTGGGCCAATAGAGGCCACATTGTCAATTTTAGTAGTAGTTTTTTAATGAAAAAATGACCACCATATGCTTCAAAATGACAGAAGTTGAAGGTATTATAAATCTCACCTTCTAGAATACAACGTTTCATGATTTGGTTTGAAAAATATTTGATCAAATATGAATCATTCCAATAAAAATTTCTTACCTCAACTAAGAAATTTTGTTTGTCTTGTGCACTCTAGTTAGATGTAACTTCACCAAAAACCAAGTAATTAATAATTTGTACATACCAAGGTACTTGGTTAATGTTAAACAAGTCTTCATTTGGGAAGTCGTCTCGAATGTGAGGATTATCCTAGGAATCTTTAAACTCTAAATGATCAAATTCCTATAAAAGAAGAATTTACTTAATCAAGCATGCCTTAACTTCCTTCTTAGAAAGATGGTACTTAAGAGTCGTATAGTCAATAAACACCACAATGGGAAAATCAATCAAGTAAGCACAAAATTTATTTAAAGAAAAAATAATAACTAGTAGTTCTTTTTTGTCGGACAATAATTCATTTGATCACTATTCAAAGTTCTACTAGTATAGTAAACAACAAAAGGCTTCATATCCCTTTGTTATCCAAGGAAAACTCCCATTACATATTTGCTTGCATCATAGATTATTTCAAAAGGCATGTTCAATTTAGGTGACTGCATAATAAGAGAGGAAATGAGTTTGGTAACAAGTGTTTGGAAGGATTTTTCACACTTTTTAGTCTTGTTGAACTTAACATCTTTGACTAAGAGGTTACACAATGGAAGAGATATTATAGAGAAGTTCTGCATAAATCTCTTACAAAAATTAGCATGTCCAAGAAAAGAACAAACATCTCTTAATGTTTTGGGGAGTAGGTAATTTAGATATTGAACAAATTTTATCTTTATCTATCATTATTCCCTTTTAGACATAATATGACCCAAAACAATCCCAAATGACACCATGAAATGACATTTTTTACAATTCAAAACAAGTTATTTTTCTTCACACCTACTTAACACAGCTTCTAAATTATGTAGACATGAGTCAAAATGAGAGAAAAATATTTTCTTAGTTACATATCATATTAGCTAGAGAGGATAGTGAAACAATAATCAACAAAAGTATAACAAATTAAAAATTCGTAGAATGGCTAGACATGAAATCGCAAGCAAACAAAGTAATTCAGAAATATAAAGATTGACATGCTAGATTTTTAGATAGAAACAACCTAGGCCATACTAATGACCTAAGAAAAACAACACCGGTCTACCAGACCACCTAACTATCCACTATAAAAATAGGGTCCAATAATAAAGCTAGGACTTAAACTACCTGGCAAGATAGTGCCCCAAAGTAATCTAATTACAAGTCGCTGCTTTAATCATAGTCTCTACAAGAAATGTGTTTGGATCCAGACCAACATTCTAAAAACTTGAGTTGTACAAGTAATGGAACCTATTCAACTAGTACCTGAAAGATTAGCACAATAGCACAAGTGCAAATGTGCATCCTAGAGAAGATTCAATATTGAATAACCTTAACTAGATGATTTAACAGATCAATAGATAAAAAAATCAACTAGAAATCCTAGAATAAATAGTTAAAAGCCGACTTTAAAATCTTTTGCAAAAAAATAAGAGAGTTATCAAGATGTAGAAAATAATGCTTGAATATGGTAACAAAATTGTGAGCCAATGATATGATTAAATTGCATGAGTATAAACCCTAGGTTAAATGTCTATTGGAAATATATCCTTGAAAATATTTAAAAGAACTTATAAACATAAGAACGATATGGTAGAAGTAATAATTGACTCAAGTAAAAATTAGGTCAAACTTGAAAACCTGGCCGCTCGATCGATCTAAACTTAGCTTGATCGATCGAGTATGGCTGCTTAATCGATCTAGTCAAGCTCAATCGATCGACTATGAATAGTTTGATCAATCTAGTTAAAAAATTAATTAATTTACAAATAAGTGGATCGATTTAGTGCTCGATCAATCAGGTTAATGCTTCAATCGATCTAGTCATATTAAAAATTAATTGAGCCAGTTTTAATTAAGCTTGATCCATATAGTCGCCACTCAATCAATTGAATAACCTACTTAAACAATATTCTTATGTGTCTAATATGAAATCTAACATGTATGAAAATAGAGATAAACCTAATGCTTATAGGATATGTTTTTTTGACATAATGGAACTATCCTTTGGTTCGATGAACAATTTTTTTCTTATATCTTGACAGGTCTTATTTACATTGAAAAACAAAAGCACTAACAATCAAATAGCTTTTCCTAAGTGACTTATTCTTCATTATAGTTCTATGTATCTAATAATAGAAAAGTGAAGAATGTTCAAAAGAGAATTAAACAAATGATAGAAATTAAAAACATCTCCCTCTATATGAAATATCCCAAAAACAATTAAAGTAATTCAAAAATTTAAAAATCTCTCCCTAAGTTAACTATCTCTATTTTTTATACAATTTTTTCTCCTTTTTTGATACAAATTTTCTCCCCCTTTTTGTTATACAAATAAACAAATATAAATAGAAGATAAATACAAACATATGAATAAAACATAAAATATAGATGAAACGATTTCTTTTAGTAAATGGTGTTAGATTAGTTTAAACATGACTATAATGTTACACACATATATAAGACAAATTAATTTATGTTCAAAATGTGATCAATCATTAACAATATAAACATATGTAAGCAATACACACAAACATGATCATACATATAGTGACATATCCATAGTCATCACAAGTGAGTTAAGTTTTCGAACAACACTAGTATGTCATTTAGTTAATTCATTATTAGTTATGAAAAATTTAAACAAAAAATGTTACTAATCATGAAAGAATTTTGAATTAAATTCAAACTTACACAAAATAAAATTTTACTAACGAAGAAAGAATTTAGTATAATTAATTATTTATTTTTTTGAATTTCCTCCCAGTATTAAATATATATATTGTTTGAGGGGCTGATTATTTATTTTTTGATAACCAATTGTGCTCTTTCGTTTTGTGCATGTAGTTGTGATGTAAGCATCTCCGCTCATTGTGGTAACTTCACTCATCACAGTAGGTAGTCTTCTCAAAACTATGTGTTTATCTATAATAGTATTTTATAAAGTGTAAGAGAGAGTTTAAAGACAATTCTAGCTATCAGGGTTTTCTAAGTCTCTAAATACTCATATAATCAATCATAAATTATATACATGATATACATATGTGTTTAGTGAGTGTGTGAACATGATCATGTTGATATCGATCACTAGCTGCATAAGAATGTACGTGTATATGTCATGGTATCTAGTTGTTAAATATGTAGTCAAAAGTATGAGGGTGGTAATGTTCATATCAGTGTTAAAGCAGTCTACTTCTCTTTTTCTTCAATTATTTTTATCCCCTTTTTTTTAACTAAAGAAACATCAATAAAAATAAAAACAAATAAATAACCTAAAGATGTTCACCTAGGGTAAGTTAAGCACTTAAACAAAAGTATCTAGGTGAAATAATAAAGAATGATGGTAAGGTGACTAGAAAAAGACAATTGTTCCTAACCCAAATTTTCTTGAATTTTGGTTTATTTATATATTTTAGTTGGAAATCAACAACCTTATTTATCGTTGATATATTCTCGAACTTACCTTTAGATTTTTCATTTATCCTACATGAAGATGCAACATACATTTTAGAATAATGATTGTGAGTCATACTATGTGAAGCATGGTAAGTATTATTACATTCAAGGGCATTTATCAAAAATCTACACTAGGACCTCATATGACTTATCCTACCACAATGATAACAAACATGCACAAACTTAACAGTTTTTTCAATCACAAGTGTAACTCTTCTTTGTATATAATGGGTAACATAAAGAGTAGGATTATAATGCCTTACAGATGTGATTTTTGATGTTGAAGGAGTAGAGTTGTCATCCTTATGACCAATTTCATGTATATCTTGTGAGGAAAATATGTTCGAAGGTTTGACAAATTCTATTGATTTTGAAGAAGATGGCATAATGTGTTTATCTACATATCCTAACCATCTATTGTCTCTAGCTAGCTTTTCATAATCTAGAACTTTATCCAACCTTTTAACTCCAATTATTAACTTCTTTACTATTTCATTTGATTGTTTAAGTTCCTGTATAAGATTATTATTTTCTTGTTTAACATCTACAAGACTTGAATTCAAAATAGTAGTACATTCAGATAGCTCATTTTTTTCTTTTTCTATAATTGAGGAATTTATTTCAAAGGATTTAAGTTTATCATTTAGTTTAGCTAATTCACTTTTGCATCTTATACAATCTATGAATATTTTATTAATACTAGTGACATTAAGTTTGTTGAGTAGAATTTTAGCATCATTTTCCTCATCATCTAAATCAATGTCAAACTTGGTGAATTGTCTCCCTATAGTTGCAGTAAATGCCAAATAGCTATTATATGATTCAACTGGATTATTGTTATAACTTTCAGGGTCAATAAGTGTAGCTTTGAAAGCTTTTCGAGTTTGGTTCTTCTTATTTGTACAATCAACTATGAACTAACCAAAACCCATACATTCAAAACGTTTAAGTCTAATGGGTTTAGATTTTTTTACAATCAGAACTCACAGATTTGAGTTCTCTAAGATTTTGATACATTTAATAACTTAATTGTCCTTTGTTTCGAGAATTCTTTTTCTTAAGGATGTTGTTCAATCTTCTGGTTAAGAATACCATTTCTTCATCATCATTATCACTATCTTCAATCATAATAGTTTTGAGAGCTATTCTTTTATTCTTTGGAGATTTTCGAAAACTCATCTCAAAGATTTAAAGTGAGCTAACGAATTCCTCTATTTTGATAATATCCATATTCTTATTTTCGTCAATAGTTGTAACATTTGTATGGAAGTGATATGATAATGAAATATTTTTTTGAATTATCCTGAAGTTATCAATTGATAACACAACTTGATTGATCGGTGTAACAACTTGATTGATCGGTGTAAAAATACAAGTTGGAGCGTTGTCATGAGAACGAATTCATTCAGGTACAGTATTTGATAATAGCAACTCTTATCTCAGGATTAAAATTATATTAGATATAACTAATTTGATGTAATTAAATTTATATAACTTAATTAATAAATTAAAATAATATCATCACTACATATTTGATGAAGTTTTTTTTACCAAAAGTTTTTTTACAAAAAAAAAAAAGGATCGAATATCTTTGGATACAACTTTATCAATGTTAGTCAATATTTTCACAAATATTTTCATTGATACGACTATTGTGGTCTTCATGATTTCCTCTTTTAACGCGTACTAACCATAACAGATCTTCAATGCACTTTATGTTGGGTGAGCAACTTTATACAATATTTTATTTAATTTTTACGGGTGAGAATAGAATATTTGACTGTATTATTTCAAATAATATAATTAAAATTATATTAAATTATATAATAATTAATCAAGCATAATATAATTAAAAAAATTAATAATAAATAGTTTAATAAAATAATTTACATTAAAAGGATATATAATTTATTTTATTTTATTTTCTTACCTATTAAAATGAATTCATTATAAAAAATATTAAAATAAATATTTAATTTATGTTTGTATTTTCTTACATTTATTTTTATATTAAAATAAATATTTAATTTATGTTTGTATTTTCTTACATTTATTTTTATATTAAAATAAATATTAAATTTATGTTTGTATTTTCTTACATTTATTTTTATATTAAAATAAATATTAAAAAGTTAAGACATATAATTTTAAAATTAAAATTTTAGATATGTTAAATAAAATGTCTAATATGATTTAAACCCATAACATTTTTTGGTGACACTAAATTTATGTATAAATATAAAAAATTTATTTTATACAATATAAACATACTTTACACTATAAGTATTCTATAAAGATTAATCAGTTAACATCTTTAATACTTTATAACAAACTTGCCTTTAATTGTTAATTTCATGTTAAGGATAGAGAAACTTTTGAGTAATTAAAATGAGTAATAGTAAAGTGGAGTTAGGCAATGTAAACTTATCACATTAATTTGGTATTAGAAGTATTTAGAAGACATTTAGGGAGAATATATAAAATGATTGATAACATTGCATGAATATACATATTTTATTGTAAATGTAGAATATGTTATTTATTGTATTATTGTATCATATATTGACTAGTATTGTGCTACTCCATGTACCTTGACATGTTTATGGATACAAGACTCAAGTGCAGTTTTGTAATTTGACATTGTAATGTATACGTTCCCTGAGTTAGGGTTTGTAATTTATATGTTCCCTGAGTTAGGGTTTGTAATAGATGGCTCTCTCTCTCTCTCTCTCTCTAATCATGTTATAGGGTTTTTAATCTTTTTTATTTTTTGTATTTGGTTCATCCACCGTAAATGATAAATGATTATTGGTCCTCTCTATAAATTATTTTGCATAAAATGATGTCTCCATTCTAGTGGATTATTAGATGTGAGTTTTTTTATAACCGAATCACTTAAATTTTTATGTTATTTCTTAGTACTTTGTAGTTTTTAATTATGGTTCAATAAATTATTAAAATGCTGTGAGAGTGACCATTCGTGAATATTAAGCGTTGAAAATGGTGAGAGGTACTTTATCATACTTAAGTTAATCCCCCTAAGTTAATTAATGCTTAAGTTTAGAATCATACACGAGTCTCATAAAGACTGCGCAGACTTTGTACAAATTATTAATTAGTAGTTAAATTCACTTTTTGTGAAATGTACAAGGCAAGATATATAATTAGATACGACTATATGGACTATATATAATAAAATTTATTTTGTTTGAATTTATGGAATATATATATATACACATACTGATGGCATCACGAGCAAAGCGTGGCGTGCTTGGCGCGTCAGATCCACGCGCAGTTGCTGTTGAGAGCGCGTACGAAGGCTTATGATTGTGATACTTTCACGATTATGTAGATCGGGTCGCGACGATCACAATGGTATCTGCAGATAGGTCGTCGGGTTAAGATTAACCGCGACGCGTGAAGGACGTACAGATTGGTTGTGCGGCGCGTGAAGAAGCGTGCGGTGTTCGATGGTTGCGATACTTACACGATTGTGTAGATCCGATCGAGCCGATCACAGTGGTATATGCAGAAAAAATTTCGAAACAATATACACAGCGGCGGCGGTGATTGCAGTTATTTGTATGGTGCGGAACTCCTTAACAACGACCACTGTAGTTTCGAAAACTAAGGACAACGATTGAAAGCGTCGGAGGTTCAACGGTGAATGATTGCAGCGACTATTTTGACAACAAAAACTATAAGGGTTGAGTAATACAAAAAAAAACACTGCTAAAAAAACAAAAATAATAACTTTATATTTCATGTCGGTTAGAAAAATAATCAGTTTTACCTTTAAATAATAGTAAATCTATATATATATATATATATATATATAAACGTGTTTACTTTGAATTTGAAAATGTTATATATATTTACTTTGAATTTGAAAATGTCTAATTATTAACAAGTGGTGTTTGTGATGTGTGCAGATTGCTAACTTTTCAAACAGTGTGGATGGATATGCAAGTGGATGGATAGAGAAGGTTTAAAATGGACGGCCTAGTAAGTAAGTAAGTAAGTAAGTAATTAATTCGTTTGCCAATGTGCGTTGACCCAATTGAATAATGGATTGTATCGAAGCAATCCACATATCTACTTTTGATGTACGGATTTACTTATAGATTATAAAATAAATATGATATCCGCACCCGATTTTTTTTAACCCATGATAAATCATAAATGTACGCATATTCCTCCTAAAATTCAGGTGTTCCCACGTGGTGTTTGTCTGGTCAATAATACACGGTATTGATATTTTTATTAATATTATAATATATTTCTTTTTATTAAAATATTTGAACATTAGATTATAAATAAAAAATTTAAATTATTTCCATATTAATTTTTATTATTTTAAAAATATTAATTTCTTAATATATATATATACTAACCGACAGTTACAAAATTTATATATACTAACCGACAGTTACAAAATTTATATATACTAACCGACAAAACTCTTAATTGCACGTACGTGTATATTCATGAGAATGAATGTATGAGCCAAATACATGATTTGGTGGAAAATTGCTCATATATCAAAATATTACGATAAATTTAATACGATAATTAATATTAGATTAAATTTAATATAAAATTATTTATTATATTAATATTGTATAATTTTTGTAATAAAAAATTATAATTTTTATTAAATATAATAAATTAAAATTAAACCAAAATTAATAAAAAATATTAAATACAATGTTGAGTGTAACTTGAAAAGAATATTATATTTTATAAAAAAAATATACTTTCTAGTATAATATTTAATTTTGTGAGTTAGAAAAGAATAACAATTGAATACAATTTTTGATACAAATGATATAAAATTTAATGTAAAAAAGTGTAAAGGGTTGAAGTTGGTCTTATATGCTTAAGTTATTATCAAGAAAAATTAATTCATGTTTTTGAGATTATTATTTTCTTTATAAATGATCTAAATGTTTGAAAAATGGTCCTTAATGACACTAAAGTTAAACTTATTATCCCAAATGATTTTATCAATAACAGAAATAATTTTAGTTGGATATATATCTAATCTATTTTTAATGATCAAAAGTTGATTAGTTGAATAATTATTAATTTAACTTGATAGCTCCAACTATTATTGTAATAGTCTATCAAACTTTAACTAATTGTATAATTATTTAATTCAATTAAATATGTGTTCAATTTCATTACTAGGTGTGGATGGAGTCATTGACTTAGTAAATTTTATTTAGTTGAACAATTATTAAATTTTAACATATTAAATTAAATAAATATATAGTCAAAATTAAATAACAATTGGTTAATGAAAATTATTAACATTTTTGTTACTTTATGTAAAAAGTCAATAAGGATGAGATAATATTTTATTTTTGACAAATACGAAGTCATCAAATCATATAACACAATTTTAACTTAAAAATTAAAAAACATTAGAAAAAGACAATAAATAATTATTATATTTAACTTTCGTTAAAGTCAAATATTATTTTTATTAGTTTTTAAAAAAATTGGAGATATTTATGAAGAAAATACAAACCTTAAAGATGTTATTGATATTTTTTCTATTCTCAAAGTACAAGGAAGAAAGTGTTTAGTGTATATTTTGTTCATTGTACCATGAAATTAGTGCAAGAGTTGCTTTATATAACATTGAGATTTAAGCATGAATAATCAAAATAATAGTTATCTATAAATTTGATTGTTTTTTTTTAATAATAATCATAATTGATTAAGCTTTGGGCCGTGATAGCTATTATAATTTTAAAATTATAAATAATTAAAATTGAATATATATTATTATTTTTTATATATATACATATAGTTACCTAAAAAATATTTATAATATTAAAACATATAATACTTTAAACAATTAGATTGAATTTTATTTATTTTTATTTTTATATTTTTTATTTTACTAAAAGTATGTGTTAAATAGCTAAAAAAATTAAAATTACTTTCAATATATTAAATAATGAAATAGATTAATTATTGTGTTATAATTTTAATTTTTTAAACTAATATTTTTGAATAAATATTAAAAAATAAGAAACTAATTATTAAACTATAAAAAAAATTCTATCCATTTATCACTTATAATTTAAATATACCCAAATTAATGTGGATTAATTATAGTTATTAACATAATCATTACTAATTTTTCTTACACCAATTCCAACTTATATGGAATGCTTGACCAATAAATGAAAAAAGAAGAATTTGAATATGAATGAAAAAAGTTGACATTCTTTAAAATTTGTAACTATAATAATAATATTATTTATATATATTTTATATATTTTTATCATTCAAAAATTTGTAGTCCATCATTTCATATTTAACAACTTACACACTGTTTAATTGAATATCGTTTAAGTTAAATTATAACTATTTAAATTTTTTTAATTTCATCCGTTGATTATTATTATTATAAATTTTAAGAATTTTATATAATTTTTCGATTAGATTAAAAGTTATTTATTATTAAGAGCTTTTTCCTTGTTGGGTTTATAACTTATTACAATGTTTCCGGCTTTTACTTTATTGCATTTTTCTTGTCTTCCTTGAGCCCAAGCCTATCAGAAGATAAGCCCAAAGAGAGCCATGGTTCAGTGAAATTAATATAAGAATTGATTGCGGCCGATTGAATTCATATTTCATATCAATGAGATCTGATTAGATATGACAAATTATATTATTTCGATCCACCCTATGTTTATATTAAAATTTTCAAAATTAACTCAATTTAAAAGGGTTTATTATTTCAATAGTATTTTCATTAAATAAAATATATATATTTAAATTCATATTATTAAATTAATACATTAACACTCTTCTAATTTAATAAAATATACATCAATAATATAATTTGAAGAAAAAAACTAATTTGTAAAATGAAAATTGTCTTTATAAAAATATTTGCTATTTTATGTATTCTTTTATTTTTTTTATTCATTTTATTATGCAAACAATCATATCTATTCTAAAAACCATGTCCACTTCCAACATTATTTTTGTCCTACCTTACACATCACCAACATTCTTTTGCCTACCAATTACCTTTAAGTGTTTGTCTTAAAAAAATTCAAATTATTTTTATCTAAACTAAAGTTAAGTAATTAATAACTTATTCAAAACATTATCTTATCAATAATTGTTACTATTGTCAATTCATTCATTTCAATCTTTTTAACCCCCTTTATCATTTTTCGATTATTTTGTATTCGATTAAATCATTTTTACCTTAAACTTGATCAAATATAAAATGGTCAAAAAGATAAAAGGATCAATGAGGACCAAGGCATAAATAAGGTATTTCAAATGAGGTAGTGATAGGAGTGTACATAATAACGAATAAACTAACATATTTGTCCAAAATTGAGTCAAACCAAATAGAGTTTTATGTTTTTATATGTCTAAATAAGTTGGTTTAGGTTTTGAAAATGAAAAAAAAACCCAACATGTATCCAATAAGTTAAATGTTTTAATGTTTACAAATCAATACTTAATTGAACCAATCGACATTTTATTGATACACGTATTTATTTTACATTTATACGTTTATTATACATATATTATATATGTTTATAAATATCAAATTTAATTAAATATTGATATAAGGTAAAACAACTTATATTATTCTTCTCTTATGTTTTTTTTTAATTTACTCCAATCAATAAAAAATCTAAATTAATTTTTGTTATGAACAATTTTCTCATTTTTAAAAGTTATTATCTACTTGAAAATTGATGTACAATTATAGTTTAAATGTTAATAAGATTAAGTAAAATTATTTAAATTCACTTTAAAAATGAGTAGATCCAAACTAAAAAACAACATAAATAAGTTGATCAAATATTCAATAATCGATATTTTATAAATTAGTTTCAATTTTTGATTTAATAAATCGATATTTATAAGTTTTGTTAGCATTTTAAATCAAAATTTGTCAAAATTAAACAATGTTCACCTCTAGTTAGTAGTGATCTAATTATAAATTCATGAAAAAATTAAGCTTTGAATTGTTTTATAATAAATAGTAAAAATTTGTTGACCAAAAAAGAAATAAAACGATATTAGGCTTAGAACAAAATGATGATAGAGATTTACACTAATTGCTAAAGTAGTATAAGATATTTTTATTTTTATATAGGATATCAAATTTTTAAAATAAATTATTCCTTATAACTCGTAATCAATCTGTTATATATATAGAAGAAGTTAGGAGATCAATAATGTTATTTAAAAACTTACAGCAATGATTTATTTTTTTCAAGAAAAAATATTAAAAACCTTTTGATAGCAATAATTTTGACATAATCTAAATTATTATGTTACAATTATTTTATTAAAAATTATTTTGTCTAAAATTATGACACTACATGGATGCTTGTTACGTATCAGTCAGTAAAGACCCTAAATATATAATTTTTATATAGTCATGTATGTTGATATAAAATAAAAACATATTATACATAATAAAATTTATAAAGTTAAGTATAAATGTAGTAATGGTATAGTGGGTGTGTGAATTTAATCCTTAAATGAAATTATAAAATAAATTAAATATTATTTTAAATATAATTATTTTATTAAGATAATAATTATCAATTTTATAATACTATATTACATAAGTTGTCACCAAATATTGTACAAAATAATTATAACATAATTTAATACAAAAAATTGAAATATAATTATGCTGAAACAATCCAATATAATATACATCAAACTACCCTAAAATGTAACTAATTATAGGATTAAAAAAATCATTTTATTCACTTGTTATGTTAACAAAAATAATTCTAGAATTAGATGACCAACAAAGAATTGTAGAGCACAAAACTGATTCTCATTAGATTTAGTGGGAAAGACACCATTATATAGGGAGAGTTGTTTAATTAGCAGCTGGAACGAATCAAATGTAACTAACCCTAACAAACTCTAGGCTATGATCACATGTATGCAAGTGTAAAGTAAGCTCCTATACATTGTTATATTATCAAAAATAATTGTTAGAATTAGAGGATCAACGAAGAATTGCAGAGAACAAAACTGATTTTCATTAAATTAAGTTAGTGGGACACCATTATATAGGGAGAGTTGGTTAGAAGCTGTAACAAATCAAATGTAATCAACCCTAACAAACTCTAAGCTATGATCACATGTATGCAAGTGTGAAGTAAGCACCTATTGTCTAGTAAGAATATCATTAACATTTTTGTTACACTAGGCACTAGGCACTAGCAACCAGCATGTTGCATGTTAACAAATCTTTTTTAGTCCAACACATTATTGATAGTAAAAAATAGATTTTTAAGATGTTAAGAATAAATAAATTGGAATTTTAAATACAATAATACTTTATCTTCTTAATATAAAATTAAGCTTTGTAATTTCTAATAAAACCTCTAAAATAAGTAGCTCTAAAATTAGAAACAATTAGAGGAATCATATAAAACAATTGATTGATCCTCAACTTGTAGCTTTTGACCACCTTCCTTAAAGAAATTAGGAATAAAAGTATCACAAAAGATGAGATATAAAACTCACTATTGTGACAACACTACTACAATATATACATATGGTTTCAAAAATTTAACTTCATTTTTTAAAAAAAACCGAGATCATAAGGTGTTGGTCATGGTCTAATAAAAACCAAGGTTATAGGATATATATGTCCTCGATTTTTATCAATAATTATGACAATAAGTTATATCAATTTTTTTCATTTTCCCTTTCTTTTATTTTTTCCTGCTTTATTTTATATATATATTTTTTGATCTAGATCTTCTTTCTTTTCCCAGCGAGATCTTTTTCCCCTCTCTTCTTCCTCTTCCCTAGCCCTCTCGCACACATCTCCTGGTGCTGGTCACTGGTTCACTGGTCGTTGTTCGATGATTCGTTGGTCGCTAGTTCATTGGTTTACTGGTGTTGGTGCTGGTGTTGATGCTGATATAGGTATTAGCTGGTGGAGAATTTTTTTATCTGCATTACACAAAGAAATAATGATTTTTATTTGGCTATCAAGGTAAGAAGTTAAACTTTAAATTACTTCCAAAATGTGATAATTTTTTTTTTTGACAATTTTCATGTTTCAAATTGACATTTTTTTGTTGAAATTGTGATATTTTATTTGCTGAAACTGTTATGATTTTCATGCTGAAGGTGAGATAAAATTTTGACCAAAGTTGTGATAGTTTTCGAGTAAAAATATGATATAAATGCTAGTTTTTTTTTGGGGTTTGGAATTGAGAAATTTTTTGAGTAAAAAATTGTTATAAACTTATGGTATTTTTGGGGCTTGGAGCTAAAATTATTTTTGGATTTACACTATTATTTTTTTTATTTCAATTGTGTCCAAAAAGAGTTGAGACAATTTTCATTATCAAAACTATGACAACTTTTAGTAAAAAAAAAACTACTATAAATTTGGTTAAAAATAGTGATTGTTTTTGAGATTAAATATGAGAATTTTTTTTATCCAAATATGTCATATTTTCTTGTTCAAAACTATGCTATTTTTTGCTAAAAGACGAACATTTTTGGCTAAAATATGTGATGGTTTTCTTGTTTGGAATTGAGTTCATTTTCTGGTTTAAATCTGTTATATTTTATGATTAACAAATTATTATCATTTTTGTTCATTTTTGTGCTATTTTATGCTTAAAATTGTGGCATTTTCTTATTCAATCTTGTGCTAAATTTCAAGTGTAACTTATCATAATTTTTTTAGCATATCCAATTTCTAAATTTGCTAGTTGAACTAGTAGAAATGAAATGGGAAGAACAAAAAAATAATTACGTTAAGTTATTGGTGTTATTATTTCACTTTATTAAATTTATTTTATTTATACCTGTTATACCCAACATAATCGACACCTATATTATTTAGTAATTAAAGTTTACACTCTAGACTAAAGTTACTAATATGTACTTTCTTTCTTTATTTACCCCTCCTTCTTTTTAGTATTATTCTTTTTTGATAAATATTAATATGTATTCAATATTATACAATTTATAAAAATAATCATAATTTAAAAAAAAATTCATAAATTTATTATAAATTACAAGTGATGTGTCATAAGATTATTATTAATAAATATAATCAATATTATATAATTATATATAAGATAAATTATTATGTTAATTATGATTGTGATATAATTATAATATATAAATTTTAAAAAAAATTATCTAAGATTCAACTATTATTATTTATTTATTTATTTGGAAAAAAATTGAACCATTAATTTGCATAGAATAACAAAAGATGGGGACTTTTCTGTTGCCAAATAATGTGGGTTTATTATTATTCCTAAATGTGGTTTTTTATAACTCCTATTTATATTACAAAGGAATACATTCATTATAAGATTATTATTTTATAAAATTTTAATGTTTATTAATTAGCAACATGACTATAAATTAACAAAAAGAAGAAGAAGAAGAGAACAACTATAAAATTATAATCCTTACCAACCAGTTGGTACTTGGTAGCTAGCTAGGTCCTTGCTTGTATAAAATATCTGGAATAGAATAAGTATCTTCAAAGGGAAACCAACATGATCCGGGAAATGTATTATTTGAGATAATTTTGCAATTCAGACACAAAATTGAGGGAAAAGTTCTGGTCAAACATCAAGACTTTGGAGTTTTGAGGTTATTTGGAATATTAAAATTAATCAACTTAAAGGAGTAATTTTATGTGATTTGCCTAGTAATTTGATTCTTAAACTCAATATTCTTCCATTTTAAGTTATTATGATAACACTAAAATATTGATTAATGGGATAATTTTCTAATCATTATTTTTAATTTTGATAATATATATTTTTAGTTGTTTAAGAAGAAAAATTAAATGGTCTATATCTAAGCTATATTTCAATGAAGTGTTGATTAACTTAACCTTGATGTTATATCACATGGATTGATACTCTATATTTACACTAGTTATCGGGAAAAAATCCTTTTTATCTATGTAATATTTTGTTTTAATTTTATTGATGTTAATTTTTGTAAAAACTAACTAAATAAGATTGTTTTTTTTATAAAAACTAACTAGATAAGATTTTTATGTAAATCTACTAGATAAAAATCCTCATTTTTTTAATTCTTTAATGTTTAAACTAGTAATAAAATTATAAAACATAGAGGATGTTAAATTCTATTTTGTAATGAATAAGAAAGATAGTGTTGTTGATTGTTATTCTTTCTTAAGAAAGATAACTTAGATAATTTTGTGAATGTGTAAAATAATAAATATATATATTGATTAGACATAATTTTATACATATTTTTTAATTACTTAGATAAATGTTTTATAAATTATGATTATTTTTTTATAATTTATTCGAACAATTAAAGGATAATTATTGACTATTTATTATATTTAATAATAATGTTTATATGATAATTAAATTTTTATTGGAATAACATATAAGAATTTAAGCTGATTAAGACATTCATTAATGTAGCATGTATTAAATTACATCAAGCCTCTAGATCTTCTAAGAGTTGAACAAATGGGTAGGTATTTGGGCTCATGAACTTTTTAGTCACGAGGCCCAAAAAATATTAAAAAATAATTTAGTTTAAAATATCTTATTTATTAAATATTTATTAGGATGAAGATGACTTAGTATTTTTTTTCAGCTAGATAAAATCAATTTAGTTTATATATAACTAGATTAACTATATTTGATTTAAAGTCATCCAAAATAAAGTTATTTTTATCTGATAAATTGGAGTAGGTTGATTTCACATAAAAATTATTTCATCTAGCCTTCGTTTACTAGTTAATGAGCTGTCAATGGCTTGTAAGGGGTTGGTTAACTATGATAACTATTAATTAATATGAATCAATAATTATTTAACATATTAATTAAAAACCTTACATTTTGAAATTATTTTAACGTGTACATATTTTTTTCTTCTAATAAGTTGTAAAACAAAAAAAGGAGATATATATTAGAAAACAAACCCTTAGCTTTATAATAACTATCATTATTTTTAAGTACATGCTTTTTTTTTCAAAATTGTTTTAATGTAACTCAGACTTTTATATATATATTATTTTATAGGAAAAGAATACCTTATAAACATTTTGTGATATTTTAATATATTAATTGTAAATCGTTATGGAAATATCTTTGGAAAAGCATCCTAATAAATAATAATAGAATTAGGCGAGATGGGAATTCATTGATAAGATTAGGACAAACATGGCATTGTAAAAAAAAAAAAAACACATTTTGGGCACGCCATTCATATTGGACCAAGATCCTGAGAAATTGTCTTTTGAGTGCTAAGGAGAGATATAAAATTTAGCATTAAATTAATGAACAGTTATAATCAATAATGAGAGAGAGAGAGAGAGAGAGAGAGAGAGAGAGAGAAAAAATGTTTTGGTTAAAGAAATGAACGAGTACGAAGCTTCCGTTTCAGGACGTAGTGTAGATGGTAAATAAAGTAAAGGCAGAAGAAGACGAAAGAGAGCTGGTCTGGTCTGGTCTGGTCTGGTGAAGTTGGTATGTCTAAAGTCTTCGACTACTGGTTCAGCGGGCTGGTGGGCCTTTCATATGTTTGACCAAATCTAATTTTACATTTTGGCCACCGTTTCAACCACGCGTTTCAGAAGCTACAATTTGAATCCCCAAATAGCGAAGTTTCTGACCAGGTTTTATGTTCCAATTGCTTTATATTATACCGTTTGGACATTATTGTTATAAGATTATATCGTATCCGTAAAAATAATATAGTTATTTAAAAATTTATTAATTTTTCAAGTATATTGATTTTTTTTCTCTAATTTCAAAATAAAAATATTTTTCTCTAATTTCAAAATAAAAATATTTTTATTTTATTTTAAAATATTATAAAAATATAAAAATAAAATAAATATTAATTTAAATAAATATTATAATAAAAAATTATTTTATTAAAATATTTACAATTAATTTTATTTGATTATATTGTAGAGTTTTTACTAAATATAATATAATTTAATACAATTATATTTAATGTATTTAATATGGTGTATTAAATATATCCTTAATGCTATATTCTTTTTACTTTAGTTAAACTTTTTGTTTCGTATTTTGTATTAAAAAATTGAAAAATGTATTTTATTTTATTTTTTTATTTTATATAATATATTAGTTCATGTGTCATAATATATAAGAGAAAAATACTCAAGTTTTTTTTAATTATTACAAAAATGGTAATTAATTATGTACTAATGTTTTTGTAAAAATTTATTCTTATCACTATAAAAAATAACCGCACAAAAATAAATATTAAAATTTTATTTTATTTTTTAATTTTTTTAATTATATTATATATAGATTATTATAATTTAAATAAACTATAATTGAAAGAATTAAAAAAATAAAAAACTTATTTGTTATTGTACATCCAATTGTTTATAAAAATTAAATCAAATTATTACAAAAAATAAATATATGATCTACATATTATTTTTAAAATAAGTATAAAATATTTACAACCATATTTGGAATATATAATTAATTTGTTAGGGAGTAAAACAACAATTATTAACATTTTTTTTTAATTTAATATCAAATGTATCATCAATAATATGATATAATTCTTTGAAAATGATTTTCTATTAATTTATTAAATTTGACAATTTTTTTAAAATAACAGTAGAACATATCATATGATAAAAAATGAATTCTACGATGTACCATGTACACAAAATATAAATATATATAATTACCCTTGGAAATATTTTTAAAAATAAGCACTTGTATAGTTGTGTTTATTTAAAATTATGTCATTTAAGAGTGTGAAAAGTAAAAATTAAGTCAAAGTGTTTAATCATAATTATCCTATGTGTTAACTTAAAAAAAAAGTCACTAATGTCATAATAATTACAAATTCAACCAATTATAATAACACTCAATTTTTTTTCTATAACATAAACATTTCTCTAACAAAACATTTTTATTAAATATTGTGATTCAAATTACACCCTTCTTATTATCATTTCATTAAAAAAGATTTCAAAGTATTTTTGTTTAGTGTAAATAAACCCAACTAAGACTAATTAATAATTAAATTAAATGATAATAATTATTTCTTAGAGTTTCAGTATGAGGTTATAATCTAATGTCTTTCTAAAAAGGTTATTTCTTGAGCCAATTGTTCATATACATTTATACAAAAATGGCTTGTAAATGTGGAAATATTCTAAAAGAGACGTAGTAAAATTAGGGGTATAAAACACTTGATACAATAAAAAATATGATCGATTAATTAACATATTATGGGATTAGGTACTTATAACATCAAGATTAACATTAGGTTTTCTCTAAACTTTGAATATTAATCATATTATGGGATTAGGTACGTATAACATCAAGATTGACATTAGGTTTTCTCTGAACTATGAATGAGGGTTGATATAGGTCATATAAATAAATAATATGTTAAAACATGTTCTGTATCGCGAGCTTAAGTATAAGTGAAACAAGCTTTTCTTGAGTTGTTGCCAATACCTTGTCAAGCTCGTGATGAACGGCATATTAGGTTGATAATATGTCGTGTCTTGGACCGATGAAGACTATTGGTCCATCGTCCATAAGGTTCATATAGATGCATATTTTGAGAGATAAGATAGGATATTTTTTTTTTCTATTAGTCATATATATAATATCCAATATTTTAATATTAATTATTAATAAGTTATGATTCAATGACATATTATTATTTTACTTATCTTGAGTATCTAAAATTTGAGTCCTAATTATAAATATGTTAATTGTGTAGTATAAAGAAGTAATTAAAATTAAATGTTTTTAAAATATAAAAAAAATACAATTTTTAAAGAAAGAAAAAAGTTGGGATTGAGAAAAAAATTATTTAAAATAATATTTTTATTTTAAATTGAAAAATAGTATTTAATATTAAAGATGTTATTTTTATTTATTAATTTTATGTTGTTTAATTTTTTGGGTTTTACAAAAATGTTTTATGACATCTAGAACAAGCAAACATATAAGTAATGAATAGTTGAATTCTGATATTTTGACTAACAAGTTTTTTTTCCTTTATTTTTATTCTAAGAATCACGTCATTCAAAATATTATTTGTAGTCAAACAATATATAGCATAAAATTCTCGAGTTACAGACATAGAAGTATAAATGTTATAATTTAATAAAAAAAATACAGTATTGACCCCTTTGCTTACGATTGAAATTTTCACAAAACTCTTTGTTATAATTTTGACTTAGTAATAATAATTATTCAACAGATACGGGAAAGAATAGAAAAAGTAGAGATTAATTATATTTTATAGTAATAATTTATGATGTTTGTTATAAATATGTTTAAAATATTTATTTAATTATAATTATATTTATAATACATAGATAAAGATAAAAATATGTATAATATTAAATATGTTTAAATTTATAATTATAAAATAAATTTATTTAAATATGTTTTTTATCATTAAGATATTGTGACAAAATAAAAATTTGTAAAAAGATAAATTTAAACTCATTTTTATATTTATAATATTTAGATTTTATTATGTGTTAATATTTTTTAATTTTTAAAATAATTATGATATATAAGATATAAAAATTATGAATATAAAAGTGTAAAATTAAATTATATTAATATTTTAAAAAACAATAATACTTTTGCTCAACTTGGAGACATGAACGAAGGAAGACTCCTATTTTCTATAGGGCATTTTTAATTAATGTGATAATTTAATAATCAGATTCAGTTTTTCTTAACCTAAAATGAAAATATATTATTTTTTAACAATTAATTTAATAATAAAAAAAATTGTTTTATTTAAGCCTATTTATAACCTTTTTTTTCTTCTTTAATTTAGTGGGCCACGTATTCTTACTTTTCGTACCATATCATTCACCAAGCTGGGCTATGAATTCTTACTTTTCGTACAATCACCATTCGCCAAGCTGGGCGGCTATTTTTTTTTTTCCTTCTTATTTACTTTTTAATTTCTAATCAGCTAAATATTATTTTATGAAATATCATAAATTTACTATTTGTATTCATCAACGCTAAATAATATGAATCTTTTTTGGCCTTTTTCCTAAAAGCCTCGTAGAACTTTTTGGGAAATTAGTCAAGTAGTTGGAAAAAAAATCTAAACGAAGTTAAATTGTATATATTAAATATTAAATATAAATTTATATATTTAAAATAATTAACTGTAACTTAATAATATAAAGTATAATTGTGCACGATGTTTCATAATTTTTTTTTGTCTATAGAACACATTCATTTTTCAAATTTTTACCAATATTAAATAAGATTATTTTAGATGACTTTATCGATAAAAAACTTATCAAAAACTCAAATTATGAAAAAAAATGTTAACTTTTGATTCACGTATACTTAAATTAATAATGAAATTTATATAACGTAAAAGAAATCTAGATATTATTATGTAACAAACAAAAAAAATGTATATGACTAAAAGATATAACAATTAAGAGATAATTGTTAATTATTTATTTTTTTAAAAATATATACAATAATTATCCTTATATGATAATTTAACTTTGGGTTAATCCATGCATAAAATTATAAAACGATGGTAAGGGTTAAATAGCTTTAGACATATAAACATTTTATTCCATGATTTTTCTAGGATAATATTTTAATTATATAATTTTAAAAAAAGTGTATTCTAATCTTGAATTTTTTGTGCAAAAAATATATTTGTCTTATTTTTTAAGTTTTTTAACATTAAAAAGTATTTTATAAAATTTTAAGATTAAAATATTATAGTTACGAGAATAAAATAATCTTTTATAAAAATTACTTAACATTTCGTAGCTAATCTAATATTATAATTTCTGGTTTACAATATTATTCACTGTATACATGTTTATCGTCCCAGTTTGGTCGAAAAGAAAAAAAAACGGTTCAACAAGGAAACATGTGGCATAAACTGAAAAGAGGTTTACCAATTACCCACCAAGTACCAACTAATTTCCTTTGCTGATTTCATAGTCATGCTTAAAAAGAGCTCTGCTTCTCTTATTAAAATAAATAAATAAAGAAATATGCTATTGCTGATTCCCTAATCACACTTCAAAGTCACAATTGCATTTGAGAAATGATAAATATTACATATACATGTTTATTTAACTTGTATAGATAACTTATTTATTCTAATGATTTTAGATTAAAATGATACTGTAATTTTAAAAATAAGTGATACATTAATCATGTAATTTTAACTTGAAAAAATGATTAATCAAGTTTTAAATTTTAAAATTGTGAGATCAAATAAAAAAATTCAAAAAAATAAAATAATTTAATTAAAAAAACTCTCTACCTTACTTTTTAATTATTTTACTTATTTAATAGAACATAATAAATTAAATAATGTATTACTTTTTCATTCAATTATTAGTTATTTCTTATATATTTTTATTTGTGTAGATCATTAACTCTAATTTATCTATTCTTTTTTTTTCTTTCTTTTTATTTCTCTCAAAACCAAGAAGATTTTATTTTCTTAAACTAAATTTCTTATCCAATTTTTTCCAAATAAAAAAATAACCTATTTAAAAATTAATGATGTCATTAAAATGGAAGAGAGGAGGAATATAAATGTTTTTAAAATTTTGTTTTTTTAATTAATTTTTTTTAATTAATTTGTTTTTGATTTTTTTGAATAATTTTTTATTTTATTCCTTAAAAAGTTTCCTTTTCATAATTTGAATTTGATTAACAATTTTTTTCAAATTACAAAACTAATGTATCACAGGAACATTTCAACCAAAGTCATATTTGTAATCTTTTCAGTAAAAAATATATATTTATTTTGTTAAAAGGTTAAATATTTATTTATTTATATTATAAGTATCCAAACTTTCGTGCTCCTGTCGTTGCTATTGATATTTGACACTTGGACAATAATATTCGTACAATTGTTTTTTTTGTTTAAAGTGAAACGCAGACTATACGATAAGATCGGTGTGAAAGAAAGAAGGTTGTTCACAAGTTCTCCAAAGTCCAAACCCATATTTCTTTAATTTCAATAACAATAACCTAAACAAATAATTCTTTATTTCAAAATAACATTAAATAAAAGGAAAATCAAACCACTTTGTGAAATTGGAACCTTCCCAAGAAGACCACTCAGCAAACCTAATCCCACGAACTCCTATAATAGCCCCCTAATTTCTCTGACTGACCACGCATTCCTTTTCATTCTTCTTCCTTCAAGCTTTTTACTTGAAGGAAAATCCATACGATAAACTGAAAACCCAAAACAAACAAAAAAAACGGATCTTCAGTTTTGATAAGTTTTTACCAAGATACTGCTTTGGGTTTTGGGTATTTCATCACAAAGTTTCAAACTTTGATCGTTTTCCTTGTGTTTTTCAACTGCTCTGTTTTGGGTTTATAAAACCCAGAAGCGAGTTTGAGTTAATCAAAAATGGCTTCTAGATTATTGAATTTTTTTGTTGGTTTCTCTGTGTTATCAACTCTATATCTATCATCCAATGGTCAAACATGTCAAAACTATAATTTCTCAAGCAACCAAGTGTTTAGCTCATGTCTAGATCTACCATATTTGAACTCATACCTTCATTGGACATATGTCCAATCGACTGGAAAGCTTCAAATGGCGTATAGACACACAGGAGTGACATCTTCAACATGGGTTGCTTGGGCAATCAATCCAACTAGTTTAACAAGTGCTATGGTTGGTGCACAATCGCTTGTTGCTTATCCTCAATCAAGTGGAACGCCAAAGTATTACACGTCGCAAATTCAAGGCTATTCTACTAGTATGGCGGAGGGGAATTTGACCTACCCGGTTTCAGATTTAACGGCTTTGTATCAGAACAATGAAATGGTCATATTTGCTACTTGGACTCTTCCAACAACTACGACTACTATCAATCAGGTTTGGCAAGCTGGTTCAGTTCAAGGAACCACACTTAATGCTCATTCTATGGGTTCAGCCAACAAAAATTCCAAGGCATCTTTGAATTTACTTTCTGGGCAATCTGGTTCCGCTGGTGGTGGCAGTACTAACAGAAAGCGAAACGTAAGTTTTTTTTATAATCATAATTTCTTTTCAGTTTATGGTTTTGCGTTTAGTTTTATGTTTTTATACGTTTTTGATTAAATCGTAATTACATGGTTTTGAATTGGGTTTGATTTTTCAATAAAAAAAAAAGAACTTTGGGTTTGATTTTTAATTCTCTTTCTCTCTCTATGTTATGATCGTAATTAATAGTCAATTTTTGATTTCTAATTTGTTTATAGTGAGGACTAGAATGTTAGGTGGGCTTTCCGTGTTCAAACTTTCTTTCCTTTTTCTTTCCTTTCTTTAAGGACGAAAAAAAAGAGATTTCGTTCAAAAAATTGTTATTTCTTGGGGCAACATATCATCTTATATACAACCTTAGGAATCAGAAATTTAATGGAAATTTATATTATTGTAAACTGTAAAAGTAAAGCTGATATTATGTTATTGTGTTATGAAATGGAAATTTAGGTACACGGAGTAATAAATGTAGTGAGTTGGGGAATATTGATGCCAATAGGTGCAACAATAGCAAGGTATTTGAAGGTATTCAAATCAGCAGACCCTGCTTGGTTTTATCTTCATATAGCTTGCCAAACCTCTGCCTATATTGTCGGTGTTGCCGGCTGGGGAACTGGTCTCAAACTTGGCAGTGACTCTACTGGCATCGTTCAAACCACTCACAGAAACATTGGCATTGCCCTTTTCTGCCTTGGAACCCTTCAGGTACTTCTAGACCACATTAAGACAGATATATACATAAATTTTTAATTTTTAGTTTTTAATTAAGCTCTTGTAATCCTAACTCAGAGCTTTCTTTAAATTGGATATATAGGTGTTTGCTTTGCTTTTGAGACCAAAGAAGGATCACAAATACAGATTTTACTGGAACATCTACCACCATAGTTTCGGTTACGCTGTTATAATTCTTAGCATCGTTAACATTTTCGAGGGATTCGATATCTTGCAACCTGCAAAGAAGTGGAAGAGAGCTTACATTGGACTGATCATTGCTTTGGGGGTCAACGCTGTATTGTTAGAAGTCTTTACATGGATTGTCGTGTTTAAGAAGAAAAAATCAGAAGGTAAGGAGTCTCATGGAAATGGTTATGGTGGACGAGCATAGAGACAGAAGGGAGAGAATACTTGGCCTAAAGGAAGACATGCTTCTTCCTCATTACTTGTGTTCTGTACTCATATGTATATTTAGTGGTAGGTATGAGGTTTAGGAGGTTTTGTCTTTGTTTTTTCATACGATAGGGGAGGTCCAGAGCATGGTGTTCTTATATTTATATTTTTTTATACAATATGTTTTCTCTATCTTGATATTCATTGTTTCCATCTCTTTTCATATATCATAGTTATATTATTCTTAAAGATGCAGGAATTAACATACTATAATCAAACTTTGATAAAGGAAAAATAAATTGTTTAACAAAAAAAAAAAAAATTCCATACCTGAATAGATTCTACAAATAATTCAAAGCCGCCATACTGACATCATAATAATCATCACAAACAATGCCTTTGCCTCTGTAGACCAGATGGTATCACAAGGTTAATAAATCATAGTGCAGAGCTTGGATAAATGCATCCTTTAGATAAAGGGTTTGAAGCTGGCTACTACTCGTTGAGATGTGATGTCAAATTCCTTACCAGATCTGATACAAAAAGCAAAAATCCAATAAAACATGGTATGTTCTTTAGAATGTTATTTTTAACCCTTTTGTCTCCAACAAACCAAGTGACCTGCTTGTTTGCACCAACAAAGAACCACATGCATATCCAACACCGTTATCGTGAACATCAACAAAATGCAGTGACAACTTAAGTTGATTTTTTCTTCCCTACTTTTGCAATGGAAGCCATTCAAGCTATGATTTCCCTCTACTATAAATTCAAATTGCTTACAATGGGAAGACATGTAATCTATAATGAGCGAGTTTGATACTTCCTTTTCATAGACAAGTCCTCCAGCTTCTGTTACAATGACGGTACCACCTGCAACATCCCTACAAACAAAAAAGCAAGATATGTCATTTTGTTATTAGCTCCAAAGTTGAGAGAGATTATATAAGATCGTACCAAGGACCCCCCAAAGCCAAGTTCATAAGCTTTCCACATGCGATTCTGCAAAGGTCCAATGGACAGGATTCACTCATCCGAAGTGATCTCACCTGTTTAGAAGAAACACTAATACGTCAACAATGTGTTTAAATTCAAGATCTTGTTTAAGATCAAAATAAATAATAATGGTGTAGTTTTACCTTGAAAAGTAAGCTATTAAGTCTTCCTGTATCACGTTTTGTTCCAACCTGCTCTTTCAGTAGGATATGTCAAATGAATGGTAACAGTAATACCATCAATCAACCAAGTCAAACAAATGCCAACATACCTCAGAAGAAAGCAGAGACTTCACGAGCTCAGTTTGAGATGATACTGCAAAAATTTGAAACATAAAATGCATTTTTGGATATTCATAGAATTAAAGTAAGAGAGAAAGTAAATGCACAGATCACAAAAAATCACCTTTTATAGAAATTCCATTCAGAAAAGAACCATTTCTACGGATGCCAGTAAAAAGCTACAATGTTTATATTTAGTGTGAGATTTTGAGTCACAGCTACTTTTGTTATTGACGCAACAAAAATGTATGAATTGTCTATTCTATTCTATTCTATCCCTACAATTAATTACACTTTAGTACCACTATTAAAGAATAAAGTTATCATTAATGAATAATGATTATGGTAATAACATTTCGGTTGTTGCAATACTTCCACCCTAAATCTTTCATCAGTTAGTACTAATTAAAGAAAATCTTGGTAACTTTTGGAGACCATCCACATAGCAAGCAGCATATATCTCCAGAACATAATGCTCTAAAACTGCTGAAGAATGGATATTTCGCTGATTGCTTGTGTCCAAATGAAACATAATAGTTCTAAGTACTAACCTCGTCAATTATGGGATTGTAAATGACACCAACAGTGGGAATCTTTCCAGTTGTAAGACCAATAGAAACACAGACGAAGGGGAACCTGTGAAATGATTTAGCAACGTGGTAAGAATACAAAAATGATGTTAAATCCCCATAGTGAAAATAAGGTATCATATACATAGTAAGAAAGCATTATACCCATGGACAAAATTAGTGGTTCCATCAAGAGAATCAACTATCCATGTTGGTTCGTCTGTAAGCTCTGTAACACCACAGACAGCAGCAGTTTCCTCCCCGAGGAACTAAAATGCAGACCGATAGAAAATTATAAATCATAGAATGTTTATGTACAGAATATTGAGAGACCACTAACTCAATATTTACGTTAAGTGCTAACCTTATGTATAGGGTAAATTTGCTTAAGGTGATTAAATATGAGATCTTCACACGCCTTATCAGTTTCTGTTACCAAATAGACCTGCTTACTGAAAATTATACAGACTTCAAAATATAAAATCACCTTATTCATCTCTTAAAAGTCTATCAAATTTGACTTCGATACACTGTTCTATGATATATCATTTCATAGTTTAATCATGCTAATTAAAATTTATCTCTAGAAAATCACATAATCATCCACTTATGTCTATTTTCTCAACAGATGCAGTTGAAGATGTGAATTTTAATAAAATTAAATTTGTGACTTCTTTCATATTTGTATTTTACATCACTCACGAGATATATGAATAGAAAAAAATCGGTTTTAGGTTTAGATCTCAAAGGACACCCACCTTTGTAAAAGAGGAGAGGATCTAGACAAATGTAATTCCACATGCGTGCCGCCACCGCCGTTTGACCGGCCGAGCCGAGCACGTGTGCGTGGTGACATTTTATTTTTTGGAATTTTTTTTAATTAAAATTACTTTTCTACTAAAAAAATGATCGTTACTTTTTTACTCAGAAAATGACCGTTATTTTTTTACTCAGAAAAATGGCCGTTATTTTTTCACTCAAAAAATGACTGTTACTTTTACACTCAGAAATGATTGTTACTCTTTTCACCCAGACATAACCGTTATTTATCATAATTGTCACACATTTTCTCAAATTATAAATAAATGGTCTCAACTCTTGGTTTAAACACACCAATTCTCTTACAGATCATAGATGCAATAACTCTTAGAAAGAAAAAAAAGATACTAAATTGTTTTAAGAGTTTTTCGAGCAGCATAAACTTTAGAGGTGTAGCATTCCAGATTTCAATGTAGTGAAGCTCCGGGACAGAAAACAAAGATTCTGGGCTATTTTATCCTGGGAATAACAAGGTTGTGTTTGCTTGCAAAAATTTGGGCAAAATCGCGAAACAACTTACACTGTTTTTCATATACTTGTTCCAATAATTTTAAGATGTATTTCTATCTAACATATCTACTGAAATGTTAACTGTTGATCTTAACAAACCGTTTCATTTCGAGAGACTACACTTTAAAAGATAGAGACAAAAAATGTTATTTTTCTTAACCATGAAAAAGTTCGTTTTGGTTCTTACTACTAAAAACCAATACTGCCTAATCCTCCTACTAAAGCTACAACAAAAGATTTAGGCATTTGGGTGGAAAATGATTTTCTATGCAAAATTTTTATTCTTAATGGATTAGCTGATGACTTGTATGACTAGTATAATTTTGATAAGTCTGCTAAGGAAATTTGGGATGCTATTAGTAGATACATGAAGTACCAAATGATTGATGACAAATGTGTGGAAGCTTAATCACACGAACTATAGAAGATAGCACATGAAATAACTTCTGAAGGTATGACTTTAGATGAATAATTTGAAGTAGTTGTTATTATAGATAAATTACCCCTACTTGAAAAGATTTTAAGAATGCACTTAGACATAAAATTAAGGAATTTTCTTTAAAAAATCTTATAACTAGTCTAAGAATAGAAGAAAAAGCCTGAAAAAAGATCAAAAAGATGAAGTACTCGTTGTCTCAAACAACAATACCAATATGAAATCATCCTCTACAATTTTGAAACCTAAAGGAAAATAATGAAAACTCAAAATCGTAATAATAACCAAAACCGTAACAAGAAAAATAGAAACATAAATCATCCTCTCTAGAATGGACCTCAACCCCCTCAAGAAATAACATATTCATGTGTTATAGTTGTAACAGACATGACCACTTGGCCAGGAACTACAAGAACATAAATCATTCTACCCTGCAGGCGAACCTTATCGAAGATCAACTTATTGCTATGATATCTGAAATCAATTTTGTTGGTGGATCTGAGGGGTGGTGGGTGGATACTGGTGCTTCTCGCCATGTTTGCTACGATCGAAACATGTTTAAGTCCTATTCTGAGTTTGAGGATAAGAAAGTGTTGCTGGGCGACTCCCACTCCACTAAAGTTGCTTGTATTGGTAAAGTGGAATTGAATTTTATCTTTGAAAAGACTATAATATTGAAGGATGTTCTGCATACTCCAGAGATGAGGAACAACTTAGTTTTGTGATATTTTCTTAACAAATTTGGGTTTACTCAAACTATAGGGACTGATTTATATACAGTAACTAAAAATAATATTTATATTGGGAAAGGATATGCCACTGATGATATGTTTAAATTAAATTTTGAAATTAATAAAGCTTATTCTTTTGCTTATTTGTTGAGTTTTTTTAATATTTGACATGCTAGACTTTGTCATGTTAATAAACGCATAATCAAGAACATTAATACATTAGAACTAATTCCTAAACTAATTCCTAGACATATGGAATGGATGTAGGCACTCATTTCTGCTATGTAATTTAAAAGATAAGTTTTATACCATTATAAAATAATAAGTTATCTTTTGGAGAAAAAAATACTATATTATTTTTGAAGAAAAAAATATTATATTATTCTTGAAGAAAAAAATACTATATTATTCTTGAATTTTAAATTTGGACAATTTTATTCTTATAAAGTATTAGTTGTTAATATATGATTTGTAATATTTTCATTTCTTTATGATAAATTAATTACAATTTTTTTTATTAATTATCTTATTTAACTATTGAAATGTTAAAAATAAATGTTTAAAGTTACTTAAATTGTAATACAAAAAGTAAAAAATAATTTGTTTTCTCTAAACAAATAATAAAATTAACATAACAATGTATACAAAAATGATGGTAATTGATATTCTCGTTCACAAACTTTTGTCATAATGTAAAAGAGATCAAATAAACCAATATATATATTACACTTTATAATTTATAACCACAAAAATAATATATCTTATATATAATTTGTATATATTTACTTATTTTTATTTCTAATTATATGTTTAATTACAAATTTATTTGTATATATTTTAGTCCTTATTTTAATATTCTTTTAATTACAAATATAATTGCTTATATTGAACACACAAAAAACCCGACTCCTATGGACTCTTTTTGAGTTGTATAAAAAGCATAACGATTTTTGGCCTTAATTGTCAAAATCATTGATCAATAAATAATTATTTTTTATAACAAATTAGTTATATATGAACACACATAATCATTAATAATATTCGAATCAATGTACATTCTCACAACTAACAAGTATATAATATTATATTCATATAAGATAATTTATATTATTAATAAACTATTATTTGTCACTTGATTTATGGATAAAGAAAACAACTCTTCATTTCATCAATTTTTAAATTGTCATAAATGTAAAAGAAGTTTAAAACATATAATAAGGCTTTTCATATCTCATTGCTCACAAATTCAACACACCTTTTTAATATCACATTGAAGCAATTATTATAAGTTACCTCTTCTTTTATATATATATATATATATATATATATATATAATGGTACGAAGATATAGTTATTCTCTTTTTATTCCATTCAATCTCTCTATCTATCTCTAAGTTTTCAAGTGCATGGTATAAAGAAATAGAAGAGAACATTCAAATGCAATGACATCATATAGTCTAATTAAGTATATTTTTATCAAAATTAATATATATAAATTAACTTGAAGTTACTTAAACTTATTCTTGATTTTTTTTTAAATTTAAATTTTGAGTTTTGTTGCATTAATATAAAGAATAATTTACATTACATTAAATAAACTAATAATTTTCACTTAAAACAATAAGATGATATCTTGAACAATTATTATTAATTTTTTTAAATTTGAATTTTGAGTTTATATTCACAATAGGAATCTAATTCGTTGTTGCATTAATATAAAGAATAATTTACATTATATTAAATAAACTAATGATTTTCACTTAAAGTAATAAGATGATATCTTGAGCAGTTATATATCTAAGATCATTGACACAAATAAATGCATCATAAGTTCTATATAGATTGTTTCTTATCTCAATTAAAAGTAACTAGTCTCCTAATACTTAATACACTATTATGTACCCTTTTACAATTTATTATTGTTAGGATATACTTATGTGTCATGTACTCTACCGTGGGAGGGTCCTTAGACTTCATCTCCAATACGAGGTACGTTAATAAGTTTTTTTCGCCTTACCCAAGCCTCAAACCTAGGACCTAGTCTTTAAGTACCTCATGTTCATAAAGGTTGGTACCAACTAAAACATGTTTCAGTTGCTACCAGCTTCTATGAATCTAAGGTACTTAGGGGCTAGGTCTCAAGTTCGAAGCTGGAAAAGGGTTAACGAAATGTGTCGTAGCTCAGTTAGAGGTGGAGTCCATGGACCCCCTACTGTATAAAAGCTACGAGCCCATGCAGATAGCCCTTATAAAAAGGTGCCATTTTAATTTAGGATATACTCGTGGGCCCCATACTTTACTGTGGAAGGGTCCCTAGACTTCATCTCCAATCCAAGGTACGTTAATGAGTTCCTTTTACCTTTCCCAAGCCTCAAACTTGGGACCTAGTCCTTAAGTATCTCAAGTTCATAGAAGCTGATACCAACTGAGAAAAGAACTCGTTAACGTACCTTGGATTGGAGATAGAGTCTATGAACCTTCCCACGGTAGAGTATGGGGCCTACGAGTCTACAAAAATGTTGTAGACATGGTTGGTTTATCAGTTTCATGCTCTTGCACACATAACAATCCAATTTGTATGCATCTTAGAATTTTGTTACCATATTCTTTATCCAAACACGAATATACTAAATCCAACACTTTCCCTTCTTTCCACAATTCCCATACCTACAGCATTTTTGTACATTTAGCCATAAATCAAACGATTTTGCAAGTAAATTGGCAATTAGTTCTAAAAACATTTAAGTGTAACTTTCAATAAATATGCATACATATCCAATCAAATTTGACTCAGGATTGTCGTGCTGGTAATAACCAATGTTCTTCTTTCCAGTGATTATCTCTAACATCAAAACTCCAAAGCTATAGACATCTAACTTCATTGAAAACAACCCCTCCATTGCATACTCTGGTGGCATATAACCACTACATTTTATAAATAACATAAAGATTGGTGCATATATAATCTTTCAATAAACGAGAATCATTGAAGCAAGTTAAGATTTAATGACTTACTATGTTCTAACCACACGCATTGTATTTGATCTAAATATTCTAGCCATACCAAAATATGCAATCTTTGGATTCATAATATCATCCAATAGTATGTTTCTTGCCTTTAGATCTCTATGAATGATTCTTAATCTAGAATCATGATGAAGATATAACACCCCTCTAACAACTCCACAAATTATATCAAAGCGTTTACTCCAATCTAATATTACCCTTTTTGTTTCATCTGATTTCAAAATAAATAGAAACTGTAAAAAAATTGTAATAAAGAATATGCTTAAGTTCTTTTGAGTAAAGATAACGAAAGAACATCAAACTAACAAAAAATAAAGGTGTCCAAGCTTTTGTTTTATACATATTCATAGATCAACGTTCACTCATTTTCTTTAACACAACATCCTAAAATTCTCACAAGGTTTCTGTGTTGAAGCTTTGAAATCAGCACAATTTCATTCTTGAATTCTTCAATGCCTTGACTTAAATTCTTTGATAATCTTTTAACTGCTATTTTCTTCCCATCATAAAGTACACCCTAAATTCATATATAACAAATGATTGCCATAATGAGATGGGATTCACAATCCCTAATTATAAGTAGCTTATTCAATGTGTAAATGTGTCTTAATTGGTTATTTTAAAGAAATCCAAACTCATAACATAACACAAAAAAACAACCTTATAAATAGAGTCGAAACCATTTTCTCCAAGTTTGTCATCATCAAAGAAATTATTAATAGTTGCAGCTATTGTGTTTAGATTATAGAATGGTAATTCATCAATTGAATTTTTGAAATATGGTGAGCTTATCAAAAGGTTTAATAAATATTGACTTTGCATTTTAGTCGTTTTAACATAAAAAAAATATGTTAGTGTAATTCCATTAATAGATGACAATATTAATTTTTCAATAAGGTATTGTTGGTATTAAATAATAAAAGAACAACAAAAATTAATTTTTATTAATGTAATTCATTCTAAATTATCATCTCAAAATGATTATCTGTTCTTTTTCTCTTAGCCTTAACAAACTTATAGACAAGGAATAACAAGGGAATAAACATGATAACTGAGTCTATAGATATACCCACTTTTCACTTGTTGTTGATTGTCTTATTAGATTTTTTGGCATATAAAGCTTCAAAATCCATACGAAATTAAAGGAGAAAAAGGTTAAAATATTGATTGTAATTAATCCAAGAAAATAATTTTATTCTTAGACAAAAATATAAAAGAATGATACCTAATGTATTTTTTTCTTTTATTAAAAAGAAAAATAATTAAATAATTCTTGAAATATTAAAATATTTTTTAAAATTAATTTGTAATAAAATGGTATGAAAATGTAATTATTCTCTTTTATTCCATTCAATCTCTTCATCTATCTCTAAATTTACAAGTGCTTCATATAAAGAAATTAAAGATATATTTAGCAAAAATTAATATATGTAATTAACTTAGAATTACGTAAACTTATTCGTAATTTGTTTTAAATTTAAATTTGAAGTTTATATTCATAGTATGAATCTAATTCATTGTTGTATTAATATTGGGAATAATTTACATTATATTAAATAAAATAATAAATTTTACCGAAGACGATAAGATGATATCTTAGCAATTATATATCCAACACCATCAACACAAATAAACACATCACAAGTTTCATACAGATTTTTTTTCATCTCATTTGAAAGTAACGAACCTCCTAATATTTATTACATTATTATGTACCTTTTTACAGTTTATTATTATGTTCATAAATTTTACAAACTTTAACAATCAAACATAATTTGTTGTGAGATCTATTAAGCCCTTTAGCGAGCTTCTACAATGGTACAAGTTACATAGTTTATAGAATTAGCACCTTCACTGGTTGATGGATCTTCATTGGTATAACTTCTCTTTATTATGAAAGCAGATCTTTTAGGGTCAGGCAAAACTTAATCATCATTACCAAGCATGAATACCACTACGGACATAGTTGGCCTATCAGTTGCATTCTCTTGCACGCATAACAATCCAATTTGTATGCATCTTAGAACTTTATTAACATATTCTTTATCCAAACACGAATCTACTATATCCAACACCTTCCCTTCTCTCCACAATTCCCATACCTACAACATTTTTGTACATTTAGCCTTAAATCAAACAATTTTGCAAGTAAATTGGTAGTTAGTTCTACGAAATTTTGAGTGTAACTTCTAATAAATGTGCATACATGTCCAATCAAATTTGACTCAGGATTTTCGTGGTGGTAATAACCAGTGTTCTTCTTTCTAGTGATATCTCTAACATCAAAACTCCAAAGTTATAAACATCTGACTTTATTGAAAACAACCCTTCCATTGTATACTCTGGTGACATATAACCACTGCATTTTATAAATAAAATAAAGCTTGGTGAATATATAATCTTTCAATGAATGAGAATCATTGAAACAATTTAAGATTTAATGACTTACTATGTTCCAACCACACGTATTGTATTTGCTTCAATTTGGTCTGCTCCAAATATTCTAGCCATACCAAAATCTGCAATCTTTGGATTCATAATATCATCCAATAGTACGTTGCTTGCCTTTAGATCTCTCTGAATGATTCTTAATCTAGAATCACGATGAAGATATAACACCCCTTTAGCAACTCCACAAATTATGGCAAAGCGTTTACTCTAGTCTAACATTATTCTTTTTGTTTCATCTGATTTCAAAGTAAATGAAAACTATATAAAAAAATTGTAATAAAGAATATGCTTAAGTTCTTTTGAGTAAAGATTATGAGAGAACATCAAACTAACCAAAAATGAAGGTGTCTAAGCTTTTGTTTGCCACATATTCATATATCAACATTCACTCATTTTTTTGAACACAACATCCTAAAATTCTCACAAGGTTCCTGTGTTGAAGCTTTGAAATCAGTACAATTTCATTCTTGAATTCTCCAATGCCTTGACCTGAATTCTTTGATAATCTTTTAACTGTTATTTCCCTCCCATCATAAAGTACACCCTAAATTCAATATAACAAATGATTATAATGAGATGGGATTCACAATCCCTAGTTACAAGTAGTTTCTTCAATGTGTAAATGTATCTCAATTGATTATTTTAAAGAAATTCAAACTCATAACACAACACAAAACAACCTTATAAACAGAGCCAAAGTCACATTTTCCAAGTTTGCCATCATCAGAGAAATTGTTAGTAGCTGCAGCTATTGTGTTGAGATCATAGAATGGTAATTCACCAGTTGAATCTTCGAAATATGGTGACCTTATTGAAAGGTTTAATAAATATTGGCTTTTCATTTTGGTCGCTTTAACATCATAAACAAAATATGTTAATGTAATTTCATTAATAAAAGGCCGTCTTAATTTTTCAATTAGGTACTGGTAGTATTAAGTAATAAAAGAACAATAAAAATTAATTTTCATTAATGTAGTTTCTTCTAAAATATCATTTCAAAATGATTAGTGTTCTTTTCTTCTTAGCCTTAACCAACTTGTAGACAAGAAATAGCAAAAGAATAAACATGATAACTATAGATATACCTACTTTTCTCTTGTTGACTAAACTACTAGATCTTTTGGTATATGCAATTTCAGAATCCATATGGAGTTAAAGAAAAAAAAAGGGTTAAAATATTAATTGTAATTAGTCTAAAAAAATAAATTTATTATTATATAAAAATATAAAAGAATGATACCTAATGTATTTGCATCAACCTTGATATATAAAGCTTGTCCAGCATTTGTATATATCCTTGAATCAATTAAGTTTCCGTGCCACATCAAGCACACAATCTCTTTCCCTTCCTCTTTGGTATTGGCATAAGCCATGCAAGAATAGTTACTCAAGCACATTTTCTCACACTCCTTCAAGCTTAATCCCATTCTCACATGTGTATTTGAAGTGTCGGGTATCTTCACACGTGACATTGGTGCAAACCCCTCTCCATTTTGACAAGTGGCAACTCCTTTTCTCACACAACCAGTCGTGCCGTCTCTTAAGTACCAATCTCGTGGTGATTTGGGTTCGAACCCAAGAAAGCACTTGCATGAGAATGCCTCCAATACATATGGGTCACAATATCCATTTGGACCACACTGTCTGTAGTTGTCACACCCTTCAGTTGGAGCGGACCAAATTGCACTCCATTGATGACTCTGATCGTGCCACGTGGTTCTTTCTACAAATCCTGATTCATTAACGACCAATCTTGAAAAGATTGAATCATTAACAATGTTGTAGGAGAGATGTATTCATCTTGATTGTCTACATAACTAGCTTTGAAGATAAAATTCTGGTTCATTGCAGGTACTCCGCTCCATCTTATTCCAGTCCAATGTCCTGCCCTCCACAATGGGCTCCCGTTGTTGTACGGAAAGAATTATGGATATCCAGTCGTGTTAAGCTTGAAAGTGAGAGTCCCAATTCCTGGATCATTTTCAAACTTCCAAGATGTTAGAAATAGTTCCGATCCGGAATGGCGATTCAACCCAATTTTCATGAAAGGAAGAAAAGTATTCGAAAGGTAGTTAAAGCTTTGCCAAATAACCCTGTTATTGCCATTCTTGACCAAAACAAGGTTTCCTTGATCTGAAAGATTGGCTGTGGAATTTTTGGACAAAGAGGTTGTTGATGTATTTGCAGACCATAGAGGAGTGTCTGTGTTATTGTAGCCATAGATGACAAGGGTTCCTTGGCCATTGATTGACATGATTCCAGAGGAATCATTGATGGGATTGTCTCTGTTTGCGACCCAAACGACAGTTTGCTGAGGAACTTTGTTGTACCAAATTCCAACATAGCGATAGCGAGAATTCCCAGGGCTGAAAAATCCTAGTGTAAACTTCTTCTGGTTAGAGACCAAAACATCGTCATCTTTAAGGGATTAGGTTGGTGTAATGGTCTTAATCTCAAGGGAAATGCATAATGGAATGAAAAGGAAGAAGGAAATTGACACAAAATCAACAAAAACACAAATAACACAAGCACTCCCTGAATCTCCCTTCCCTCATTTGTTTTATTTAATGAATTTTTGTTACAAAATATTTTTCACTTATAAGATCTTATAGATGAGCATCAATCTCATCTGCAAGTACATCAGCAACAGAAGATGTCCATAAAAACTGGAGAAGGTGGTGCACTATAGCTTTTGTGTTGTTTGCTTTCTGGTTCCAAGGATGCTGTCTGCTGCTTCCAGTACATTCCCAGCATTTTAAGGGATGACCTCTTAGAAACTGCGTCAATACTCCCCCTCAAGTTGGTGCATAGATATCCGTCATGCCCAACTTGCCAAGTGAGTCATGAAAAATTGCACTTGAAACTCCCTTGGTTAAAATATCAACTAGTTGATCACCAGTTCGCACAAATGGAAGGGAGATGGTATTCTCTTCTAGATTTTGTCGAATGAAGTGTCTGTTCACTTCTATGTGCTTTGTATAGTCATGTTGTATCGGATTCTGAGATATGGCAATTTCCGCCTTGTTGTCACAAAAGAGCCTCATTCCATCACTTGGACCAAAACCAAGTTCACTTAGGATTCTCCTTAACCAAATTAGCTCCTGTAACCCTTTAGTGATGCCAATAAACTCAGCTTCGGCACTAGAAAGGGCTACCACCTTTTGCTTTTTACTTCTCCATGTTACCAAATTACCTCCAAGGAAGGTAAAATATCCAGAAGTGGATTTTCGATCTGTGATGTCTCCTGCCCAGTCCGAATCTGTATACCCTTCCACTCTTAGGTGTTCATTTTTCTTGAAGAAAATTCCTCTACCTGGAGCACCTTTTAGGTACCTGAGAATTCTAAACACGGCTTCCATATGCTGCTCACTTGGAGCATGCATGAACTGACTTACTAAACTCACAACATATGTTATATCTGGTCTAGTATGAGACAAGTAAATGAGTTTGCCCACCAATCGCTGGTATCTCTCTTTATTGGCCGGTTCTTGAGTCAGAAACTCACCTAACTTAAGGTTTTGGACAACAGGGGTATCAACTGGTTTGCAGTCAAGCATTCCAGTTTCAGTTAGCAAATCTAGTACATATTTCCGTTGGGACAAAGATATACCTTGCTTGGACCTTATCACTTCAATGCCGAGAAAATATTTCAGTCCACCTAAGTCCTTCATTTCAAAATCTTTAGAGAGTCTCTTCTTCAGACTTTCTATCTCATCTAGATCATCACCTTTGATTATCATATCGTTTACATAAATAATTAAGACAACTATCTTTTCATGTCCCTTCCTGTAAAACAAAGTATGGTCAGAATCACTTTGAGAATACCCATATTTTCTCATAGCACTACAAAATTTTCCAAACCATGCTCTAGGAGATTGTTTTAACCCATATAGTGCTTTTTCCAATTTGCAGACCAACTGTTGAGACCCTGAATGGTTATACCCGGGTGGAATCTCCATATAAATCTCCTCTTCAAGATCACCGTGAAGGAAAGCATTCTTTACATCAAACTGATGCAAAGGCCAATCAAGATTAGCTGCAAGAGATAATAGAATTCTGATGGTATTCAACTTAGCAACTGGTGAGAAGGTTTCCTGATAATCAATACCATATGTTTGTGTAAACCCTCTAGCAACTAATCTAGCTTTATACCGGTCGACCAATCCATTTGGACCATACTTTACAGTAAATACCCACTTACAGCCTACCGTTTTTCTTCCCTTTGGTAAACTTACCAACCGCCATGTGTGATTTTTCTCTAATACCTCCATCTCCATCCTCATAGCATCTAGCCACTTGGGATCACTCATCGCTTCTTCAATTTTTTCCGGAACCCGAACAGAAGCAAGAGTAGCGTCAAACTCCTTCAGAGAATTGGGCAAGTGTTCTGTTGCTACAAACTTACTAATCGCGTAATTTCCTCCACTGTCTTCATCCGGTCTGAACCGCTTAGGAGGTTTGCCCTTGTTATGTCTGTCAGGTAATCTATAACCTGTGTTAGAATTATGTGAATCTAGAAATTTAGAGTTTGAGGTTACCTCGTTTTCAGGAGATTGGCCGAGGTGAGGTAAAGATGACTGTATCATTTGTCTCTACTCACTTTCAGGCTCGGCATCAGATGAGACTACATCACGTATTAGGCTTGAGTTTAGGTCCTGCTGACATGGAATAGAATCGGTGGCCCAAGAAGTCGCAGATGGATCAGCAACGAAATGGTCTGGGCCAACTATGTTTGGCCTAGTAGCAGCTGGTTCTGGTTCTGGGTTCGGATTCCCTGTGGTTTGTTCTGAACTGAGATTCCAGTATCTATTAGAGTAGCACAGACTTTCATTCGCAGAGAAACTCTCCCCCTGAGAATGATACGTGTCCTTTCTAAAAAAAACTCTCTAATTCCAGGAAAGTGACATCCATGGTAACAAATACCTTTTTAGAAACAGGATTGAGACATTTATAGCCCTTTTGGTTTTGACCATATTCGAGAAATACGCATCTTTCTGCGCATGGTTTGAGTTTAGACCGTTGATGCTTTTGTATGTGAACAAATGCAACACACCCAAATACTTTTGGTGGGAGGTTAAGAGTTGATGGTAGCGATACGTACGAAGAAAGTACTTGAAGTGGAGTTTGAAAATTTAGTACATTGGATGGCATACGATTAATTAGGTATACTGCAGCAGCAACCGTATGATCCCAATAGGTTTGTGGAACAGTATTCTCAAGTAACATAGACCGGGCTGTTTCTAAGACATGTCTGTTTTTCCGTTCAGCTACTCCGTTTTGTTGTGGAGTACCGACACAACTTGTTTCATGAATTATACCTTTAGAGTTAAGAAATTCTCGAAGTATGCTATTGACAAACTCACCTCCATTGTCACTTCTTAGAATTTTAATGTTCTTATTAAATTGATTTTGCACCATGTTAAAAAAAGATTTAAAGACATGTGTCACTTCATCCTTTCTTTTAAGAACATACAACCAAGTCATCCTAGTACAATCATCAATAAATAACACAAACCATCTATTTCCAACAGATGAATTAACCGGGGACGGACCCCAAACATCCGAATGAACCAAATCAAAAATAGTTGTTCTCTTATCCAAACTACTCGGAAAAGACACCCGATGACTCTTGGCTTTAATACAGGTTTCACAATCAAAGTTTTCATTCTCACAACTAGAAAATAAACTTGGATAAAGTTTTCTTAAATACCCGAAAGATGGATGTCCTAGTCTCTTATGCCACATCCAGATATGAGAGATCCGATTTGTTGAGGAACCTTTAGAAAAATGAGCCTTTCCAGTCACCATGTCGTCCAAATGATACAGTCTTCCTCTTCTAGTACCACGACCAATAATCTCCTTTGTGAGAAGATCCTGAAATATACAAAACTGAGGATACATGAGAACAGCGCAATTTAGTTTCTCACAAATCTGACCAACAGATAATAATTTAGTTGATAGGGAGGGCACAAGTAAAGTATTTGATAAAGTGAGAGAATGTGAGCACTGAACATCTCCGACACCCATCACAGGATATGTTTCTCCATTGGCATTGACTATCATTGTTCTCCTTGGTGAGGAACTCTTTACTAGATCCTTTTCTGAGTAGGTCATATGATCGGTTGCCCCTGAATCGATTATCCAGTCAAACTTATCAGTATGATAATTATTAGAAACAAGAAAACTTTTACTTTCCATCAGTTCTTTGTTCTCAACCGGTGGTAAGACAGAGTAGCCACCCCTTGAAACCGAAGCTGCAACTGCTTGAGTCGGTTCAGTAATAGTCGGCCCAGCAGGAGCCGACTCAATAGGAGCTGCAGCTGAAGCACCTGCAACCATTTGTGCCTCACCCCTGTATGGCGGCCAATCTCCCTGCCTCTTCTTCCTTCGATCTTTCCAACCCGGTGGGTAGCCAATTAACTTGAAACACTTATCTCTAGTATGTTTTGGGTTATGACAGTAAGTGCACCCAACAGCCAGACCTGAGTTTGGTTTGAAATCAGGTTTGTTCATGACTAAGTTTCGGTCTCTTGCTAACATAACCATAGAAGGTTCAGTTCCCTCCCCTTTGTGTAACATTACTGATTGACGGTTTTCTTCTCTACGAACCAATGCAAAGGCTTGCTCTATTGTGGGAAAAGGTTTTTTTTGTAAGACCATTGCCCGGATAGAGTCCAACCGGTCATCTAGACCATCCAGGAAGGTTAATACACGGTCCTCTTGAACAAAAGAATTGTGTTTTTCAATATCAACTGGAGAGGTCATAGGGTTTGGCCTACTGACATCTAACTCCTTCCATAACCCCTGTAATTGGGTGTAATAAGCCTCAACTGGACCATCGGCTTGTTTGACTCGGTTAACCCTTCTTTTCAGTTCAAAGTATTGGGTCAGGTCATCTCCATCAAAAAAAGTTGTTCTTACCGAGTCCCAAACTTCTTTGGCCGTAGAGAAAGGGAGGAAGTTACCTACCAAGGAGGGATCCATGGATTCGATCATGTAGTCTTTAACCCGAGAGTCTTCCATCTGCCACTTTTGGTAACTTCTATCAGCTTGTAGTGGTTTGAGAGTCGAACCATCGATGTAGCCAAGTTTACCCTTCCCTGACAGCTTCATTTTCAACATCTGCGACCACAGATTAAAGTTCTTCCCATCGAGTTTGATCGCCATAGCGGAACTGAGCCCATCAGGATTGGAATCACCCATCTTGTGTTGGAATATTTGTGACAAGGTGGCGGATAAACTCTCTAAAATGAGCGCCTCAGATTTTTCTTCTTTGTCAGAACTTCCATCATTTCCAGACATTTTTTTTTCAAGGGCATAAAATCACACTTTACCGTAAATCCGACGGTCGGATTGGCCTGGAAAGTAAGTTAGCTTGGAGCTCCTGTCAAAATTTCAGCCCAATCCGACCGACGGATCAAAAGTTACGCCTCTTTTCGTGAAGCATGTGCAAAATGCTCAAAATGCTCACAAATGCTATAGAGAAACAAAGGGACTATAGAGAAACAGGGACCCGATTTGGCTACACAAATGCTCAAAATCGTGACCCGTGCTCTATAGTCTCTTTGTTTCTCTATAGTCCCTTTGTTTCTCTATAGTCCCTTTTGTTGATTTTGTGTCATGGTATCAGAGTTGGGCCTAGTCTCTATGTGTTTGGACTTAATTGTGCTCTACCACAATCTCACCGTGGCGCTAATGTCCACCTTTTTTCGCCGTGTGGAGGGGGGCTGTTAAGTATCCTTGTCCCACATCGACTAAAAACAAAGCAGCAAAGCTGTTTATTAGCTTTGAGCAACCCTTAACTTAATGAGATCTTATTGGGTTGAGTTAGGCCTGAGCTTCTAACAAGGTATCAGAGCTGGGCCTAGTCTCTATGTGTTTGGACTTAATTGTGCTCTACCACAGTCTCACCGTGGCGCTAATGTCCATCTTTGTTCGCCGTGTGGAGGGGGGCTGTTAAGTATCCTTGTCCCACATCGACTAAAAACAAAGCAGCAAAGCTGTTTATAAGCTTTGAGCAACCCTTAACTTAATGAGATCTTATTGGGTTGAGTTAGGCCTGAGCTTCTAACAATATTAACTAGCTTTTCGAAAGAAGTCATGGATTTCTCAGCTTTGAAAAACACTCTTACCTGAGATTGGTTGGGTTTGTGATACAATTTATACAATAATTGCAGCTAGTCATATTAAATCGCCAGTTCGGTAGTAGGTTTGGTTATAAGGTTTTAATTAATTTTGACAGGTTCAATCGAAATTGTAGGAGTAAATTAGGATTATGACATTCAACAAATAAAATTTTATGGTCCCGAATGAAGCAAGTTACTCTTGAAGAACTTGTGGTTTGAAAGACTCTGATTCAGCGTACCCAACTTTTGTTGTTTTTGTATGACTGACTTTTTACATCTGATAGTTGATACTTGTAGACTATCTTAATTGTAAAGCGGGTTCACGATAATACGAAGAATTATGCTTCTTTTATTCGTTTAGCGGGATCTCATTTTATTTTTACAAATAATATTATTTCGAAAATACCAAGATATAATTTTTGGACAAAACGGTTAAAAATAAAATGAATTCAACAAAGTATAATAATAATACCAAAAATTTAACGTGTTTTCACCTTTTAATTTGGGCTAAGTTCACGGGATAAATTTCAAAAAATATTTCTTGTATTAATAAAATTAATTGGTACAAAATGAGAGACAATATAATAAATTGAGATAAACCCAAAATAGTATCACACAAGTATTTTCCAAACTCACTATTTTGTCACTCCCATTTTAAAAAAAATATCCCAATATTTTTCTAAGATATTTTCTCTCACTTTCTTACACACAACATTATTTTTCTTCAAAGAAAATTGTTCATTTGGCTTTATTTTATTTCCCTTCTTATTTTAGTGTGTTAATGTATCTCTAAGGCAAAGACATTGCTGATTTATAGGTAAAATTGTCTATCAGTGTTAGATGCATTTGTCAAATGTGGTTGCATCTATGATTTATGGTTGCACCTACCATTTATGGTTGCACCTATCAATTGTGATTGCAATTACCATATATGGTTGTATCTAACATTTGTGGTTGCACCTAATATTTTTATTTTCTTCCTCTTCAATGTAGGAGGGATTTACAAATCTCCCCCACCCGACTACATAGAGGGCTCCACCAATCCAGTAGCTAAACGATAGTATTCAAAATTTTGTCTTAGGAGAATTTTCGTCAACATGTCTGATCCATTTTATTCTGTATGGATCTTCTCAAGCTGTAATAGCTTCTTCTCTATTGCATCCCTAATCCAATGATATCTCACATCAATATGTTTTGATCTTGAATGAAAGAAGATATTCTTTCCAAGATGAATAACACTCTAACTATCACAAAATAACTGATAACAGTCTAGTTGCAACCCAAGTTCTTTCAAGAACTTTTGCATCTATAGTAACTCTTTACATGCTTCCGTTGTTGCTATAAACTCTGCTTCGGTAGTGGAAAGTGCAACACATTTTTGTAACTTTGACTGCAATGACACAGCTGCTCTTATAAATGTAATTAGGTAACCTGAAGTGAATTTTCTGGCATCCATATCACCAACCATATCTGCATTTGTGTATCCAACTAACACAGATTTTTCATTTCCAAAACATAGATATATTTTGGAAGAACCTCGAAGATACTTGAAAATCCATTTCACTACAACCTAATGTTCCTTTCTAGGATTTGAAAGGAATCTACTCACAATTCCAACTGCATGAGTGATATCTGGTCGTGCAAAAACCATGACATACATTAGACTTCCAACTGCTGAAGCATATGAAACCTCTTCCATCTCTTTCTTCTCTTTGTCTGTAGAAGAGGTCTGCTTAGAAATTAGCTTAAAGTGATTAGCAAGAGGACAACTAATCGCTTTAGCCTTATCCATATAAAATCTCTAAAGTACTTTCTCAATGTACTTCTCTTGTGACATCTATTTGCTCAACCTCCAAGTCAAGACTTGCTACTAACCCGAGCACAGTACGGATGGATGTCATTTTCACAACTAGAGAGAAAATCTCATCAAAGTCAAAACTTTTTCTTTGACTAAATCCTTTGACAACTAGTCTGGCTTTGTATTGTGGACTAGAACTATGTCCTTCATGCTTCACCCTGAACACCCATTTATTTTTCAAGGCCTTCTTCCCTTTGGGCAGCTTCATCAGCTCAAAGGTTTTGTTCTCATGCAAGGGCTTCATCTCATCTTGCATGGCTTTAATCCATTTTTGTTTGGATTCGTCATCCATGGTATATTCATAACTCTCAAGTTCTCCCCCATCAGTGAAAGTTACATACTCATCTAGATGATATGAGGTAGAGGGTAGTCTCACTCTATCACTTCTTCTCAGTGGAACAGGAGAAGCCGCAGGTGTTGATACTGGATAATGAACATCATCATTTCCCTCATCTTCAGAACCAACTTCTATGAGAGCACCATCTTCATCAGGTGGATAAATATGGTCTTCATCTCCAATTTGTCTTGGCACTAATGTTGGAGGAATTAATTCTAAATCTGATGAGTCATCATTGGAATTTGGAATATCTTTCTTCATTTTGATAATATCTTCAATGGTCTCATCTTCAACAAATACAGCATCATAGCTCCTGACAAGTCTCTTTACAACCAGATCGTAAAATCTATAGCCAAATTGATCTTGACCATAGCCAATAAAAATACACTGTCTTGTTTTGGCATCAAGTTTGGATCTCTCATCCTTGGGGATATGAACAAATGCTTTGCAGCCAAACACTCGCAGATGATAATAGGAAACATCATTTCCTAACCACACTTTATCTAGAACATCCATCTTAAGAGGAGTAGAGGGTGAAAGATTCAACACATGTGCAACTGTGAGTATGGTTTCACCCCAAAAATATTTAGGCAACTTTGCATGTGAGAGTAGACATCTAATTCTTTCCATCAAAGTTTTGTTCATCCTCTCAGCTAAGCCATTCAACTACGGTGTCTTTGAAGGTGTCATCTGATACTAAATACCATGTTTTTTGCAATAAGTATGGAAAGGTCCTATGTATTCTCCACCATTGTCTGTCCGGATGCACTTTAGCTTTTTTCCAGTCTATCTATCAACTGAGGCATAAAATTCTTTGAAGACATCTAGCACCTGATCCTTTGTCTTTAGAAGATATACCCATGTCTTCCTTGAATGATCATCAATGAAGGTCACAAAGTATTGAGCACCACCAAGTGACTTTGGCATTGGTCCACACAAATCTGAATGAATCAGATCTAAAATATTATTCATTCTGGAAGGAGGGAAACTCTTGAAAGGAACTCTGTTTTGCTTTCCTACTAGATAATGAACACATTTCTCCAAATGTACTTCATCCATTCCGAGTAGTATCTTCTTTTTGACTAGACTTGTCAAACCTTTTTTCACCCATGTGACTGAGTCTCTTATGCCATAACTTAGTTGCATTTTCTTTCTCTATAACATTTACCGTGTCGGCGGAGAGCTTTGCTTGCATTATATACAAAGTTGTATGCTTCTCACTTCTATCCACTACTAAGGAGCCTTTTGTAAGTTTCCATTTGTTTTAAATGAAGGAGCTACAATATCCTTCATTTGCAAGTTTGCGGACATAGATCAAGTTCAGGCGCATATCTGAAATATGCCTGACATCCTTCAAAAATAGTTTGGTTTCGTTCTTTATTTCCAAGCAAACATCTCTTTTGCCTACTACATTTGACATGCTTTCACTTCCCATTCTAACAATACCAAAACTTCTAAGTGTGTATGATGATAAAAATTCTCTTCGTGATGTAGCATGAATTGTAGCACCACTATCAATCACCCAACTGGTCTCGTGTGATGCAAGATTGATAAAATCTTCATCATACACGATATTGAACTCGTCTATGGTATTTGTTTGCTCATCATCATTATTGTCGTCTTTATTCATTACTTTGCCTTTGTTCGTTTCTTGTTCCTTCTTGAACACCCGAAAAGTTTTCTTAATGTGACCCTTCCTCTTACACTGATGGTATTCAACATTGGAAAAATTTGTTTGATTTGCCTCTGCTCTTGCTTCTGGGTTTTTGTTCTTTGTACATTTTCCTTCCTCTAGACTCTGTGATAAAAGGCCTGTGCTTCTAAATCTCTTTCCTTGTGTTTGTTTCTTATATGAGAACAAGACTTCTACAATAACTTCAAACTTCATCTTATCTTTTGCATAAGTTAGAGTCATTGTGATATGATTATATGACGAGGGTAGTGATGCCAGCAACATCACAACTTTCTCTTCATCGGCAAAACTCACATTCAATCTTGCTAAGTGAGAAAACTTGTTGTTGAAATCGCTAACATGCTGCATCATGCTCACATTATCTTCCTTCCTCATCTGATATAGCTCCTTCCACAAATAAAATTTATTGGAAAGGTTCTTTGACATGTACACATTTTCTAGAGTCTCACATGTTTCTTTAGCAGTCATGTAATTTTTTTATTCAATATTTTGCAAGACACTGTCTGAGAGATTTAGACGGATTGTACTAGCTACAGTCTCATCTATTTCATCCCATTGTTCCTCGGTGACGGTTGCTACCTTCTTTTCTTTTCCCAATAACGCCTTATAGACCTTCTGTTGAATGAGAATATCCTTCATCCTCTTTTGCCATAAAAAAAATTATTAATTTCTCAATATCTACCTTCTGGCTTGACATCTTTTTTGTTTCGTTGTGTTTCTTTTCTACAAATAAATACGCCCTGGATCTAATAAAATATTTTCTGATGTGGCAGGTTAGTCTATGCTACAACCACAGAGCATATTAAGAATTTTACTAGACCAGCTCTCATACCAGTTGTTGGGCATAACATGTAAAAATAAAATGAATTCAACAGAGTAGAATAATGACACTGAAAATTTAACGTGGTTCACCCTTTAATTTGGGATAAGTCCACGGGACAAACTCCGAAAAATATTTCTTCCACTAATAAAATTAATGGATACAAAGTGAGAGGTAATACAACAAATTGAGATAAACCTAAAATAGTGTCACACAAGTATTTTCCAAACTCACTTTTTAGAAAAATATCTCAATATTTTTTTAAGATATTCTCTCCCACTTTCTTGCACACAACACTATTTTTCTTCAAAGGAAATTGTTCATTTGGCTTTGCTTTACTTCTCTTCTTGTTTTGGTGTGTTGATGTATCTCTAAGGTAAAGACATTGTTTATTTATAGGCAAATTTGTCTATCAATATTAGATGCATTTGTCAAATACGGTTGCACCTATCATTTGTGGTTGCACCTACCATATATGGTTGCACCTAATATTTGTGGTTGGAACTAATATTTTTATTTTCTTCCTCTTCAATGTAGGAAGGATTTATAATAATATATATTAATGCAAATTAATAGACAGATTAAAGAATCCTACCCTCAACCATTTTTTCGTGGTTGATGATAAAATCAAGATTTGATTTTATCATGATAGGTTGTGTTTTGTTCGGATGAGCTTCCACTTTTTACAGTTTCACACGAGACATAAACCCAAATCAAATCAGCTTTTCCCTTTTAGCATTATTTAAAAAAAATACTACATGTTCGATAATTTAGTATTATTTAATAAAAAGTATCTAAGTATTCATATTTTCATAACACTATTGTTACATTTAATTTTAGAATGTAATGTATATAGGTAAACATTTAAGTGCAAAACAGTTTTAAAAATATTTAATACACTTCAATTTATATATAACATATTTATTTATATTATTTTATTTTAATAAATATTATTTACGTAGTGAAAAATATAACAAATATATATTTTTTATAATGAAAAACATATGTTTTTTTTACGTTATAAAAAATAATATTTTTTAAGGCATTTTCAAAAACAAAAGTTTATTAAAAAAAAGGGTTATGTCGTATACTTAAACCTATACCTATGTAAGAAAAAACTTTCATTCAATCATTTTTAACAAAAAAAAAATTAATTTAAACGAAATCACAAAAAATCGAGAAGTCTTAAAAAAATTCATAAAAAATGGGATCGAATATGATAATTTTGCAAGGAAAACAAGGATATAAGGATGATTTTGCAATATAAAATTAGAATTTTTATCTCAAATTAACACCTAATAAAATTTATAATATCTTTAATACTTTTAAAAGTTATTAGTTAAAAATTGAGAGACAGTAATGTTTCATCAAAAATTTCATTTAATGATAATGTTTTAAAAACCTCATATTTAATATCTCTATTTTTGTAAAATTTTCACTTTTATTTCTTTTCAACAATAACAGACAAAATAAACTCAATTCTAACTATTTATTCATTAGTAAAATGGGATTCCAATTAAAATTTATTAATACGTTTGATTTAATACATTATGTAATGTTATTTCCTCTGTTCTCGGTTCATCCAACCTAAAATCCAATCAAAATTGTTACACTGTTTTTGGTATCAAGTTGTTCTATTTTTTTTTATTTTAATTCTACTTTTAGTTATTCTTTCACTTGTTTGGATTCCGAGAAAAATTTCAACGAGAACAAAGTTCTCATCTTTTTTCTTTCCTAAATTCCATTGTTTTGTTCATGCTTTGAAATTTGCAAATATAGATCAAATCAAGCGTTTTAAACTTTAGCTTTTCGGGTAGTTTTGAACCTAGAGTACTTAATTTTTGCTTTTTTCCCTTTCTGTTCAAGTTTGACATTTCCTTGAAGGTGTTGAAATTTACAACTTTTTGTTAAATTTGTGAAAGAGTAAGGCTCCACAAACAAGAGAATACGTAGAAGAAGAGAAAGAAGTTAGAGAAACAATGGCAATCAACAAAGTGCTAATGTAGCTCTTATGGTCCTAAATGACATGGAAACATTGATATAGACTAGAAAGGGTAGCAATTACCTATTTTACCCTTGCTTAAATTACTCTTCAGTAATTATTTTGTCTGTTACTATATAAAAAAACTAAAGTGAACTTTTGTATAAATTAAAAAGAATTCTTTTAAAACATAATCAATAAGTAAAATTTTTGGTGAAATATGAATATGGAAAAAATATCAAACCTAGTTTCTTGACAAGTTATAATTTTAAAGATGAGTTTGTTCTTTGTTTTTTTTTACATATATGCATAATACATGTTAAAATCTAAATTAAATTTTAATTTTGAATCACTTATATACTTAAGATTAGATATTTTAATAATATTTTTATTCAATAAAATATACGTAATAATCTCATATTTTCATAACAATATATTAATAATTCATACATTTAATTTTGAACCACTTATATACTTAAGATTAGATATTTTAATAATATTTTTATTCAATAAAATGTAGGTAGATAATCTCATATTTTCATAACAATTTATTAATAATTCATACATTTAATTTTAAAAACATAAGTGATATAAACTTAAAATTTAATTTGATATTTCAATATGTGATATGAAAAATTAGGTCTAAAAAAACTAAAGAAATCAAATCATGTTAAAATAAAAGACATTGCTATAAAACTATATCAAATCAACCCCTTAAAAATTTATAAAAAATTGAAGACTAAGATATATCACTGGCCCGAAATGATTTTACAGACAAATTTTCCCTTCATATTTTGTCCATGTGTAATATACATATTAAAATTTTCAATTAAACCATCATTTTTTATTTTTAGTATATTATTAACGTACAAACTATTAATATATTGTTATAAAAATATAAATTTAAATACTAAAAGATTGAAGCCAAAAATTTCTCTGCCAAATTATCTCTGTCAGCAACTTGGGTCTTTTAAGGTTAAAAGGACATCATTTAAATTATTAAGTACAGTACAAATCATTATCCTTCTATATATAAAATTTAATTTTTAGCACATCAATGTGCAATATATATATTTTTAACACATCTTCGTAAATACTTTAAACATGTATTAATTTTCAATAGCATTTGGAGCCTATGATTTTTTGTAAGACTACTGGCAAGACACAAGCATCTAAATTAAGTTCATATTTTCGATTATTTATATACCTTCTACGGTGTAAAAAGCATATATGTATGTACGAAATAGTACACAAAGTTGAGGTATTTTCAAGTATTAGCAACGCGTGTTTCAGGACTATGAGAGCTATAAAAATCACAGTGATTCGAGTCAAAATATGCACACAAGTTAACAAAAAGCTCAATCACGGGAGTTCTCTAGGCTCCAATGAAGAAATTTCTTTCATTACTTGAGCTTTGTCTGCTTCAAATTGTTCATCCTCTGTGACAATGCAGGTCAAAAATGGTAAAAAAACACTGTCAAGCCAATTGTTAAGAAACTATTTAATGCAAATCATGAAAAATTTCTGAATACTAGGGTTACATAAATTTACAGTAACTTCTACATCCACATCACTTAGATTTTTCCACGTGTTAATATTATCTTGAAAATTCAATCATTTCTCTAGGTGTCCTATTTTTACGTGAAATAGGTCAATTATGGATGGATCAATTTAATCACGTAATTTATAAAAATAAGGTATTTTAATGACAAATATTATGTTTATTTCATATCTTTTTGTTCTTCATTTCTGTACAAGTGATTGTATTTGTATACTAAGAAACGAAAAAAAACTAAGCCTAACAATGCTACACACCATGCTTTCCTACGCCAACACGAGTGTTGCTGCACACCCATACTTGTTCCACTACCTATTGTTGTCTGCCCTTTTCCTGCTCCACTACACACGCCAACACTCCCCCTCAAGTTGATGCATATATGTCTCTTATGCCAAACTTGTCAAGTAAGTTGTAGAAGTTCTTTGCAGACACATATTTTGTGAGTATATCAATCAATTGATCTTCTGATTTAACAAATAAAAGTTAAATAATTTTTTCTTTAAGATTATGTTTGATGAAGTTTTAATCCACTTCAACGTGCTTCGTGCGATCATGTTGAATTGGATTGTGGGAAATGGCAATGGTTGCCTTATTATCACAAAATAAGTTCATTTTAGAGTTAGGAGCAACATCAATCCCAATTAGAAGTTTTTTCAACCAAAGGAGCTCACATATTTCCTTAATCATTCCTCAAAATTTAGCTTCAGTATTAGATAAGACAACTACCTTTTGCTTCTTGCTCCTCCATGTTAGGGGTGTCCATGGTCCGGTCCGGTCCGGTCCGGTCCGGTTTTCCCTAAAAAAAAATTAACCGGACCGAACCGTTCATATTACTCGCACCGGACCAGACCGTTTGAAACGGTTTTAAGAAATAAAAACCGGACCGGACCGTTTGACTTATAAAACCGTTCGGTCCGGTTTTATTCCCGGTTTGGTTTAATTTTTTTATAATTTAATGAAGAATAATGTAAAAAATTTAATATATTATTAAACCGGTCCGGTCCGGTTTGAACGGTTTAAAATTAATACAAACCGGACCGGACCGTTTGATTAGTAAAACCATTCGGTTTGGTCCGGTCTGGTCCGGTTTTACGGTTTAATCCGGTCCGATCCGGTTTATGGACACCCCTACTCCATGTAACAAGATTGTCCCCCACAAAAGTAAGGTACCCAGTAGTAGATTTCCTATCCTTGATATTTCCTGCCCAGTCTGAATTTGTATATCCAACGACTTCCAATTGACCATTCTTTGAAAACATAAGTCCTTTCCCAAGGGAGGATTTTAAATAACGAAGTATTCACATGATGACATCCATATGGTCTTCACTTGGGTAGTGCATGAACTGACTCACGACACTCACAACATAAGCAATGTCAGGTCGAGTATGAGATAAATATATGAGTTTATCCACTAACTGATGATATCTCTGTTTATCTGTTGGTACTTGGTCCACATATTCTCCAAGTTTATGATTTTGGACCATTGGAATATCGACAGGTTTATAATCTAATAATCCTATCTTTACTAGTAGGTCTAGAGTATATTTCCTTTGGGAAAGAAATATGTCTTGTTTTGATCTTATTACCTCAATGCCTAAGAAGTATTTGAGCCCTCTTAGGTTCTTCATTTCAAACTCATTTAACAGTTGTTCTTGAAGCCTAGAGATTTCTTCTTTATCATCCACTGTAATGATCATGTTATCTACATAGACTATAAGGGTTGTTATTTTTCCCAATCGATATTTTAGGAAAAGAGCGGTCAGAGTTGCTTTGTTGAAACCCATATTTCCTCATTGTTGAACTCAACCTGACAAACCATGCTCGAAGTGATTGTTTTAGTCCATACAATGCTCGTTGTAATCTACATGCAATTTATTTTCCTGATGTAACAATATATCCTGGTGGGATATCCATGTAAATCTCTTCTTCAAGATCACCATGAAGGAAGGCATTTTTCACGTCAAGTTGGTGCAATGACCAATCTAAATTTGGTGCAAGAGATAACAAAACTCTAATAGTTTTTAGTTTAGCCACAAGTGAGAAGGTTTCCGGATAATATTTACCATGTTTCTGTGTATACCATTTTGCTACTAACCTCGCCTTGTATCGATTAACTGACCCATCTGCTTTATACTTAATGGAGAAAATCCACTTGCATCCTACCATCTTCCTCCCTTGAGGCAACTCGCTTAACACCCATGTGTTAATCTTCTACAATGCCTCAAATTCTTCTTTTATAGCTTGAGCCCAGTTTGGATCAGATAAGACTTCTTCAACGCTATTTAGAATTTGACATGAGAAGAGTGTTTGTGCAAACGCCCTGATAGGTTCTAATAACCCTTGAGTAGATACATAATTGGCTATTAGATACTTGGATTGTCGTTCTTCTCTGTCTAGAGAGTATCGATTTGAAGGTTTGTCTTGATTGTGTCTGAAAGGTAGAACATAACCAATAAGTATATCTATAACATTGGGTACAAGAGAGTGGAGCGGTGCATCAACCACAACATCTTCTGGAGATTCAGTCACTAGTTCAAATTTAGTCCTTAGAAGTTCAAGTTTGGGTCTAGGTACTAGCTCATCCATATTATTGGCATTATCCGAGTATGTCGAATTGTTATTAATGTCTAACACTTCAACATCAAGCCAATTTCGTTCTTCACCATAACTCTCCCCCTGAAGAGGGTAATTGGATACTGGTAATGGGAAAAAACATTCAGATTCTAGGAAAGTGACATTCAAGGTAATGTAGGTTCTTTTAGTAATAGGATCGTAGCATCAGTATCCCTTTTTTTGTACGTCATACCCCAAGAATACACATCGGACAACACATGGATCCAACTTAGTTCGTTGATTTTTATGAAGGTGGACAAAAGCAACACATCCAAAAATTCAGGGCGGAAGCATCAAAATAGTAGACAAGGAAACATTATCAGATATCACCTGTAATGGAGTATGAAATTGTAAGGTTTTGTGAGCATATGGTTCAGTAGATACACAGCTGTAGTAACAGCATCGCTCCAGTATCTACTAGGCATATGTGCACTGATTAGTAAGGCCTGGACAGTTTCTAAAATATGCCTATTTTTCCTCTCTACAGTCCCATTCTGTTGTAAGGTTTGTAAACACGAGGTTTCATGGAGAATACCATGGTTGTCCAAGTATGTTCGAAATTGTTGATTAACATACTCCCCCCCATTATCAGACCCAAGGATCTTAATTTTTTTAGAAAATTGTGTCTGAATCATGGTGTGAAACAAGTGAAACGTAGAAAATACTTAATCTTTATGTTTGAGAAGGTAAAACCATGTCATTCGTGTACAATCATCAACAAAAATTACAAACCAACGATGACCCGACGACGTAGTGACCGAGGAAGGTCCCCAAACATCAGAAAGTACTAAAGCAAAATGAATCATACTTTTATGCATGCTCATGGGATAAGACGCCCTATAACTTTTTGCTAAGATACAAATATCACATTTGAAATCTGAGTTTATGACATTTGAAAATAAACTAGGTAGTAAGTGCCTTAAATACCCAAATGAAGGATGCCCAAATCGACAATGACAACCAAATATGTCGTTCCTTGTTACTAACCGTGTGTTGCATATGATTGGCTCTTCCTGAACTGAGGTCATCCACATAATATAAACCCCATCTCTTAGTACCATGCCCAATCATCTCCTTGGTGAGAATATCCTCTAGAAGACAAAAGGTAGAATACATCAATATTATACAGTTAAGATCTGAAGTGACTTGACTTACATACATTAGTCTGTGTGAAAGAGGGTACAAGTAATGTATTAGATAATGATAATGAAGGAGATAAAGTCCCTGCTCCAGCCCCTATAACTAGATAAATGACCCCATTGGCATTAGCAACACAGCTCCGTCTCAACTGGGTTGTATTAGAGAGATCTTTTAGGTCAAATGTCATATAATCTGTAGTTCTAGAGTTGAGAATCCAATCTGCATTATCACTACGAGTAGAGATGTGAGATCCTGGGAAGATTCAGCCTGAGGAATAAGGGATAATGATGCATTATTGGTAGCCACAGTAGCTTTCCCAGTAGTTTCCCGTTTTTTTCGTGCTTAAAAATCATTCCACCAATCTGGATACCCATATAGTTTGAAGCAATTTTCCCGGGTATGCTTGGAGTTTCCACAATGGGTACATTATATGTCAACAGAAGGTGGATTTCCCGTGGATTTCTTGCTACCGAAAGAAAGAGCTCTTGGTTTTGGTGGCATCGGATTATGGTGTCCCTTGATCCCTTTGAAAGCCATAACTGATCCGGGAGTCGTATCTACACCTGTGATCATCACGATCTGCCTGACCTCTTCCCTACGGACGAATCCATAGGCTTGTTCCACCGTAGGGAATGGTTTGATTTGAAGCACGTCACTTCGAGTCTTATCTAGTCTGTCATCAAGTCCATCGAGGAAGGTATAAACTCGATCTTGCTGTACGATGGAGTTGTATTTTTGTATGTCAGTCGCACACTCCATTGGGTTAGGATGACGGAAATCAATTTCTCGTCACAACCCTTGAAGATCATTGTAGTATTTTTCAATGGATCCACCGGCAGCTTCATACGATTAACTCGACGACGGAGATCATACACTTGAGACATATCTGTCCCATCAAAGTGGGTTGTAGCAACAGAATCCCAAACCTGTTTTGCAGTTGGAAATCAAATAAAATTTGCAATCAAGGAAGGATCTATCGAATTGATCAACCGTCCTTTGACAATGGCATTTTCAGTGCGCCATCTCTTGAATGAGGGGTCGATCTCGTCAGATTGAGGAAAATCTTCATTAATATATCACAGTTTGTCCTTACCAGAGATATATATCTCCACCACCTAGGACCATAAGGCATAGTTGGATCCTCCCAACTTGATACTAATGGGAGTAGTCGACGCTTCAGTTAGCGGAGATTGTAAGACGATCTGAGCTCTAGTTAAAACCTCAGTCATTTTTGTAGTCAAATCGTTCGATATGAAATTAGTGATTAAATCTCTAGATTCTACCATGAGATCTATCGATGCTGTTTTTTTTTCGTCCACCAGCCAAGTAACCACAGATTAAAAAATCTGTTGAGTGTTCGTACACCAGCCAAAGAAACATAGATAAACAATCTATGACCTCACACACAGATTAAAAAAAAACCCGCAACCTCACAGAGTCTTTTGCCTAAAAGATTTTTACTTCAGGTTTGTGAGAGTTGTGGCACGACGTTGTTCATCGTTGTGTTTCAAGTTTCTCCGAGAACAAAGAACAATACGACTGCCCACAACGGTAGCTAGAATGATACGGCTCCAACGAGCAAGCGGCTTTGGAACTGGAATGCAGAGAGACTACAATGACCCCAACGAGCAGCTAGAACAATGCGATTCCAACTAGCAAGTGGCGTTGGAACTGGAACACAGAGAGACTATGATGACCCCAACGAGCAATTGGAACGGAAGAACAGCTAGAACATTACGGCTCCAACGAGTAAGCCAGATTTGCCACCTCAAATCCTAGCAAAACCTAGATCAGCCAAATCAACACACCAGATCAAACCAGTTCAGAGAGGAATAGAAATCAGCATAGCACACCAGATCAGCCAAACCAGCACACCAGATCAAACCAGTGTCGAGAAGAACAGAAATCAGCGTAACAGGTAGCTTATTTCCAACGTAGCATGTAACTATTTTATTTCATTAGGCCAGCAATAACTCTGCTTTGATACCATGACAAATAGTATTTATTTCATATCTTCTCTATACAAGTGATTGTATTTGTATACTAAGAAACGAAAAAAAACTAAGCCTAACAGTGTTGCACACATGGGTGTTGTTGCACACCCATGCTTTCCTGTGCCAACATGAGTGTTGATGCACACCCATACTTCCCTGCTCCACTACCCATTGTTGTCTGTCATTTTCTTGCTCCACTACACACACCAACATTTAGTGTAAAAAGTGCCCTTTAATCTTGGAACTAAAGTGCATGATTTTAAATAATTATGAGACTAAAGTGCTCGTTTTTAATAATTATGGAACTTATAGTGTCTGTCCCAAGAATAACGTGATTAAAGTGACCCATTTCACATAAAAATAAGACTATTAATACCTATCATCCTATTGGCATTTCTCTTTACCTTTATCAGTTTTGAGATCACCAAAAAGCCGTAGAAGCTTGCTTCTGTTTGCAACCAGTATGTTGATAATATCCGGAGTTTTGTTTTGATTCGCAGCAAATAACTGTTAAATTTTAAAAAAGTTATTTCAAAGTGAAATGACCATCAAATTAAATTATTAACTCATAGTAACGAGCATAAAATTTTATTTCAAAGAAGTGAAATGACCATCCAAATTAAATTATTAACTCGTAGTAACGGGCATAAAATTTTGTACCTTAAAAATGTGAAATGCTTCTATCTGGATGCTCTTGCTAGACTCCTGCACATGTCAAAACTTTAAACAAATTTAACACCTTTCATGTTTTAAAGATGTATAAACATCTATTTCTAGTCATTAAACATAACATTAACAGCGAGGATTGGGCTTGAAAATTGAAACTTCTAAGAAATCTAGAGACACAGTAATAGCAAGAGGCTGGGAAACATAACAAGTCACATGCTAGGTCCAGCTGAAACTTCAAGGTTTTCCTTCAGTAGTACAAGATCTATGGAGACTGTATAACACATGTATGTACTTTAAATAAGTATAGGTGTGGATGTTGGGGGAGGGTTCAGAAGACATGAAATTCTATATATGAAGCAATGTGAGAAAACAGAGTGTACCCTGAGAAGATTCATAAGGATCCTCAAGTTGTCCCTTGAGCTAACATATCGAATCATAACAGCTGAGTTTGAACGATCTAGTAAGATATCTCCTAAAAGCTGTGATCAGTAATTAAAACATAAACTTAAATTAGCACATCAAACTTCAAGAATATGAAACGCTGAAATAATAAGCAATTCTTCCTATACTTTTTCACTCATTTTTATGTAGGAAGTAGGGGGTGTCATATTGTGGCAAGAGGAAAGTCCCAAGTTTCAATAATAAAAAAATAAATCAAACAAATATATTTAAAATGAATAATAAGCATTTGTCACACCTTAACAGCTTGTCTTCTGGTGATGTAATTGGATGATTCCAGTAACTTCGAGTTATATTCTGCAAAAAACTGCAAAAATGAAAAAGAAAATGTCAAGTTCTGTTAAATTTCAAACCAATAAAACATATCAAAAGTCAACCTAGTTCAGAAAAAAAAAAGGAATGCAGTGCAGATATGTATGCATTGTGATAGTTGCCATGAGAGCTGATATGAAAAAAGGAAGAGGGAGGTAAATCCATTCGAGCAGACATCTTTTTAATTCTTACTTCTCTCGTAGCCTTTTTCACTCTTTACAAGCTTTATTAAACATGTTTATCGTGTCAAACATGTTTATATATTCTGATTGTGGAAGGGTACAACAAATGGCATGCTTACACACTAATAATTCTTACCCAGTCATAATTTTTGGATAGGAATTCGGCTACAGTGGATTTATGCCTTGTCAACAGTTCCTACCAGAGATTTAAAATACACTCAGCTTGCAACAACAAAATGATAAGTCATACAAAATGATTGTCGGGATGTGGGAAAGAGAGGAGAAAATCACTCTAAAGTACTAGATTAAAGAAGGGAGGGGGGGAACTGTTTCAATTTCCATATCCCAGCACTAGCAACATTTTGTTCATATCATGTCACTGTCTGTCCATTACCGAATCACATAATAAGAACATTATGCAGAAATCCAATATAAAGAATGGGAAGCAGAAAAGGATATCCAAAAGCTGCAATCCTTGGCCTTAAAGCAAAACAAACTGTGCAGTGATATGTCCAGTTTAAAAAGTGGGTAGCACCATCGGGCAATTGCAACTTTAAGATAAGGAAAATTGTAACAAAGCACAAACAAGGTTTCCTTATAACCAACTAGGAAGGTTGTTTGGAGACTAAAAAATTGGCAGTAGTGGATACAGAAAACCATTTCGAAGATATGCATGTGCATTTAAATATAGCTGAAGAATGAAAGGAGAGTGAAAAAGAGAGTGATCATTCCACCTTAAATGTTGCAGCAGCATCTGCAGCAATATCGAAATTAGGCAACTGTATATAGTCAAAGAACTTCTTCATATGTGCCGATTCTAAAACATATCTACAATTAAAACAGATAGAAAGGTCATTTGGACAATGGTACCCAAACCAAGAATATGTTAACCACTTACCAGTAAGATTATTAATATCATTTGCATAAACATGTAAATATTTAGTACTAATTTATATATTAGAAGAGTCTCATATCTCAGACCAACATTTTGTTAGCCAACAAATTAGTTACTACTTAAATTCTTTTTTATAGAGAATAACTACTTAAATAGTTGATCAAGTGTTAAAATTTGTTCACTACAGTATACAAATTTTGTATTGTAATTTCTTTAAGTTAATTTTTGAACACAGAAACTAGAATTTGGACAAATCACCTCATTTTTCTTACCTTGCAACACTTTGGTGACGTATGCACTCCCTCAGCATCGCACCATAATGTAAAGCCATGTCTGTGTTTTCATAGCTAAAAAAAGAAGCAGTACGTCACTAGATATTAAGGTTTCAATGCTTGAAGAAGAAATTCATAGCTGTTCTCCTTCATAGTATATTAAGGATCTAGGGTAAACATCCATTTAATACTAAGACTTTCACCCACATAGAGCGCAATTTATTTATTTAATTTTTTAAATCTACTTACTACATTATCCTTTCAATTTATTCCAATTAGCTATTTTAGCTAATTTCCATTAACAGAGTTAACAAAGAAATAGAGAAAAATCACACATGAGGTGCACATGATCAAATTTAAGGGGTGCTTGTATTTTGACACGAGGAAGGAATGCTCCATGCTTGGGAAAACTTATCATCAACCAATAGCTTCTGAAGACTGCTAGTCTACTACTGAGTTTTCTTGGACTCAAATTTTCAGAACTTGGTACATGTTCCTGAATGGGAGAAGGTGATTGATTCTGACCACTGGATTATCCATGAGCCAATTGTAATTCACCCTGACCAGCCTATAAATCTATCAAACAAAATAGGATCGATCACTTGAAGAAACCATTTTTAGCTCAAGGAACAGTCCAATAGTTCTATGGATAGATTGCAACTTAGCAGATCCAATTCTTGAAATGCCAGAAATTCTACAAACTTCGTAAACAGATCAGTCCTGACACAGAACTAACCAACTTCAGATTCACTCATCAGTCATCATCCACTTGTTCAAATATTTTGGGAATTCTAAAAAACAAATAAAAAATTAAGTGACTTCCAAACCACAACTTAGAGACCAAGTATCCAGTAACGTGAGACATTAAATTATCTTAATGAAGGACTAAAGATCATGAATTTCTGAACTTAAACCCAAAAAAAACCCATTGATTAAACTTGAACTTGAATGAGGAAAAAGGAAAAAGCTGAGGAACAGAACCTATTAAACAGCTAGAAGTTGACCAACAAATCTTCTGGTATCAGAAGCTGCAGAAGTCAATGACATTTGGGCAAGAAAATATGTGAAAGTTAGAAGGTGGTCATGGTTTTATAGAATGGTTTTCCAAAAAGAAGCACGAGCAGAATAATGAAGTTGAAAGAGTAATCTAATTCTGAACTATACTTGATTTTTCATGTTAATTTAAATTATTTCTTTTCATATTTATCTGATTTATTTTAAATTTATTGATTCTAATTAACTGGTCACTTATTAGATGATTTTGTTCTTGTGATTTACTATCGAAAGATGAAATTATAGGATATATTCGGAATATTTCAACGTAGGTAAATATAGATATCAAAAGACTTATATGAACCTGTGTAGTATTAAAATCATTGGTTTTAATGCTTTCTTGTTTGTTAAATTGTATCCTTTGTGTAAATTGATGAATAAGAATGTTTACAATTGACCGTGGAAAGAGACTTTGGATGTTTTTTAGAAATTGCTAACAAACAGAGAGAATTATATTCAATTAGCTAAATGAGTAAAACATATTAGAGATTAGATGAAATCGATTTCTTAACAATTTTCTTCCTATTTGTTAGAACCATGAGTGTTGGTTATTTTCGTGGACAAAATATTTACCTGTAAACTAGTTTTTTAGGCATGTTATCAAGTCTATCAAAAAAAGCCGAACAAATATTCGAGTTTCAGATAGTCATACTTCATGTATATTTTTTATAACTACGACACATAAGATTATATTCATGCATTTAATAGCACATGCTCATAAATATGAAATTATTTTTTGTGCTAAAATATTTTTTTAAACTTAAACAATTTATGTAATTGTTAATTTAATATTTTTAAGATATTTTTTAATAAATGATTTTTAAAAAAAATCAGTTGAAAAGAAAGAGAAATAAAAAAGGAGGGCAAAACTACCGAAAAGAAAGAAAGAAATAAAAAAAAGGAAGAAAGAGCATCAAATAATTATTATGTCTCCAACGGCCATATATATATTAAAGAGATATCGAAAGCATCAAAACATAATTATTATGTCTCTAACGTTAATATATATATATATATAACATAACTTAAAAAACGAAGAAGATAGATGTGTGTAGAAAGTCTGGGATGCTATTTTTGATGGTTGGGAACCACCTTCGGTAATGAAAGATGGTGTAACAATCATAAAGCCAAAAAAAAAAGTAAATCATTGAAGAACGCACCCTTAGTGGAGCAAACCAAAAAGATCTAAGCTCAATCTTTGCTACTGTGTCCATGGATGAGTTTCGTCGCATCTCCGACTATGAGACTACTAAAGATGCATGGAATGCACTTACTCTTGCTCATGAGTGAACTTTTCAAGTGAAACAAACAAAATTGAGATTGCTAACATCTCAGTTTGATTCCATCAAAATGAACAACATTGAAACTTTTGGTTAATTCTATGCTCGTTTTTGTGATATCACTAATACTAAACATTGATGAACTTGTCGGGTCAATCCAAACCTATGAGCTTACTCTTGATCCACCCAAGAAAAACAAGGATGTGGCATTCAAAAGCTTCAAAAAGGACATCTCTGATAGTGATGAGGATATGAATAATGAGTGACTAGTCTTGTTAGCACGAAAATTCAAGAAGTTCATGAAGAAGAAGAGTAAAAAAAATCAAACCAACAAGGGACAATCCAGTCATTCAAATGATCGAAAGTCAAGGGAAATCAAGCCTCCTAATCTTGATGGTAACAAAAGTAAGCCCACTAGTCCTCAATGCTTTACTTATGGGGAATTTGGTCATATTTTTACAGAATGTGCTAACAATAAAATGAAATTTTGAAAAGCTTTTAATGCTACACTCAGTGACAAAAGTGAGCAAGATAATGCTAGTAACTCAGAAAATGATGACACTAATTATTATGCCTTCATCGTAACTGTCAATTCACACCAAAATGACTCCGACTTTAGCTCAGATGAAGAAAATAAAGAAGTAAACTCTTATCTTTTACTATCTAAGTTTAATGTATCAAACTATGAAGAACTGTCTAAGTGCCATGGAAGAAAGAGATAAATTACTTGTGAAAGTAACCAAACTTAATGATATCATCAATGTTCAAAAAATAAATTTCTTTAGCTTAGATAAAGATAAAAAGGAATTGTTTGAACAAACTAATGCCCTGAATTTGAGACTTGTAGAAACCACCGAGGAAAACAAAAAACTTAGGCAAGAACTTAATATTGCTAGAGAAACGGTGAGGAATTTGACTATTGGTGCTGAACAATTGACCAAAATCCTAGAATATGAAAAACCACGTGGAGATAAGAGAGGTCTTGGATGCTTAGATAAACAGTCAACACCTTCATCATCCAAAACTCAATTTGTAAAACACATCATTGCTGAAGTAAGGAAGGTAATTCCTACACCTTATCAATCTAAGCAAATTCAGTTTGTTCTCACCTGTTATCATTATGGTAGGAAATGACATATTAGACCTAAGTGTAGATTTCTTTATGCGTATGATTATATCACAAGTACAAATGTTTCTAGGACACTTTAAAAAATTTCAAAACGTAATTTTTTTACTACAAAAACTACACAAAAAGAGAAACCTAAGAAACGAGTAACTCAAATGTCCAAAATTAAAAGGGGATGGGTTAAGAAATATGAGTTTCACTGTTTTGTGGCCCACATAGCTTTTAAAACTAAATCAAATATGACCTGGTATCTTAAAAGTGGATGCTCTAGACACATGACTAGGAATTGTTCTTTGTTTAAAACCTTTGAGGAATACAATGAAGGGACAGTTACCTTTGGTGATGGTAAAACATCTAAAATTGTTGGAAAAGACTCTGTTCAAATAAAAAGTATCCCTAAAATTGACGAAGTTTTATATGTGGAAGGACTCAAGGCAAACCTGATTAGCATAAGTCAAATATATGACAGTGATTTTAATGTGCAATTTACAAACAATCACTGTATTGTAACAGATTAAAATGGTGAATGTATGATTAAGGGAATCATATCACATGACAATTGTTATTGTATTGATACATCACCCACAATAACATGTAACCTAGCTAGCAATGACTCAACTACCTTGTGGCACGAAAAGTTAGGTCATATGAATTTTAAAGATATGGTCAGATTAAGTAAAACTGAGACTGTATGGTCTACTTGTTCTCTTAAAAATTGAAACACCTATATGTGGACCATGTCAATTGGGTAAATAAACCAGGATCGCTCATAAAAAGATCAAGAGTATTGGAATTGATACATATTGACCTCATGGGTCCTATGAGAACAGAAAGGATTGGGCAAAGGAGCTTGATGATACAGGTGTTTGAAAACACCTATCGGGATATCTCTTTATCAATTAGTGTTTGAAAAAGCATATCATCTCCTTATTGAGTTGAAACATAAAGCTTATTGGTAGGTAAAAAAGTTTAATTTTGATTTGAAAGCAGCAGGGGAAAAGAAACTTCTTCAATTGAATGAGATGGATGAGTTCTAAGACGATACTTATGAAAATACAAAGAACGAACAAAGAAAGGGCATGAAAAACAGATTCTTAGGCATAAATTTGCTCTAAGACAACAGGTTTTGCTCTTCAATTCACGATTAAAACTCTTCCCGAGTAAGTTAAGATCGAGATGGACATGTCCTTATACAATTGATAAAATTTCTCCTTTTGGAGCAATAGACTTGAAGGACAAGGCAGAGCATATATTCAAAGTTAACGGTCAGAGATTGAAGAACTATTACGAAGAACAAGTGGAGAGGAATTATGCATTTATTCGTCTTCGAAATCCTAATTGATGAAGATTGAAAAGTCTGACTATAGACTATAAACAAGTGCTTATGAGAGGCAATCCATAAAACTTTCTTTTATTCTTTTATTTTATTTTATTATTTATTTGAATAATTTGGATTTTGATGCTGGTTTATTTTGTAGGAATAAAAAGCTGAAAATTACAAACTAAGCCAGATCCACCATAAAACCAAGGAAGTTCCTTTCATTTCTTAATCTGACTCACTTTTGAATTTACAATGAGGACATTGTTTGGTTTAAGTTTGAGGATGTAAAGTCCTATAGTCTTGAGTTACTAGATTCTCTTATTAAGCATGTATTTGAGTATGATTGAATTCACTATGACTGAAATTTGAGATTGATAATGTTTCTGAGAATTTTTTTCAAAATTTGCTATTATATTAGTCAAAGTTTTGTGGGAACTTTGATTTGAATCTTTGTCCTTGAAAATAATTATTCACATGTCAATTTTTTTCTCTACTCTATTTTGCCTATGAAGAAAAGGAGTTGAATTAACTGGGTATGAAAGTTCAATCTTGCTTTGTTCTAGAATCCGTTGATAAATCCTTGAAGCAAAATTCTACTTGATACCAAATATTAGAGAAAGGATCTAGGCAATTTTTTTGTCACAACCAAAAAGTTTTCTTAGTCGTCCTGATTATCACGCCATCATTGCATGGTGTATTCCCATAGTCAACCCCCTTGAGCCATATTTTACATAAGCTCTTATTTGTTCTTTTAACTACATAAATCATTCTCATTCTAAGTTTGAAAACCATGAATTTACCTGAAATTTTGAGAAAATAATTTGGTAAAAATTTGCATTTAAAGAGAAAGTTAGTTCAAATTAAATAATCCACATTTATGTTTTCTCTATTTTATCAAAATGTGAAAAGAAAAGAAAATGAATGGCAAGAATCGAAAAAAATTAAAGTGGTTGAAAATCATAAAAGGCTTTGAGTATCAAGATGCTATAAAAAATAAAATAAAAAACACTCCACTTATTGAATATAGCAACAATATTGTCATCAATATGAGCATATTGTCAAGAAGGAACTATGGTGTGAATCTGGTGGACATTTTTTTTACTTTTTCTACCAAGTATTTTCCCAATTTGTTTTGATTTTCTATATCCATTTCTTTCTTAGCCCTCATCTTGTGACTTGTCATTACAACCTTGATTAAAAACCTTTTGATCTCTAATTTTGGTGTCAGGTTACATTAATGGAGATGATTTCTAAAAATTGGACTTATGGGATTAAGTTTTGAGAGAGTTCTTCTTATTTCAGTTGTTCTACTTTTATTTGAAATTGTTGGTGATTTATAATTAAATTGACTATTTCACACACACACACTCAAAGACTTAACTTTAAGTTGAAGTAAATACTTAACTCTTGCTTGACAAATTACTGAATTTTTTATTGATTTTCCTACTATCTTCGATGTAAAAAGAGTAAGTTACTAATGATGAAATCTAAATTCAGATCATGCCCTGGTGAGTGAAGGTAGTTTCTATGGGGTCTAGTTGATATTGTCTATAGTTGTCTTTTATTTTACTTTCTTTTTGTTTGAAGACAAACAAAGTTCTAAGTTTAGGGTTTGATGACTTGCATAATTTGACATAATTTATCAATTCTGAAATTTCTAATTTTATTTATTTTTTATTGATTTTAGACTTTATTATTATTATTTAAATTTTATTGCAGATTTGCAAGAAAATAAAGATCCAAAATTTTAGAAGCATATCGTCTAAGGACTATCAAATTTAAATTAAGATTTATTGAAATCTAATTTAAATGAAAATTTGTGTAATTTAAAAAAAACGTTGAAATGGAGGCATGCGGATGAAACATGGTTTGACTCCCTCTATGGAAACTGAAAAAAAAAAAAAAGATAAAACAAGAAAAAAAAGCAAAGGTAGCATTGGGTGGGATAAGAAAAAAAAGACGATTGAGGAAAGCAAAAAAAGCAAAAACAATGAAGCTGGAAAAAAAAAGTTGGACAGACAAAGCAAAAGCAGATTTTTTAGCATTGATTTTCCTTTCAATTTTTTTCAGAAAAATTGTGATGAATTCATTTATGTTGAATTTAATTTTTAGCATTAACTAATTTTTTTTATTTAAAAAAAATATGTAATTTAATTCTAAACTATGTTTGATTTTTCATGTTAATTTGAATTTTTTTTTCATGTTTGTCTGATTTATTTTGAATTTATTGCTTCTAATTAACCGGTCACTTATTAGATGATTTTGATCTTGTGATTTACTATCAAAAGAGGAAATTATAGGATAGATCTGGAGTATTTTAGTGTAACATGTGTAGTATTAAAATCATGGTCTTAATGCTTTCTTGTTTTATTAAATTACATACTCTTGTGTAAATTAATGAACAAGAATGTTTCCGATTGACTGTTGAGAGAGGATTTTGGAGATTGCTAACAAAGAGAGAAAATTATATTCAATTAGTTAGATGAGTAAAACATAGTGAGAGATTAGGTAAAATCAATTTCCTAAAAGTTTTCTCATTGATTTGATTTTCGAACATCTTTATTTTCTTTTGCACATTTTCTTTAAATTGATATTATTTTAAATTCCAATTACAACAACCTTAGTGACTTTTCTAGATAAAATTGAGATTAGCATAATTTTCATATTTGTCAAAAATAAGTTACCAATCCTTGATTACAATTTTCTTCTTATCACTTTACTATAAAACTACGATACTGTACACTTGCAGTTTTGTACCAATCAATGTTCACCAAATAAACCAAATGGCAACAGATGCTATAGCTTAGATAATCAGGAAAAATTTAAACAAATAAAGAAGAAAACTCTCACAAAATATTCCTAAGTGCATCATACTGATTCCAATAGATTAGCACTCACCCTGCTACTAGAACATCCATCAAGTCTATGTTAGATTCCAAATAATCTGATGCAATCAGCTTTGAATGAACTTGCTGCCTCTGTAAATTAGCTACAACTTGAGTGGCATCCTTTCGGGCCTACAGATGGTCATTGTGTCAGTAGAAATGACATAAATAGTAAGGAATTTAATGGTAATACACCCTGTGATTGACAGGTCCGAGTCAATTTGAATATAAGTACAAGCATGGAAATTCCTGAATATTTTCTAAATATTCTATAACAAAAGGGAAACTACTCACAGGAGAAACGTGATAACTAATTGACGTCAAACTATCAACAATAACCCAAAGCAACCTCCTCATGCTTACCTCCAGGTTCAGTTTTGGTAGGGATTGGATTAAAAGTCGCAATGTGTTCTCTCTAAAGAACTCCTGAGTCAGCTGTGCACAAGCTTCTGGGACTGGTTCAACATCACTATTTCCATAAAGAATTGTCTTCATCTCCCTGATATTTTTACTCAACTCCGCCATCTGGTTTCAAAGCAACGTCAAGAAGCAAGGTGAATTACTACTGAGTATGGTACCATACGTTAACTAGGAAGCCTGAATACGACTTTTATACTGTTCTGTTACTTCATAGGTTGATTTTCTATGAGTAAATTTTCACATTCACGTAATGAACTAATCCACAATTCAAAAAATGAATTCATATCAGTCTACATCTAGCAGAAACAAACAGACTCACTAAGCTGCAAGCCAATGTAACAGCTAAAAATCGCGATGATGGAAATTGTCAAAATCAAGACGGAACCAAAAACTATTTTTAAGAATAAATTGTTGAGTTAAGATACAAAAAAGAAGATCGTTCTGTCAACAATATGTCAATAAAAACATATGCAAGAACTACATAAACTAGGAATGTCAAACAATAAACACTAATCCATTGAGACCATCCAATAGTAACAAATATACAATGAACTACACAGAGCAAAATTCAATTGCTTGGAATACTATAAGATTCAAAATAAGGAAAAGTCAACTCCTTTCTAAAGATGAGATAGGGAAAACATAAATAGAGCCTTTTAAAGGTGAATAGTATTGAAATTAAGAAACAAAATGGGAAGAATTAGGACCTTATCTTCCCGTTTGGTCTCTCGGTTATCGACGTTCTGGTCGACATAGAGGAGGAGATCGCGGGTCTGACGAACAACGTCGACCGGCGTGCGAGTTTTAGACTTGAAAAGACCCATCGAATTGTGAGTCTCTAAACGTGGGGTTTGGTGTCGTTCTGGCGAGAACGAGAGCCCCTTCGCTAACGAAGGGACTCTTCGAACCGCTCCTTTAGTGGAAATACAGTTTCCTATTTTGACCTCTCTTATAATGTCACACTACTTCACCACCCTCTCTGTCTGTGTACAGAACAAGTTTGTTTCTCACTCTTAGTCTTAGGGTTTCTGTTGAACTTCACAGACGATGACGGTTAATGCACAGCGCAATTGTTGTTTGTTCAGTGAAAAGTGAAAAGTGAAAACAAATTGGGACATAAATAATTGGGAGATATATAGAAATATATCTGGTGAAGCTGCCCGGTGCTTCTAAACAACAGTTGGTCGTTATATCTAAATAAAACTCTAGACTGCAGGGGTAGCTGGGTACAGCCAACCAGTACAAGAGTCGCCCACCTATTGGTGGGAATATGGAATTTGTAAATACAAATTATACATACATACATAGCTGCTTGATCACGAGAAATGTAATTATAAAAAAAAATAAAAAATAAAAAACAATCATGTAAAAGTGTAAAAAAAAACTCATATTTGCATCCATATTTATACTCGTATTATTTATATTATGATAAAAAATTAGACTATTTTAAAAAATAGATAAATTATTTATTTTTTATATATAACTATCTAAGTATTACGATATAAATATAAAAATATGTATAAATTTATAAGTAATATAACATTCTTTCAATTAATAATATTGTCAAAATAAATATATTATTTAACAAAAAATAATACTCTTAAAACTAGTAATTACAAAGATAATATTGTGTATATTTATCTTATATTTTTTTTATTTAAAAAAATCGTTATATTATTTTATTTTAAATATCATCTAATAATTGAAATACAATTATTTAAATTCATTTAATATTATTAAAATATTATTTTTATTATTATAAATTTTAAGCATATTATTTTTTATCATTTTCAAACATTATTGTCTTATTTTCCTAGTACAACAATAAATAAAATTAATAAGAGCTAACACACTTGTTATTCCTAACTAATATATAATTTCTGGTTTGTAATTGTTGCATTCATTTGGTGATTGATATAAGTAGATATATTAGGTCAAAATTATTTTAAAAATTACATAAAATAATATAAATTAAAACTTATAAAATATATATTTAAAATTTATAACAATAAAAATAATATTTTAATAATATAATTTTTTAAAATTAAATATATTTTTAAATAAATATAAAAAAATGGTTAAAATATAATAAAATTATTATTATCTAAAAATTTACATGAAACTAATACATTAATTATGGATGTTACTATACGTATGCACATTCCAACTTGGTAAGCTTACTTTATTATAATTAAATGTCATCTATTTTTTCTCAACCTTTTATTAGTTTTGGGGATTTAACTTTTGAGGATATTATCTACGTCAATACATATTTGAAAAAAAATTATAAAAATTAACAAAAATATCGCTTTTAATTATCAGTTTGTATATTTTTATAATAAAAAAAATCCGAAACATCATCAAATTATATCAAAAGATAGAACTGCCCAGCTGTAATAGTGAATTACACGTGCACGTACAACACTTTATTAATCGGACAAAATGATTCAAATAATCTATTCTTAAATACATATTAAAATATTAATTTATATTAATTATCGTAAACCACATCAAAAATAAAAAATTAAGTGTTGATTTTTTCTGAATTTTTAAGAGATAATCATTAAATTAATTTTTTAGCTTAATGTACAATGTTATATTTATACATTAAAGAAAAGAAACTAGTCGTTACTAAATTAACCGTTACTAAACTAGTCGTTAAAATTTTAATTATTCTCAACATTCTCCCTCAAATTAGGCGTGTAGATATCAGGCAACCCTAACTTGCTTAAATTTTTTTCAAATAATTTCGGATCTAAACATTTGGTGAAGATGTCTGCCAATTGTTTTTCACTTCTCACAAATGGAGTTTCAATTTCCTTTACTTGATTTTTTTCTCGAATGAAGTGGTAATCCACTTCGATGTGTTTTGTTCTCTCGTGAAACACCAGATTAGATGCTATATGTCGTGCAACTTGGTTATCGCAAAACATCTTCATTGATTCTTGAATTTTAATTCCGATATCCAAAAGAAGTTGTTTGATCTAAGTTAGCTCGCTTGAGGTTGATGTCATGGCTCGATATTCTGCCTCGACGCTTGATCGTGCCACAATATTTTGTTTCTTGCTTTCCATGTGACTAAATTTCCGCCTACAAACGTGCAAAAACCGGTGGTTAATTTTCTATCAAAGCTACCGACCCAATCTGCATCGGAGTAGCCACACACTTCGTTAGAATTATTACGCTTCATTAGAATTCCTTTACTAGGTGTCCCTTTTAAATATTTTTAAAATTCTATGTATAACCTCTAAATGTTGTGTTCTAGGTGCATGCATATATTTACTAATTTGACTTACCGAAAAAGAAATGTCTAGTCGGGTTACCGTTAAATAAATTAATTTACCTACAAGTCTTTGAAATTGGCTTATGTCTTCTAAAGGTTCGTCATCCTCAATATTTAATTTTCATTTACTATCTATTGGTATAGATGTTGGTTTACTCCCTAATTTACCAATTTCTTTCAATAAGTAAGTGTATATTTTCTTTGCGAAATAAAGAGTCCCTTGGGTGAATGTGTTATTTCTATTCCTAGAAAATATTTTAGTAAACCTAAGTCTTTGATATCAAAATTCTCCTTTAATTTCACTTTCACTTTTTTAATTTATTCCCAATTATTTCTAGTAATTATTATGTCATCTACATATACTAGAATTATGGTTGTGAAGGTACCATATTTTTGGAAAATAATGAGTTATCGACATTACTAATTTTAAAATCACAAGAAATTAAATAAGAGCTTAGTTTTCCATACCATGCCCATGGAAATTGCTTTAGTCCGTAAATAGATTTGTTTAACCTACATACTAGGCTAGAATTATTTTATTTTTATGACCAAGTGGAAGCATCATATATACCTCTTCTTCAAACATTCCTTGGAGAAAAGCATTCTTGACATCTATTTGATGTAAGGTCCAACTTTGGTTTACCGCTATAGAAAATAAAATCCTAACGGTATTCATTTTGGCCACGGGTGCAAATGTTTCTTGATAATCTACATCATAGGTTTGAGTGTAACATTTTGCCACTAATCGTGTTTTGTACCTTTCAATAATACCATCACCATTAAACTTAATCTTATAGACCCATTTGCATCCTACTGGTTTCTTTCCTTTAGGTAGTTGTACAACTACCCATGTTTCATTTTTTTCAAGTGCTCTAAGTTCTTCTTCCATTGCTTTGCACCATACCAATTAGCATATTGACTCCTCATAGTTATTTGGCTCATTTTCTTTGGAAATTTAGGTCAAATAAGTCCTATATTAGGGTGTAACATTTTCATAAGATAAATAATTTTGGATAGGATATTTTACCTCATATGTTACAAAATCATGTAATCTAGTTGTAAGTTGTAGAGTTCGATTAGACCTTTTCAATGATATTATTTCGATAGTACCATCTTCCCTCTCACTTTGAGAAGTTTCGTCCTTTTCATTCTCGTTGATTATTTTATTTTCATTTTCTACTATTGTACTTCCTTCTTCAAAATAAAAAAATGGAAATGTAAATTCATTTGGTTTCTCTTGGTTATTAGTCTCATTTTCTAGTGTTTTGTAATATGACTCATTTTCTTGGAATGTCACATATCTTAAAATGTAATGTTTTTTGTTAACCAGATCATAACATTTATAACCCTTTTTTTAGATGAATACCCCAAGAAAATAGCTTTGATTGATGTATAATCTAACTTGTGTTGTTTATTTTTGTGCACATAACATGTACATTCAAATACCCTTAAATGAAAAATGTTGATTTTTTCTTGGTAGAGGATATCTAGTGGGCTTTTGAAATTAAAATTGACACTTGGAAATCTATTAATTAAATATGTTGCGATGAGAACAACATCCGACCAAAAAAATATTGGAACATTGTTTTGAAACAAAAGTACTCTTATTACTTCAAGTAAATGTCGATTTTTTCTTTCCGACACATCATTTTGTTGGGGTGTGTAAATATAAATTGTTTGATGTAAAATTCCTTTTTGCTTGAAATTTTTTGTAAAATTTTGATTTACAAATTTCGTTCCATTATCACTTCTAAAATTTTTAATCTTTACGTCATATTAATTTTCTACAAAATTATAAAATTCTTGAAATTGAGAAAATATTTCACTTTTATTTTTTAATAAGTGTAATCATGTAGTTTTTGAAAATCATCTATAAATATAACAAAATATTTATAACCATTAAATGACCCAATTGGAGTAGGGCCTCAAACATCAAAATGTATTAACTCAAAAGGTTTTTTGTTTTTACAATTGGATAAACTAAATGGTAACCTTGTGTACTTTCCTAATTTGCAAATTTCACAACTACGACAATCTAGTTGTTTGAAATCAAAAATACATTTCAAAACCTTATCGGAAGGATGTCTAATTCTCTTATGCCAAAGAGTGCCTATTCTTCTTCTTTTTTAATATTGAAGTTGCATTTTTATTCACTCAAAATATAAAGCCCATTTTCTAGAAAACTTTCACCAATGATATTCTTCGTTATCAATTCTTGAAAAATAACATTTTTGGATGTAAATGCAATTTCACAATTTAAGTCTCCTGTGATTTTACTAATGGATAACAAGTTAGATGTACAATTCTTCACATGTAAAACATTTGAAATTTTTCTTGAAAGGAGACTAATTGAACCATTTCCTAAAATTTCCATTTTTTCACCATTTGCAACGATTACAAATGGTTTAGTCTCATTTTTTTGTAATTATTAAGTAAGTTTTTATCTCCAGTTATGTGATCAATTAAACCTGAATCAAGAATCCATTTGGAATTTAAAGAATTTTGAGTAAGGTTGTTTTTTGAGTTTTCCTTGCAACATCACAGATAATTGTGTATACAGCTGCCTCATCTCATCCAAATCCATCTCACCTTTTATTTCTTTTGCAGCCTCATTTATACTTATATACATTTTTCCTTTTATGTAGAGTAACCTATTTTCTCTCTACTCTCTACCTGATTTTGTCGCCAATTTCCCTCTCTAACGAAGCCGCCATTTGGCCTTCCTTTTGGCTGGAGATGAGGGTTGAGATATCAGCATTTCTCGAGCTTATGTCCTTCCTTCTTACAGTAATCGCAACGAGTGATTGTTTGGTCTCCCTGACTTTCTGGCCTAGGGTTAGATCTGGTGACGAACACCTTAGCTTCAGGGTTGTTCGGTAGTTGAGTACCTATCACTATCCTTCTTGTCTCTTCTCTTTCAACCATCCCTACAACCTTATCAACAGATGACAACTCACCCATGAGAAGAATTTGTGAGCGTATCCCCTCATAGCTTGAATTGAGCTTGGCGAGGAAGGTGAAAATTCCATCTTGTTCCTCCCTTCTTTTGATTTCAGCAATATCAGATGTGAGAGATCGGTACACTCTAATCTCATCCTTCTTTTTTGGATTTGGCTGAATAGTTCGGTGACAGATTGGTTTGTTGTTGTAATTGTTTAAGTTTTTGCTGAAGTTGATGAATGAGAGGGTACACTCATATCTTGAGTTGTATCTATATATGTCATGAGATCAGAGATGTGGGGTTCATTGGTTTCTAGTAATCAACTCATGACTAGATTATCACTCTTTCTCCATTCTGAAATTTCCTTTTTTTCTTTAGCTGTTGGTTGTGTTGGATCGTCAGCTTTTGGTTTTAATTTCTCACTTGTGACATGCTCAAATTTGTCTCTACCGATTAGACCAAAAGTCACTTGGCGTGCCCAATATATGGTAATTTTTACCGTTTAGTAGCACACCTATAAGTTTCTCAATATATTGTGACATTTTCTAGATTTCTTGAACTGATATAGTTCTTGTTTGTGGGATTGATTTGGAGCAAGATCAAATCTGCTCTGATGCTATGTTGATTTTCTCTAAATTTTTAAGAGATGGTCATTAAATTGATTTTTTGACTTAATGTCCAATGTTATATTTATACATTAAAGAAAAGAAACTAGTCGTTAGAATTCTAATTATTCTGAACAATAAGTATAAGAAGAATAAAATTTCCAAAAATTCATTCTTATTCTCAATTAATTTGATACTGTTGTTATTGTTTAGGAATAAAAGTTATTACATATAGTATAAGTAATAAATAGTATATGTTTCAGTTATATGTTTCCCATAAATTTAATTAACAGGTATAAATGGGATCAACGTGATTGAATGTTTCCAAAGTTTCTCGAAAACCTTAGTTCCATAATTCTCAGTACTAGCATCTTCATTTTGAACAACAATCACAAACGAATAGCTTATACCAGACACTACTTGTTTCTCACCTTACACCACTTTCTTTGACTTCAATTTTTTCCTTGATCTCTCATTGTGTTGAGAGACAACAAATCCTTAATTATGACTGATCCTCCTACATTACTAGTTAATACTAATTGATTCAAGCTTATAATAATATCTTATAGATTAGCAATCACGAATTTAAATTCAAGTCCAATTTAATTGCACAAATATATAATTATGGGTAATAGTAAAATAATAAACAATAAGGAAAATAAATGACACACAATGATTTAAGTGATTCAAACTATCAATGTAAAAAATCTACTCCACTGACGACGGCACAATTAAAAAAATACACTAATAATCAAATGTATATACAAAAACCAATATTCAGAGAGCTTCACAAAATATACTAAAATCAAATATATATCTAGAAAATAAATCTCTCTAATTTACTGGTAATATATAGCAAGATAAATTAACAAACTTATTATTTAACTAAATATTACCATACAAATGAGCTTATTGCATAAGGCATTTCTTCCAATATGTTCTGATAAATTTGAGAAGAAGAATAAGAGCTAGATTCATTGGCTGAAAATAAAATTTAGCAACTTTCTCTTCTCTATTTTCTTGTCCAACACAACTGCTCTCAATTTTGTTCTTTGTTCTCTGGCATCAACTTGTTATCATATATAACATATATATATATATTAGCTAAATGGCTAAGGGTTTAAAAATTTTAAATGGGCTTGAATGTTTTGGGCTAGTAATTTAACAAATCTCCACCTTGGCTCAAAACAGAAAACAAGTTCTTCAAATATGAAATTCCTCGGATTACTAAATAACCGTCGTTTAAAGCCCCAAAGAGTGATTATCTTCTGCAAATACCAATCAAGTCCAAGCATTAGCAATTCTTGAACTTATTAAATGGAACTAGTTTGGTTAACATATCAGCTAGATTCTCTATAATGATTATATTATTGACAACAATAGCACCTTAAGAGACAATATCACGAACGAAGTAATATCTGACATCAATATGTTTGGTTTTTTCATGACACATAGTATTCTTGGTCAAGTGTATCGCACTCTGACTATCATAAAAAACAATAGAAGTATCATACTGTAAACCCAAATCATAAACCAAACCTCTAAACCAAATGGCTTCTTTCACCACTTCTGTTGCTACCATATATTCTTCCTCTATCGTAGAGAAAGCAACTGTAAACTATAAAGTAGCCTTCCAACTAATGACACAATGAGAAAGAGTGAAGACATAACCTATCAGAGACCTTCTTTTATCCAAATTACCAGCATAATCGGAGTCCACATAACCAATAACACTACAACTGGTATTAGAACTTCCATCACATACCAAACCAAAGTTAGGTGTGCCTCTCAAATTCAAATACCAAAGTATCCATTTCACTTCTTGCCAATGACCTTTACAAGGACTCATATATCTACTGACAACACTAAATGCATGTGAAATGTCTGGACTAGTACAAACCATAACATACATTAAAATACCAAATGAACTAGCATATGGAACCTGAGACATATACTGCTCTTCTTCTTCTAACTGTAGTGACAAATCCAAAGAAAGCCTAAAATGCACAACTAATAACATACTCATAGGTTTATACTTTTTCATACCAAAGCGTTCAAAAACCTTTTCAATATAACTTTTTTGAGCAAATAAAGCTTGCTCGCTTGTCTATCCCTGTAAATTTTCATGCCTAAAATTTTCTTCGCTGCACCCAAATCTTTCATCTTAAACTCACCATTAAGTTGAGACTTTAATTTTTGAATCTCAGACTTATTCTTAGAAGCAATAATCATGTCATTAACATAAAATAACAAATAAACATATGAACCATCATGGAATCTTTATGATAAACACAACTATCATAATCACTCCCAGAGTAACCATGATCAATTATAAAAGAATCAAACCGCTTATACCACTATTTAGGAGATTGCTTAAACCCATATAAAGACTTTTTCAATAAACAAACATGACCTTCCTTACCTGGAAGAACAAACCCCTCTGGTTGATGCATGTATATTTGTGTCTCAAGCTCACCATATAAGAAGGTTGTATTGACATAAAGTTGTTCTAATTCCATGTCAAACAATGCAACCATATCAAACAACACACGAATAGAGCTATGTTTCACAATAGGTAAAAATACTTCATTGAAGCCAATACCTTTCTTTTGACAATAACCCTTTACAACAACATGTGTCTTGAACCTAGTTGCTTCAACCTCAAGTATACCTTTTTTTTTCTCTAAAACTTATTAGTTTCCAACAATCTTCTGACCCTTACGTTGTTTCACCAATTTCCAAGTATGATTCTTATGAAGTGATTCAATCTCTTCGTTCATAGCAACCAACCACTGAACAGACTCATCACAAGTGAAAGCTTCATGATAACTAGAAGATTCATGCACCTCAATAGACTCTACCACAGACAATGCAAAAGAAACTAAGTCTACATCTACGTACCTCTGAGAGCATAAAATCTCTCTGTGATATATGATGCACAGTACGGTGTCTCACTATGTCATTTATTTCACAAAACTCATTAAACTGACTTTCACAAAATTCTAAACCATTATTAGTTCTCAAATGCTTGATTTTCTTGCTTGTTTGATTTTCTATCAAGCCTTGAATTTCATAAATTTTAAGAACGCATCATTCTTATTCTTCAAAAAATACACCCAAACATGATGGGAGAAGTCACAATAAAAGTCAACATATATCGGGCACTACCCTTAGATACAACATGAAAAGGACCTCAAAGATCTGAATGAATATAATCAACAATACCTTTCATTTTATGGATGGATGTACTAAACTTGACCTTACAATGCTTTCCATAGACACCATGCTTACAGAAATCAAGCTTCCTAATTTTCTAACCACCAAGAAAATCTCATTTGCTCAAACTAGGCACTCATGCCTCACTCATATGCCCTAACTGCATATGTCATAATCGAGTAGTATTTGAATCTTGATCTAATGAGGATGAAACTAAAACACTACCAATAACAGTGCTATCCTGAAGCATATAGAGATCACATGATAATTGCTCTTTAATAACAATGAGAGCACCCACACTAACTCTTAAAACTCCACCTTCAACTACATACTTATAGCCTTGTGAATCAAGAGTACCCAAAGATATCAAGTTTTTTTTTAAATCTAGAACACGTTGAACATATTTCAAAGTAATAACAATACCATCATGCATCTTAATTCAAACAGTACCAATACCAATAACCTTGTAGGACATATTGTTTCCCATCAAGATAACACCATCATCAATAGACTGATAATAAGCAACCTAGTCCCTACTGGGGCATATATGGTAAGTACAACCCGAATAAAGAATCCAAACATCTCGAGAAGAACTAATAGATATTGATAGAACATTTTTACCATCGGAACCAGAACTATCTGCTACACTAGCAACATCATTAGTAACAAAAGATGTGGCAGATTTTCCTTTACCTTTGAGTTTCGGAAAATTTACTTTCCAATGCCCTTCTTGAAGGTAATAGTTGTATTTATCTTTTCTTTTTCTAGATTTTGATCTAGAATTGCCTATATTATTGCTTCTACTTTTTTCTTGATTTCTACCTCTGAAAAATAAACCACTATTATTATCATTTTTGCTTGTAGACATATTTTTTCTTCAACTCTCTAGAATTCAAAGATACTTTGACGTCCTCAAAAGAAATAGTGTCTCACCCATATAGCATGGTATCAACAAATGTTCAAGTGAATGAGGTAAAGAAAATAACAGAACTAAGGCCTGATCCTCATCATCAATTTTAACATCACCATTTTTTAGATCATGAATAATTTTAGTAAATTCATCAAGGTAATCTTGTAAAAGTGTACCTTCTGACATTCTGAATGTATACAAATGTTGCTTCAAATATAACCGGTCTGTCAAAGATTTGGTCATATACAAATTCTCCAATTTAAGCCATAACCTAGTAGGAGATTCCTCATCAGCAACCTCGCATGGTACCTCATCAGACAAAGATAACTGAATTGAACTGGGTGCATTTTCCATCAATGCATCTTTTTCTTCATTAGTCAATTTCGCTATCAATTTATCTTTTCCTTCAAGTGTCTTAACAAGCCCTTTTTTAACTAATATGGCCTGAATCTTCATTTTTTATACATTGAAATCATTCCTATCATTGAATTTCTCAATTTCGTATTTTACCGCCATGATAGAAAACCCAATATTAAATAAACAAAAACATAACTCTAAAAATATGAAACCAAACAAATAACTAGAAGTTCAAAATAAATTCAAAAGAGCAAACTTGATCAGTTGCAATAAATAACAGAATAACTTAAAGCTCTGAACCAATTTGTTATAAATTAGCACTTATAGAAGTGAAATTCGAGTCCAATTTAGTTGTACAAATATATAATTATGGGTAACAACAAAATAATAAGCAATGAGAAAAATAAATAGCACACAATAATTTAAGTGGTTCAACCTTTGAATGTGAAAAGTCTACTCCACTAATGACGGCACATCGAGAAAAATCTACTAATAATCAAATTGAGATACAAACACCAATATTCAGAGAGTTTCACAAAATATACCAAAATCTAATATACACCTAGAAAATAAAATCCCTCTAATTTACTAGTAATATATAGCAAGATAAATTAACAAACTTGCTATTTAATCAAATATTACCATACAAATGAGCTTACTACATATGTCCTTTCTTCCAATATGCTCTACAAAATTTGAGAAGAAGAATGAGAGATTACTTGATTGAAAATAAAATTTAGCAGCTCTTTCTTCTCTATTTTCTTGTCTAGCACAACTGCTCTCAATTTCGTTCTCTGGCAGCAACTTGTTATCTTCTCAGCAACATCATATAATATATATATATATATATTAGTTAAAGATCTAAGGCTTTAAAATGTTTAAATGGGCCTGAATGTTTTAGGCCATCAATTTAACATCATCTTCGTTGATATTCAATAAGTGCTTAAATGAGATCAACTTCTTGAGATGAAGCTAAGGCTTGTCCCAAATTACGGTAGCATATTGCTCAATAATTGCTCCATTTTGGACAAAAGCAATAAGTCGATAATTGGTGTCTGAGACAATTTGCATCTCATCTTTAATCAATATTTGCGAATAAGGAATAACCTCTCATCTGATCTTTGTGGAGCCTGAGCCTTGAGACATCTACCCGAACCTTGATACATTAGCTCGAGCTTTGAGATATCTGCCTGAACCTTGATACGTCAGTCCGACCCTTGAGACATCTGTCTAAACTTTGATACATCAATTTGAGTAATGGAGTGATCAACTTTAAACTTTAAATGTATTTGCTTTACTCTTATACTCTTTTGAGATGTTATGATGTGTAGTCCTATGTAACTAACACATGTATATGTAAAACTCTACATATTTATAGACTCTCTAAGATATTCACACATTCTATCAATTGTTCTAGTTTTTTTCTCTATTAATTGGACCAATCCTCATCAACCATGTTTTCAAATGTTAAGTTTGTCTTTGATTATGCTTTTTGTATTAATACATAGCAAATTTTGCAACCTCTAGTTTCTTGATCAGCTGAGGTTATTAGGAGAGGAAAGAGGGCCACTATTACAAACAGGAATATGTGAGGATTCATTTTAGAAATAAAAGGAGGAATGCCTGCATATTTTGTGAGTTATGCCTTGGTGAGGGATTTATTTTATATGTGATGTTTAAAAGAGGTTTTAATTACTTTAGACGTTATAATAGAACCAATAAGGGACTTGATTTGAAAGATTAATCGGTAATTTTTCAACCATGAAGATAAGATTTTGATTTAATTTGTTAACGTACATAATTTATTTTTCTGATAAAATTATCCATATAATTTGTTTCTTTTGTAAAAATTACGATATAATTTATTATGTGCATTTAATGTTAACAAGTTTCCTAAATTTATGCCTTGGTGAGGGATTTATTTTATAGATGATGTTTGAAAAGGGCTTTATTTGCTTAGATGTCATAATAGATCCAATATCGTGTTTTATTTGAAAGATTAATTGATAACTTTTCATTATGCATGGAGATAATATTTTGGTTTTGTAAACATACATATAATTTATTTATTTTTTTGATAAAATTATGCATATAATTTGTTTTTAAATTAAGAATATAATTTATTAGGTGAGCTAGCAATTTTCTTAAAGTTATTTTGGTGGAGAAAATTTTAAATACAATATATTTTATATATTTTATTAATATAAGTAATTTATTTTATCTCCACTTTTATGCAATATTTTTTTCTTAATTAGATTTGTTTTATAGGTGATGTTTGAAAGGCACTTTAATTATTTAGAAGTTACAATAAAGTTAATAGTACATAATTTATTTATTTTTGATAAAATTATGCATATAATTTATTTTTCTTGTAAAATTACGCATATAATTTATTTTTAAATTCAATATACAATATATCATATGCATTGAATGTTAACCATTTTTCTAAACAAATGACTTTCAATACACATATTTTAAGAGTTTAAATGCATGTCAATTTTGGGGCCATCAATAAATGACAATAACTACTCAAATGTATTAATTCAATTGGGTTACAATGGCCATCAATAAATGACAATAACTACTCAAATGGATTAATTCAATTGGGTTATAATGGCCATCAATAAATGACAATAACTACTCAATTGGGTTATAATACTCTTATTATACGTATAGTTATGGATAAAAAATCTTGACATATTAGTAAAAAATTATATTATATAATGAATAATAAGTTAGGGTCTGTTTAGTAATGACACTCAAAAATAATATTTTTTCTAAAAACAAATAAAATTGTTTGGTTATTATTTTAAAAAATCAAAGTTTAGATAATAACATGTAGTTGATTTCAATGTTCTTAAAAAAAATTGAAAAGCACGGAGAAAAGCTTGTAGGAGGAGTTTACGAAATAATTAATGATAAATTTGGGTTATTTTATATTTTTTTTTTGTTTCAACGAAAAGAGAAAACTCAAAGCTTGCCTCCCTCAGTCACTCTCTCCTATCTTGGAGTTAGTAAGCATATCATTATTGCTTCTCACTACCTTTCCTCGGAAAGTTTCGAGTTGTGGTCTGTTGCTAGAATCTTCTTGCTTTTACCGTTAGTTTTTTTTTTTTGGTGTGTTTAAGAAAATGTTTTCTTTGAATTTATGATGAGATTTGAACTCCATGCTTTTTTGGTGCGTATGATTTCTTGTCTTTGTAAAATGGATTCAGATCTATATTGGGAAATTATGCAAATTATCGATAAGTTAAATTTACGAAAAAATAAGAATAAAAAAGTAACACATAAATTTGATAACGGAGTTCGATCAATGTTGTTTGCATTTCTGGATTTATTGCAGATATTTTTACTGAAATAAGAGAAATTATACAAGGTATTTACAACACTCGTAATTCACAACTCATAACACAATTACACCCAAGAAAATTGCTCTTAATTTTCTCATTAAAGCTTTTTTTCTCTAAATTTTTCTCTTAATTGAAATGAACATTTAGATTATAGATTCATTACAATTATATATCTATTTATAGGAAAATTTATTCTTTAAATTACTCCTTAAATTAAGCATTGATTTACTCTTCAAATTAAGAATGGTCACTCCTTTATTTGCTACTTAATTTGCTCCTTGAATTAAGGACATTTATAGCAATCTCCAATAATCTCCCACTTGAAGACTGATTTCAATCTATTTTCACATTTCGATCAATGCAGCTGCTTTTCTAGTCTTATTACTCTAGCAAACCAACTGAAGTTGAACACAACTTTAGTTTGTCAATAATTACCACATTTGTCAACATATTCGTTGGATTTTTTCTTCCTTGAATCTTCTCCAGTATTAACAAATCATCTTCTAATATAGATCTAATGAAGTGATAAAGAATTCCAATATGCTTGGTTCTAGAATAAAATGTTAAATTCTTCGCCAAGTGTATTGCACTTTGACTATCACTATGTAGAACATTTTTTCTCTTGTTTGAATCCTAACTCAATTAACAAACCTTGAAGCCATATCATCTCTTTACTAGCTCCAGTCATTTAATTTTATTTTTTTTGAATTAAAATTAGATTGATTGGTATTAATATCAACAATGAAAATAGTAAAACAAATCCTCGGCAACGGCGCCAAAAACTTGTTGTCTCTTTTTGGAGAACATAAAAACGTGCAAGCATACACGGTCACAAGTAATAATATTTTATAAGTAAGTTATCGTTCCCACGGAGATTTGTTACTATAGTTTGTTGAGTACTAAAATTATCTCTCTCTGATTTTATCCAAAACGATCGTTGATTGTAACAAATTTAAGAAAAAAAGTTTAATAACAAAATAAAAGAAATCTAGGATTGCAGTTTTTCACCAAATTAATCAACTCCAATAATATTATTTTCTTTTGATTTAAATTTTTTAGTACATTTAATTTGTTAACCGAAAACTTCTAATTTTATTCATACATCTCTTCCGAGCTCTGTATAAACACACCTCGTTAAATTAATTCACTATATTCCTACGAGAATTAAATTCAACAAGATTCATTACGTTCTAAGTTCTCAAATAGCCACACATACAATTAGGGTATATTCCTATCCTTCATCATACATGTTATTCTATCTATGAGCAATATACACAAAAATGTATCTTCCAAGTTTATTTATGTGCCACAGATCATTTGATAAAATTCGTAAATAATCAAAAGCATTAAGCACAAAATAGAATAAACAACTCAAACGTCTTATAAATCGTTCAAAAATAATTAAAATAAAAGCATCATAAATTTAGATCAAATGCAACCCTAGAAAAATTAAATTACTTCACAAATTTAAAATAAAAATTACAACAGTTTCAGAAAAATGAGATGAAGAACATAGAAAATTAAAACAATTCGTAGCACAAATATTTGGCACACGCAGAACATAACAGAAGCCAAAAATTGGCTTCTGCGTGTTCTGCAGTCCAAAACCGAATAATACAAAAAATCTGAAAAACTAAACACCCCAAAAACTTTTTTCTCTCATCCTATCCCCTATTTATAACATCAAATTTATAAAAAAAATACATAAAAAATATATTTTTTTTATACACGCGGGGGACAGATAGGTGTGGAGAAATTAATTAATTAATACGCTTGGGGGACAAAAAATGGTATCGAAAACATAAAATTGTATCGAAAACGAAAACTGTGGAACGTGCGCGTAGTTGCTCATTTCTTAAATTCACGCTGCCACGTGTTGGCTTCATATTCGCTGCAAGGATTAGTACGGACATGTGGCAGCATTTCATTCGCTGAAGATCCGGTTGCACGCAGAGATCAGCGTACGGGAGTAGAGGCGCGCGAAACGTGGGGGGGCAGCGGTTGGATGCGTCAGACACGTGGGTCCCACCTGCACGCCGGCCTGCGCAGTAGGTGGGCCTCACTCGGCACCGAGCGGCGTGAAAGATAGAAACTTGCACCCACGCAAGTTGGTCGGGTGTGTTAGAGACGCGTGCATCATAGCCGTTCCTTCGTTGATCTGACAGTCCACGCTGCGCGCGTGGACTTTTTCCCTCCTACGCGAAAAATAAATTTAATTAATTGCATTTTGACTCATAAATTTAATTCAAATTACATTTTAAACTTTCTTTAATAACAGTTAAGCCCTTTTCTAATTTAAATTAAATTTTAAAACTTTTAATAATTAAAATTAAGCCTGATTTTAATTTTAATTATATTTTTGACTTTTATAAATTTCAATTAAGAACACTATTATTTGAAATTATATTTTTGGACATAAATTTGCAATTAATTAAGTTTTCGATACAAATTATTTAATTTTCTTAAAATATAAAAAAACAGTAAATACTAATTTATTAAACTAAAATTAACTAAAAATATGAAGAACATAGTAATTATAATTAATAAAATAGATGAAAATAACTATATAAAATACAGTTATCAGTCACTCCTTTATTTGCTCCTTGAATTAAGGACATTTATAGCAATATCCAATAATCTCCCACTTGAAGACTGATTTCAATCTATTTTCACATTTCGATCAATGCAACTGTTTTTCTAGTCTTATTACTCTAGCAGACCAACTGAAGTTGAACACAACTTTAGTTTGTCTATAATTACCACATTTGTTAACATATTCGTTGGATTTTCGCTTCCTTGAATCTTCTCCAGTATTAACAAATCATCTTCTAATATAGATCTAATGAAGTGATAACGAATTCCAATATGCTTGGTTCTAGAATAAAATGTTAAATTCTTCGCCAAGTGTATTGCACTTTGACTATCACTGTGTAGAACATTTTTTTCTCTTGTTTGAATCCTAACTCAATTAACAAACCTTGAAGTCATATCATCTCTTTACTAGCTCCAGTCATTACTACATACTCAGGCTCTATAGTGAATAAAGTGACAATCTTCTGTGTCTGTGACATCCAACTAACAGTTGTAGTTCCAACAGTAAATATAATTAGTGGTGCTTTTTCGATGATGAATTTCACCTTCAAAGTCTGCGTCTTCGTAGCCTTGTACTTTTAACTCTCTTTTACTAAAGTACAAACGTTTTTCTGGGGTGCCTCGTAGATACCTCAAAATCCACTTGACTGCTTCCCAATGATTTTCCCTAGGTTTGACATAAATTTGCTAACAACTCCCACTACATGGCCAATGTCTGGTCTCGTACAGACCATTGCGTATATCAAACTTCCTATGGGTGAGGCATAAGGAATCTTAGCCATGAATTCTCTCTCTTCTTTTGTATGAGGGGACTGATCCTTGGATAGGTGAAATTAACTGGCCAAGGGTGTGCTAACTAGCTTGGTGTTGCCCATTTTGAATCTCTGCAAAACACGATTGATGTACTCTACCTGAGATAACTCATAAAGTAGTAAAATGATATAACTGGACCTATATTTCTTGAAGTAGCAACAGTGGTCAGAATTACACTTCTGAAAACCTTCTGTGTGCATGAAGCTGTCAAACTTCCAATACCATTATCTCGGGGTTTATTTCAGGCCATACAAACTCTTTTTAAGTCTGCACACCATGTTCTTTTTCCCTCTTTCTGAAAAACCTTCTGGTTGGTACATGTATATCTCTTCATCTAAATCTCTATGAAGGAATCCAATCTTCACATCCAACTATTCAAGATGAAGATCTTCGATGGCTACAATACTCAACACTGATCTGATAGTATTGAGCTTCACAACAGAAGCAAAAATGTCAGTGTATTCAACTCTTTCCTTATTTTAAAACCATTTGATAACTATGTGGGATTTGTATCTCTTGAAACCTTCATGCTCTAAGTCATTGACGTCTATTTTATGCACATCCTTATACATCACGCTTTTGTTGAAAATCACATCTCTGCTACGGATCACTTTCTTGTTTTCGTCATCCCAAATGCGGTAGCCAAACTCCTCCTCATCATAGCCGATGAATGTGCATTTCTTGGATTTGGGATCAAGCTTATTCCTACCTTGATCATTGATATGCACAAATGCGACACATCTGAAAACTTATAGATGTGATAGTTTTACCTCTTTTTTGCTTCATACCTCATCTGGTATTTTGTGCTCCAATGGAACAGATGGATCTCGATTGATCAAATAAGTTGTCGTGTTGACTACTTCTGCCTAGAACTGCTTCGATAGACCTGATTGCATACAAATTATTCTGGCTCTTTCTATCAACGCTTGATTCATACGCTCAACTACACCATTGTGTTGAGGCGTGACTGGCATAGTTCTTTCCATTCTGATCCAATGCTCATAGCAATGTTTTTTGAATCTAGTGTCTTCATATTCACCACCATTGTCGGTTCTGAGCTTTTTGATCTTCAAACCTGTTTCATTTTCAACAATAGCTTTCCATCTTCTGAAAGCCTCAAATACTTCAGACTTATGCTTTAGAAAGTAAATCTATACCTTCCGAGAGTGATCATCAATAAAAGTCATGAAGTATTGTTTCACACCAATGGATGAGATGGTCATTGGTCTACAAACATCAGAGTGAATAAGCTCTAGCCTTTCCTTCTTTGGAGTTCTACCACTTATCTGAAAGCTAACTCTCTTTTGCTTTCCAAGTATGCAATCTTCGCACATGTCTATCTCCGTAGATTTTAGACCTGGAAGTTTTCCCTTTGAGTGCACAATCTCCATTCCTTTCTCACTCATATGGCCTAGTCTCTAGTGCCACAAATTTTGTGTTTCATTGCCTGCTGCAACTACAATTGAACAATGTGCCTCTACTGTCATGTAAAGAGTGACACTCTTCTTGCCTCGAGCAATCGTTATTGCACCCTTTGAAATCTTCCAATCATCACCATGGAAGATCATAGTGTAACCTTCACTAGCCAACTACCCTGCTGGGATTAAGTTCCTTCTTAGGTCAGGAATATGCCTGACATCCTTCAGCTCCCAAACAGACTCGTTCAACTTAATCTTCACTACACTTTTGCCAATAATAGCACACGATTGATCATCACTAAGATATACCTTTCCAAGGTTTCTGGGGACATTTCTCAAAGAATTCTTTCTGTGAAGTAGCATGGAATGATGCTCCAGAGTCTAACACCCAAGATTCTCCCTTGCTCTCCAAAGAACATATCAATGCATTATCTCCTCCTGAGTTGGAAGTAACATTTTCCTCTACCTTCGCTTGTTTGTCCTTCAATACACTCTTATGCTGATTTTTGTAGTGCCCGGTCCTCCCACAATTCCAACACTCGATAGTCTTTGAGCTATGGGAATTATTAGAATTCCTGGATTTGGACTTCCTGTCCTTTGATCTACCTTGGTAGTCTATTCTGCCACGTCCATTCCCTTTGATTGAATTTCTTCCTCTTGACTCTATATTCAAAACTGAAGACCCGACTCTCTACGTCAGATCTCTTCACTGAGAACCAGATCATGAACATCGTCAAATTTCAACTTATTGCTTCTTGACGAGCTACTCACAGTCGTGACAGTAGCATTCCATCTTTTTGGTAGATAAGACAGAAGTATCAATACTCATACTTCTTCATCGAATTCGATTTCAACTGAACTCAACTGAGTTGTGACTGTGTTGAATTCATTGAGATGTTGAGCTACTAATGCGCCTTCCATCATCCACAAATTGAACAAACGCCTCATCAGGTGCACTTTTTTTGAGGTTGATGGCTTCTCATACATATTGGAGAGAGTTGTCATAAGACCTGTCGTGGTTTTTTCCTTTGCTATGTTGAAAGCAACATTGCGGGATAACGTCAATCGAATAACTTCGAGGGCTTGTCTGTCTAGAATATTTCAATCTTCTTCCTTCATAACCTCTGGCTTCTTCCTTGAGAGAGATTGATACAAATTTATTTGATACAGATAATCATCTATCTACATTTTCCAAAACCCAAAATTTGTGCCATCGAATTTCTCGAGTTTCACATTTCCTTCATCTATAGCCATTGCTCCCACTCAAACCACCGTACACCTCTGTCAACAAACAAATATTCATGTGAATAGTAACACTGTAGGAAATTAACAGAAATCACCACCAAAAGCTCTGATACTAGTTGTTGGGAAATTGCGTAAATTCCCGATAAACCAGATTTATGAGAAAGCAAGAATAAAAAATTAACATGCAAATTTGATAACGGAGTTCAGTTTACTTATGTCTCCAGACTTGCTGTAGATCTTTTTACTGAAAAATGAGAAATTATACAAGGTGTTTACAACACTCACAAATCATAACTCACAACCTAATTACACCTAAGAAAATTGCTCTCAATTTTCTCATTAAATATTTTTGTTTCTCTCAATTGGAATGAACATTTGGATTATAGATTCATTACAACTATACATCTATTTATAGGAAAATTTACTCCTTGAAAAAGATTCATTATTCTTTGTTGCCTTCCTTTTATGGTGTCCCTAATGAAGACTCTTTGCATTTCATTCGAGAATTCTATGTTATTGTCCAAACCTTTTCACTACATGCAATTAATGAAGATCAACTTAGGATGAGGTGTTTTCCTTACACCCTCAAGGATAAAGCTTGGTCATAGTTCATTACTCTACAGTCGAGTTCTCTAAAAACTTGGGAGGCAGTATATGAAATGTTTATGGGTAGGTTCTATTCCCATCAAAAGACTATTGATCTAAGGACGAAGATAGCAACATTTTCTAAAATGTATGAAGAGCCCTTTCATGAAGCTTGGGAACGATTCACACTCCTTTTCATTCAATTTCATAATCTTATCTTTCCATTACAACTACAGAACCAATTCTTTTATGATGGATTGTCACTGTAGAGTCAATACATGGTTGATAATGCTGCTGGAGGTGCTGTGGGAGAAAAAACCGTAGAGGAAACCTATAATCTTTATGAGCTATTGGGTTCTAATTCCCAACAAAGAAGTGCTAGAATGAGAGCAAGAGTCAATGAAGTTGGCTCAGATAATGAGATAACCTTGCAACTTCTCACTACCCACCAAATTCCAAATCAAGAGGTGTATGAAGTGTGTTTTTCAATTGGGCATGGTACTCATAATTGTTCAAATACTTGTGATTCTAGTGTCGATGCCATGGAGGAAGTCAAATCCTTTCAAAGGTATCATCCAAACACCTATAATCACCCTAACCATCATTGGAAACAAAACAATTACCCAACCTACACCCAATGTCCAACACTAAGGTCAAATAAAAACCACCCTTACCCACCAAGCCAATATTTTAAGTCAACCTTAGAGGATAGCTTGAATGTTTTTATTCAAGTTAGTCATGACAACCAATTGATGAATAATCAAAGGTTGAACACCATGGAGGCTTCGATTAAAAGGATTGAATCTAAAGTTGGGAAACTGGTTGAACAAATGCAAAATAAAGAACCAGGAAAGTTGCCCAGTCAACCAGAACAAGCAAAGGATGTAAGAACCCTTCGAAGTGGTAAGGTAGTCAATACCAGTTTACCTAAAATCTCTAACGATCTACCTTGTAGTTTAGGTAACAAAGATGGTGATATTCTAGTCTCGCAAATAGGAGAAACAAGTGTTAAACTTAACAAGCCTTCTAAAAATCTCATCGGGGAGTCATTTGACATCCCCAAAATTCAAAAGACAACAGAACCACACCAGCTGCAAGTACCTTTTCCACACCGGTTAAAAGAATCCAAACAAGATAAGCAATTCTATGATCTTTTTAATATGATCTTTAAAGTAAATATCAATTTACCATTATTAGAAGTGATCATGAATGTGTCATCATATGCTAAGTTTTTCAAAGAGTTGAACACTAAGAAAAAGAGGTATGAACTGAATGAACGAGTAGTAGTATCAGAAATTTCTAGCGCTATACTTCAGCACAAACTACCCCTAAGTTGAAAGACCCTGGAAGTTTTATTATAAACATAACTATGGGGGATAGGAAGGTTACTAAAGCAATGATTGATTTAGGTGCTAGTATAAATTTGATGCCCTACTCTATATTCTTACAAGTCAATTTAGGAGATTTAAAACCCACAACTATGTCTCTTCAGCTTGCAGATAGATCTCTTAAGTATCCAAAGGGAATAGTTGAGGATGTGTTGGTACAAGTAGACAAATTGATAATACCTATTGACTTTGTGGTTCTAGATATGCAAGAAAATCCATCATTGGATAGAGAGCACACAATATTGCTTGGTAGACCGTTTATGGCAACTACTAAAACTATTATTGATGTCCAAGATGGAAATTTGACAATGACAGTCTTAGGAGAGACAATTCATTTTAAAGCGTTCGATTCTTCACCTATTCCTTCTATTTCTGCCATCGATGAAATATTTGATGTTGACCCTTTGGATAATCTTGTCCAAAGCACCTTTTCCCGAACCAGAATAGAAGACAAGCTTGAAACTGTTCTTACACTTGAAGAGGTCGAAGAAGATTTAGATGAGGAAATTAAGGGGTACCTTGAACGACTAGACAATGATGAAGTAATGACAAAATCTAGTACACTTTTAAATCTACCCAGTTCTTCATCTAGTAAAGAGGCCAATCCACCTGAACTTGAACTCAAAGACTTACCTGAGCACTTAAAATATGTGTTTTTGGGAGAAAGAGAAACTTATCCAGTGATAATTTCTTCAACCTTGACCAAAACCCAAGAAAAGAAACATATCAAAGTGCTTAAACAGTTTAAGAAAGCTATAGGTTGGAGTATCAGGGATATAAGAGGCATTACTCCTATAATGTGTATGCACAAGATCAACTTGGAGGATGGTGCTAAACCTATACGAGAGGCCCAAAGAAGACTAAACCCAAATATGTAAGACATAGTTAAGAAAGAAATTATTAAATTGTTAGAAGAAGGAATTATCTATCCTATTGCGGATAGTAAGTGGGCTAGTCCAGTGCATGTGGTACCAAAGAAATCTGGGATAACAGTTATTAAAAATGACAAAAGTGAATTAGTGCCTACTAGAATAATCACTCGATGGAGAATGTGTATAGATTTTAGGAAACTAAATTAATATACTAAAAAGGATCACTTTCCTCTTCCATTCATTGATCAAATGTTGGAAAGATTAGCTGGGCATAAATTTTACTGTTATCTAGATGGATTGTCTGGATATTATCAAGTACCCATAGCACCAGAAGATCAGGAAAATACCACATTTACATATCCTTTTGGGACATTTGCTTTTCGAAGAATGTCATTTGGGTTATGCAATGCCCCTGCCACTTTCCAGAGATGCATGATATCTATTTTCTCGGACATGGTCGAAAAATTCATTGAGATTTTCATGGACGATTTCTTTGTCCTTGGAAACTCATTTGATGATTGCTTACATAAATTGAATTTGGTTTTAGAAATATGCATTGAATGCAATCTCACCCTTAGTTGGGAGAAAAGTCATTTTATGGTTCAACAAGGGATAGTTTTAGGACATATAATTTCAAACAAGGGTATTGAAGTTGATAAGGCAAAAGTTGAATTGATTTCCAAACTACCTCCTCCTACATCTGTGAAGGGGATAAGAAGCTTCTTAGGACATGCAGGATTTTACAAATGATTTATTAAAGATTTCTCTAAAATAAGTCATCCCTTATGTAACTTGCTATCAAAATATGTTTATTTTAATTTCAACAATGACTGCCTTATTGCCTTTAATACCTTGAAAGAGAAACTAACATCTACCCATGTTATTATGGAACCAAACTGGTCTTTACCTTTTGAAATAATGTATGACGCTTCTGATTATGCTATCGGAGAAGTCTTGGGACAAAGAGTGGATAAGTGTTTGCATGTAATCTATTATGCTAAAAAAACACTCAATGATGCCCAAATGAATTATACCACCACTGAAAAGGAATTCTTGGCTATAGTGTTTATTTTAGACAAATTTAGGTCTTATTTAGTAAGATCTAAAGTGATTGTGCATTCTCATCATGCAGCTTTAAGATACCTATTAAGTAAACCAAATATTAAGCCAAGATTAATCAGGTGGGTCTTACTCTTACAAGAATTTGACCTAGAAATCAAGGATAAGAAAGGTAGTGAAAACTTAGTAGCTCACCATTTGTCTAGGTTGATTTCTAACTTCAATTCTCTTAAAAATGAAAGTAATGAAGATATAGTTGAAACCTTTCCTGATGAACAGTTATTTTCAATAGGTCTGAACCCATGATATGCTGATATTGTAAACTATCTTGCCACTGGTGTTTTACGACCTAACACTTCATATCAGGACAAGAAAATGTTTTTTTAAAACTATTAAGGACTATTTCTGTGATGACCTTTATTTATACAAGATTGGTCAAGATCAAGTCATCCAGAGATGTGTACCTGAAGAAGAATATAAGAGCATTCTAACATTTTGTCATGAACTTCATTATGGGGGCCATTTTGGTGGTGAAAAGACATCACATAAGGTATTATGGTCTAGATTCTTTTGGCCAACTCTTTTTAAAGATGCTCATATGTTTTGTGCACAATGTGATAGATGTCAAAGAACAGGAAACATAAGCAAAAGAGATGAAATGCCTTTGACATCTAATTTAGTTGTTGAACTTTTTGATGTATGAGGGATTGACTTTATGGGCCCTTTTCCCCCATCCAATAGTTTTCAATGTATTTTGGTTGCTGTGGATTATGTATCCAAGTAGGTAGACGTTATCCCCACTAAAACCAATGATGCTAATGTTGTTGTTAAATTCTTGAAGGATTTAATATTCAGTAGGTTCGGAACGTCTAGAGCTATAATAAGTGATGGAGGTAGCCATTTTTGTAATAAGATCTTTGATGGAGTACTAAACAAGTACAACATCACACATAAAGTAGCTACTCCATATCATCCTCAAACTTCTGGTTTAGTGGAAGTAAGTAATAGGAAAATTAAGGGAATATTGGAACGCATTGTGCGTCCTTCAAGGAAGGATTGGACATTTAAGTTAAATTATGTCTTATGGGCATACTGCACCGCTTACAAAATACCTATTGGGATGAGCCCTTACCAGTTAATCTTTGGGAAAGCGTGTCACCTTCTAGTTGAACTTGAACACAAGGCTTACTGGGCAATTAAAGAGTTAAACATGGATTTAGATAAAGCAAGAGAAAAATTGTTACTCCATCTTAATGAGTTGTGGAAGAAATTAGGAACGAAGCCTATGAGAATACCAAATTATACAAAGAGCGTACTAAGCGCTATCATGACAATAGGCTAGTTCCTAAGACTCTTCACCTTGGAATAAAAGTTCTTTTATTTAACTCTCGTTTGAGATTGTTTCCAGGAAAGCTGAGATCAGGATGGGATGGACCATTCAAAATAGTTCAGGTAATTGCACATGGAGTATTATAACTATTGGATTCCAAGACACAAAAAACATTCAAAGTCAATGGGCATCGTGTGAAGCCTTATTTAGAATAACCAAGCAACATTGCTGAAATGGATTGCATTTGGCTGAGTAACCCTTACCACCATAAAGTTACGTCTTGCTAAGACGTTAAACTAAGCGTTGGATGGGAAGCAACCCATCATTTTAGGTAATTTTCTTTTATTTGTTTTATTTATTTAATTTCTATTGTTTATTTTAGTTTAATTACATGTGAATAATTTTAAAATTGTTAAAACTAAAAATATTTGTTAAGATATTAGAAGTTCACAACGATCGGTCTTTGTGAACTTTATTGATGAATATGATGGATGCACCTGCATTTCTCCATTACTACTTGCACATTCTCAAGAAATAGGTAATATTTCTTTTCTTTTCTCTTTATCTTTAATTTACAGTTGTTACTTTGAGGACAATGTAAGTTCTAGGTTAGGGGTGGTGAAAAGTTATCATGCTTAAAAAACCAAAAAAAAAATTAACAATTTTAAAATAAAAAAAAATACAATTTTTTTTATTTTATGTTCACATTTTCATTTTTATGGTGTTTGGTTTTATTTTGTGTGCTTTAGTAATTTTTATAATTTTAGAATTAATTTTAAAAAAAAATTCTCACAAAATTTTATCATTTCTTTAAATCAAATTTAAGTAAATAGTTAAGTCTTTTGTACTGTTAAATTAATTTTTGAAAACAAATCATGAAATATTTTGTAATTGTTTTTGGTAATTAGTTAGTTTTTTTCATAACTAGTATTTCTTGATAAAATATGAAAATTATATTAAACCCAAAATCGGTGTTTATGAGTTTTTTTTAGTGAAGACTACCTTTGTGAGATATAATTTGAGCCTAATTTCCTTTATTCATAGTGAAATATATATTTTTTCTACTCCAAACACATTTCTTATTTCTTCAAATTTTTAGATGATCTCTATAGGTATTAGCATTGAATGTATGAATTTTTGTCTCATCTTAATAGAATGTCGTATATATTTTTTTTATTATTTTTGCTTAGATTAAATGATTTAAGTAGAAATTGATAGTATATGATTTTATCTCATTCGTGCATGACTGCTATTAAAAAAAGACATATATGGGATGACCTAAACCAAAATCAAACAAAAAAGCCACAAAATTAACCATTCACCAAAATCCTAAAAAAATGTACAATCTGTACAGGGGTTGACTCTCTAAAAAATATATATATTGCAAAAAAATCTTCAAAAAAAAGGAAAAAATAGAGAGGTAAAGAATATATAGTATAATGTACATACTATGACCCACATTGCCTACAAAGTTGTGAGTACATGCTAATTACAAAAGAAAGATATAGGAAGTAATTCCCTAAAAAATCATTGCACTTTCTTCATTTGTAAAAGGCATATATCTTGAAATTCTTTCTTAATGAGTTTGATTTATGCATGAAAATAATTTTTATATATGATATCTTTATAATTTATACATTCGATTCATTTCATGAGATCAATGTTAAAATAAAAACTTTGAGCCTTTATTCTTTATACATATACGAACATATTAGTTCATTTCTATACATCAAATCTTTAGCATATAAATTAGTATGAGTGTTTGAACCCATATGATTCAGTATTTTGAGAGTATTGACAAGTGAGGAATAGAATCGAAGCGAATTCAGATTCTTGACACTGAAATTGGGTGAAATTAAATTGATACATTTTTTATATGAAATGTGAAAATGATTTTCGACTAATTATTATAATAAATCGTGATTGTTTAAAGAGATTAAAATAAATTATGCTTGAGATTTTAATTATGATCTTAAAGGAGATTAAAAAGTATGAGACATTTTTGTGATTTGTTGTTTTCTTTTATTCTTAAAAGTTAATTTTTGATTTTGTTGTAATTTTAGTTTTTAAGTTGATTGTTTTTATTATTTCTTTTAATTTTTACATTTAGTTCAATGTTTATGGGTACCATTATTGAAAACCCTCACGAGACTCAAACTCATCCACTAGGGGCAACCTAGGGGTTTAAAGGATTGTTCCATAGGCTAAATGCAACCGTGTCAATCCATGAAGTGATTTATGATAGTTTAATTTTTAGTTTTTATCGTTTCTCTTGCTAAGGGACTAGCAAGAAGCTGGTTGGGGGTTGTGATGAGTGCTCAAAAAGTACTAAAATTACCATGATTTTATGCACATTAATTGATTAAAAATATATATATTTATATGATTTTATCATATATTTATATAAATTTGTCTTTTTCAGAATCACGGGTATTTTTATTGTTTTTCAGGTATTTTCGCTTAAAAATGTAACTTAAAGACTCAAAGAGGAATACCGGAGGCAATACATCACAAATATATGAGGAAAAGTCAACAAATATGAAAAAAAATGGACAAAATGGGTCAAAATGTCAAAAAGAAGAAAACTGTGTCGGCCACCACGCGCAGCGCGCCCAACCATGCCCAGCAACGCGCGTGCCAGCTCTCCCTTCCGCGCGCGCCTGCTCCCATCTGTAGGTGCCTGCGCCCATTCTGCGCGCGTCACTACCCCACGCCAACATGACGTCAACAATGATGTCATCATTCACTACTCTGCGTTTCCACCATTTTTTATCATTTTTTCACCCACTTTTTCTTCCCATCCTCACCTATAAATACTCTAATTCTCTTCATAACTAAACACATCTAAAAATACATATTCTCTTTCTTTCTCTCATTTCTTAGTTTTTAAGTTTTTTTTAGTTTTTAGCTTTTCTTAGTTAGTTTCTCTTAGTTTTAGAGTTCTTCTCTTTTTGAGAAGAACTAGTTATGTTTTTGTAATTTATTTATTTTTCGATTGAATAAATGGGAGTGCAAATTCCGTTTGGAGGTTTTCCAGCAACGGGAATAGCAACAAAGTACTGTAAGAATTTTATTTTCTTTACATTTATTTTTTATGCTTTATTCTTACATGTTATATTTAATTTGTCTATGATTAAATTTAACTTTGCTGGCTGTTTATAAACATGATATAATAATAACGTTGTTATGCTTGCGAAATATTAAATAGGTAAAAATCTCTAAAATGAATTGATTTTATTTTTATTCAAGATTTATATTAAGAATGTTAGAGAGAAATATATTATTTTTCATTACAAACTTACATCTGAAAATTAGATTTTAAGGTTTAGTTATCCAATCTGATTTAGAGTAGTGCTCTTTTATTTGTTGGTACAATCGCCCCGTAGTTAGAGTGAAGCTCTATTTCAAAAGTTTTTATAAGAATTATTATCTGAAAATGTATTGACAACATGTTTTCAGTAGTGGTTTTAAAACTTGAAAGTTAGTACTCGGATAATTAAATTCTTAGGTTTAATTTGGACACCTTGAATAAAGTTTAAACTGTCTAACCTCACCAAAGGTGACATTTAAATGGTTCACTTTCAATCTCTTAGAAAAAAGAATTAATTTAATTAACCAAATTAGTTATCAACCTCACCCATATGTGTTAATTGATTTGTTTAGTTAACAAAGAATATCTAACCCCATCAAATGTGATATTCATATAAAAATAGAGAATCAATAAATATCAATTTATATCTTTAATAACCTAAATAATATGAGCAAGCATAATTAACTTAATTATTATATCCATAAATACTTCACTATTTTAACATATAAAATTTGCATCAATGTTTATTTTTATGTTATTAGATTAGAAACACAAAAACCCAAATATCGTGACAGAATGTTTAGGATTTAATTTCGTTTTTAAAAGTTTGAATAATAAATTAAAACCCACATATATTCCTTCCTTAGATCGACCTTGGGAGTATACTTATCATTTTCTACGAAATGATTCGTGCACTTGTGAGAGTTTTATAAATATAAAACTAAAATATTGGCAGTATCGACGATTTCGAGTTTCACTCATCAATATATCATCCAGTAACTTAAAAAAATACAGTGCATCCACAAGCTCAAAACAAATGACTAGTGCATTCTATACATTGACTAGGGTGATTAATGCAAAGATATAACATTAACTAGAGCTAAATAACTAGAGGAATATAAGAGAAAAAATACTAATCTACTAGTGAATATTTTTCTACATTTGGATGTACTTGTGCTCAATATCTAAGCAATTGTAACAATCTTAAAATTAATATTAAAAAGTAAATTGAAAATAAGTTTTTAAAACAATTTAACCAAACAATGCATTCATATCTTTTTTTTAAATACTTTTTTAAAATAATAGTCAAACAACTCATTCTTTTTAAAAAAATATAAGAAATTATTTTTAAATTATAATTTGAAAATAGTTTTTGGAAACAATTTTTGAATTAATTGGCCAAATCGGTCCTAAAAAGTTTTTTGAGGTGATAATTGGAGTTGTAACTGATTGATTGAATTAAATGAGAATCTAAAAACTTGAATCAAATATGAATCAAAAAATTTAAATTGAACACGAATCAAATTAAATTCTGACCACTTTAAATAGCTTGAAAAAATCAAGTTAAGTTCAAGCCAATACACTAACCTAAAATTTAAATTAAAAATGTTATAATTTTATAATACATATCTAAAATATAATAAATATATGAATGGAAATAGATGATGAAGTGATGTTATGTGTGTTTTTTTATGATTAACTAGTTATTATAACTTTATTTTCTTTATTTTTATTATTTCATGTAATGATATTTGTACTAATAAACTTTAACATCATTAAAAATATTTTTTTTTATTTTTATTAAAAAAAATTAATTAATTAAAACATACAAGTAAAAATTTGTGCTAATTTGAGCCGACTTGATTAAGTTCGTTTGTATTTAGTTTGAATTCAAATTCACATTTTTTAACTCGAATTAAATTCGATTTCATTTAGGATGTGTTCAATTTAAATTAAATTAATTTGAATCTATCTAAATTTATACAAATTTTTACCTCAATTTTGGTCATATATTTTAAATTTTGTTTTTTGTGTTTAGAAAATAATAATAATAATTTTAAAAATAATTTAATATGTTTGATTATATTTTTAAGTTTTAATTTTTAAAAATCATGTGAACTGAGAACAAAAAATTGAGAGCATCTCTAGCATGTTTTTATTGTTCTAAGAAACATATGAAAACACGGAAAATATAATTTACGAAAGGCGGAGATTATTGTGGGGTTTTTTTTTCAATAAAAGGTTGTTATAATGAAAAAAAAAATATAAAAGTTGAGTGAGATATTATAAATATATTAATTATAAAAAATATATTAAAGTCTAAAATTTTAAAAAATGTTATAAATGTTATAAATAATATATATATATATATATATATTTGTTATTATATATTTACTAAATCAATTATAATTTAAAATATAAAATTAAATAGATTTTAATATATAATGATTAATTTAAAAATACATAATAATTTTAAAAATAAGCATGCATGTATTTATATATTTTATTTCTAACATATTTTTTACTTTTAGATTTCTAATATATTTTTTTATAATTAATAAACCTATTATACTCTATCAAAACATTAATAAATTTTTATATATTTTTATTATAATTGATATAATTATACTACCCCTATTTATTTATTTATTTATTTTTATTTGCTTTGCTAACTGTTGCTATTCTGTTACGGTTTATTCTTAGACACGTAGTAAATCAGATAATCATAAAGATTTTTCTTTTAAATAAAATGTACATCACCTTTTTCTAGATATTTTTTATTTTAAAAATTATCTCAAATAACATATTTAAAATTTATAATAATAATAATTAGTATAATTTTTTTAAATTAAAAGAGATATAAATTAATATTATAATATTATTTTTATTATTATAAATTTTAAGATATTAAATTATTATTTTAATTAATTGTTTATAATAATAATGAATCTAATTATAATAATAATATCATCCGTTTTTTTATCACATAATAATTTTTAATCCTATATATCATTAATATTTAAAAAGTTGATAAATGAAAACTCACTTTTATAAAATGTGGAGAAGGATTGTAGAAGATTCGGAGTCGGCAATTTTTGACACAATTGCGAACTTAACAGGAATTCATTTTGAGTGGTTAGGATTTGATTAAAGTTAAATGCATTATATTTTAAACTGGTGGACCCATGAGCGGGTTATTAAGATAGACTCGTAATTTTGCTGATTTAGTGTATTCCTCACAAAATAGAAAAAGCTTCATTGAATTCTACCAAAACCATCGTGAGCTAAAACAATTGTATAAATTGTTTGATAAATGATTAAATTATAAATATTTTTTGACGTGATAAATAATTTAATATGAATATATATACAAGTGATGTGATAAATAACTTAATTAAGATATGACAGTATGGCACTACACAAAAAAAAAAAATTATGAATAATTTTTTAATTATAATAGAGATACTACGAGTATTAAATATGGAAATAAAAAACTTTTATTTAATTTTTTTTATTTTGATAATTTTATTTTAAAAAAATATTTACGTTTTTTATTTTTTATAATTTTTATAAATGTTTAAATTTTTCTAAAAAAGAATTAGGGGGGAAAAGTTAGATGTTAAATTTAAATAAAAATATTTTAATATTAAAATATTTTTATAATAATTTGTCGAAAAACATAGATAATCATAAAGAATAAACAGTTCAAAGTTTAAACGTTTAAATTTTAAACTATTCAAAAAAAAATTAAACTTAATAATAAAAAATTACTATGAAAATAAGTTTAAAAAACGAATTGGTCAAACAATATGACAATTATGTTTTTTATTTCTTATTTGCCTGAACTACGCTGATTATTTCCAAACTTTATTATTTTTAACATTTTAATTTAATTTTTTATCAAAGTTTTTTTTAACCATTCATCTGCTAATTTTTTATATTTAAAATTTTTAGTCCAAATTTAAAAATTATGAATTAAATATATTAAATTTTAAAAACTAAGTGAATAAATAAAAAAAAATTAACACATTAATTTTAATTGTTATAGTGTAAATTAATTTAATTTTTAAAAATAAATTAAAAAATTTGTAGATGAAAAGTTATAAAAATTTAGTTAAAATATCAAATTTTAAAAGTGATAAAATTAATAAACAAAATATAATTAAGTTTTTTTTCTTTGTAAAAATGCTTTTTAAAATATTGATCAAACTCCTTATTGTTATTTAAAAGGTATTGATTTTTTTTATGTTATAGTTAGAAAATAATTTTTGAGAATTGTTTTCTATAAAGACTCCTAATTAATCTATATTATTATTTTGTTTTCTAAAAACATAAATTCTCTAAAGAAATTAATAGAAAATTGATAATTTTAAAAAAATATTAATATTAGAGCAAATAAATATTAGATTATATCCTCTAATAACCCTATATTTATCAAAATTTTGATTTCAACCCTCCCACTTGATATTTAATATTTATGGACAAAAATACCCTTCCATTATATATTATATAACAATCATTCATTACCTCCGGGTATCCAATTTTCGTTTAACGCCTTCAAACATCATGCCTCATTCGACCTAAATGCAGACATTATGCCACTTTCATCAACTCCCTCTTGTTGCCTTTTGATCTGATTATGATTGTATGAAAGTGCTTCAATTATATTAAGATATTTTACATTTTTTTATTATAAATTTAATAATTGTAGAATTTTTTTGATTAGATTATATATTTTGATTATGTATTTTTGATTAGATTATATATTTCGATTATGTATTTTTGATTGGCTCATATTGTACTTAGCATGAAAGTAGCATGCGCCATGTCAAATACAATACAAAAACACTCATTGTATGTTTTGAGAGGGAGTTTTGATACTAATCTCACCACAGTATTGAGCATCCAAGTAATTCTTTGATACAATAATATTAGTATTCCCTCAGTCTCCCAAGTTACCACATACTTTTTATTCTACATCTAAATCTTTATATTTGTATATTTTGGTTCAATTATTTGAAGGTTCCTAGTTTGTATATTGCTTATTTCACAATATTAGTATACATGTTTATGGTTTTTAGTTGGACATATGTCCAGCAAAATTAGTCACACAATCGCAAAAAGAACATAAATACATGTAATAGCATAATAATTAAATTTGATTTTCATACTCATTATCATCCTGATGATTTCGAGATATCGATGACAAAGTCTTAAATGGTTCTGCATATTCATCATAAGATTGAATCAATGGAACACTAGAACCAATTGATTTCTTATTTACTTTATTCTTTCCAAAATAAACAAAAGATTCACTCAAATATTTTAATTTATTTCATGCATGCTTCTAAGCTCCCTTCATAACATTTACTAAAGCATTATCAATTTCATCCATACCCATGGACCTTCGAGCCTTACGAGTATGACATCTTGGATCTTTTGGAGATGTAGTCTTAAACAAATCTCCAAGGTCTAAACAAATAGGATCGACATCATGATGCAAATGAGATGTTATAAAACCTTCTTCACTTACACTACTAAATCGTGAAGATTCTTCATCATTCAGTACAGGTAGATCTTTTATACCAGATCTTCCAAAAGCCAAATCATAATCTTTATCTTTATCTTATAATGAAATGGACTTATTCATCTACAATAAAAAGGAAGTATTAACACAAAAATGCACAATAGACCAAACACTCAAAAAGGAAACCTTAACACAAAATGCACAAGATTACACACACATGCAAAAGCAGTTGAATATATATCCAACTAAACACATGAACACATAGTTCGACATATGTCAAACTGGACATAATAGAGTTGGACATTTATGCAATTGAAAACCAGAGAGCAACACATGAACACATAGTTAGGCATATGTTCAAGTAAACACAACACAGTTGGACATACATCCAACTGAAAACTAGATAGCACACCGTTAGACATATATCCAACTGTACATAACAAAGTTAAAACATATGTCCATGTGTGTACCAAAGAGCAACACACGAATACATCCACCTGAACACAACATAGTTGGACATAACAAAGTTGGATATTTGTCTAACTGGACATAACAAAGTTAGACATACATATAACTAAAAACCAGAAAGCATATTTTAATGACAAAATGTCCAATCTTACACAATAAGGTTGCAATATTGTCCAACCAAATACATGATATTTAAACAAAAGTCGTTAAATGATAAGAAAAAAGTCATTTGCTAAATCACAAATGTTTCTACCTTCATAGTAGAAATGGCTCCCAACTGTCATCCAATTATTCTCTTTGTTCCTTAAAATTCCTATTAATAACCTCATCAAAAGACTTGAGTTTTGCATCAATATATTTGTTTTTCTCTTGAAACATTTTACAAATCTCAATTAACAATGTACTAGATAGCATATCCTTCTCTACATGAACACATTCTTTCACCTTATCAACATAACTTTGTCTAGCATTATCGTGAGGAACATCTTTACCATGACAACCAACATCACTACTTGAAAAACTAATATGACCCTTATTATGATCATGCCTTTGGATTTTATCATGAACATTGTTAGTCTTCAAAACCAAATCATCCTAACAAACCAAACTTCTTCTTTCTTCACTTAATAATGATTCAGGAATGTGATACGTCGTTACAAATAAACATGTACTCCAAAATAAATTCTAATCCTTCTCATATTCATGGGATAATAGTAAACAATGCAACTTAAGTTGCCAAAAAAATCAAGTAAATCAATAAGTATTAAAAATGAAAATATCTACACAAAAAATATGATTAACCTATATCAATATGATCAAATATAGCCCTTTGAATTTCATCTTCTCTAGGAACCACATAAATTCTCCAGTTCTTAAATCTCATGACAACATTATAATACTGATCTGTATAGAAAGTTGAAGTTCTAGGAATTACTTTATATAACCACACTTAAAATACAGGAATAAAACCAACTAAATGAATATTTGATCGAGTATTTTTAGCACCTTAACTAAAAAGGTCTTGATACTTACTCAACTTCTCAACCAAATCACCATACAAGCCTTCAATTGTCATATCAAACAACTTATCACACCAAGATGCTCGATGAAATTCATCCAAATTCCATACTAGATAAAGAAGGTTATTATAAAAAAATTATAAGGAGATGTCTCATACAATTTAGCATAATAAAAATAAAGCAACGCTATTCTAAGCACATCCTCGTCCAAATTAATATCACTATTCTCAATAGTTTCCTTACCTTTCCTTTTTTTTATCAACCAGTAGAAGTACCTACTACTTATTTCTTATTAATAGTTTCCAACTTTTCCCATAGAATAGGCAAAAGTACTTGTGTATTATCTTGAAAATATCTTTTAAAAAATGTGTTATCAATCCCTTTATCTCTATCCCTTCCTCTAAACTTCAATATGGTAATAAGTGAAAACTCTCTTTTATAAAATCATATAACCTTCTCATTCACCTTAAACCATATTTCACAATCTCTTTTAAACTCACATTGTCCAATCAAAAGATGATGCACTAGTTGAGCAGAAAAGTAAAGCGATTCAATATCAACAAACATACCATAGCAACTACTCTTAAACATATCTAATTGAGTTTTTGTCAATGATTACTTAATTATTTTCATAACCTCATATGGATTTCTTGAAAAATAGATTTGAGAATAAAATTCTATTTTAAGATCTATTTTAAGATTAAAATCTATGACCTCCTAAAATAGTTAGAGAATAACATACTTAGTACATAGTTGAAAACCAAAATTCAAATGCATAAAACATAGTTAAACTCAAACCTCGTCAAAACCACTATCTAATGATTTCTTAACAAGAATTGCCACAGTTGGTTTTGATTTTCTAACTATTTCTATAACTACAAACGAGAAAAAAATAAACAGTGTATACCAATAAAGAAACTAATTTAAAAACCAAGGTAAAATAACTCTTAACACAAAACACACAAATGAAATGACCTAAATAAATGAAATACTCATTATAGACCCTACAGATAACCAGTGTTCTCAATACTGATTAGTGCTTAAAAATGACTAAAATTACCATGATTTAATATAATTTAATTGATTAAATAGATTTATATTTGTATATTTTATCATATTTTTATATAAATTTGTCTTTTCCTCATTTCTTTTCTCAATATATTTATGATGTATTTCTTTTCCCAACACATGCCCACACGCAGCCGACACACGCCTATGCCATGTCCCGTGCACACCAAATGCTTGTCTGCTGCAATTTTTGCACTCCAAATACGTGCCAGCTTGTCCAAATGCGTCTAAAATTAATTTTTGAAATATTTCCCCACTTTTTTTTGGTCTTTTCCTCACCTATAAAAGGAACCTCTTCTCCCATTGTAAAACACAATTTTCTTAATTCTTTTTCTCTCTAGAAAATTTTCTTTTTTTGTTTTAAAGTTATTCTCTTTTTGAGAAGAACTAGCTATGTTTTTATAGATTTTTTAGTTTTTGATTCAATAAACGAAAATAAAAATCCGTTTAGAGATTTTCCAACAATAGAATCATCATCAAATTCTATAAGGATTCTTTTGAGTTATAATTTTAAAATGAATTCTTTATAGTTATTTTTATGTTTTATTCTTATATGTTATGTTTAATTTTTCTGTGATTAAATTTAACATGGTTGACTATTTGTAAATATGATATAATAATAACGTTATTATACTTGCAAAATATTAAATAGGTAAAATATTTCCATAATATAAATTAATTTTGTTTTTATTTAAGATTTTATATTAAGGATGTTAGAGAAAAATATATTTATTTTCATTATAAACATAAATCTGAAAATTAAATTTTAAGGTTTAATTATCCGATCTGATTTAGTGTAGTGTTTTTTTATTTGTTGATACAATCGCCGGTAGTTAGAATGAATCTTTATTTCAAATTTTTTTATAAGAACTATTATTCGAAAATGTATTGACAATATATTTTTAGTAATGGTTTTAAAACTTGAAAATTAGTATTCGGATAATTAAATTCTTAAGTTTAATTTGGACACTAGAATAAAGTTTAAAATGTCTAACCCCACCAAAAGTGGCATTTAAATGGTTTATTTTCAATTTCTTAGAAAAAAGTAGTTAATTTAATTAATCAAATTAATTATCGACTCGACTCATAGGTGTTAATTGATTTATTTAATTAACAAAGAATATCTAACCCCATCAAATGTGGTATTCATATAAAAAATAGATAATCAATTTATATCTTTAATAACCTACATAATATGAGCAAACACAATTAACTTAATTATTATATCCATAAATACTTTACTGTTATAAATGATAAAAATTTTGCATAAGTATTTATTGAATTCATATCTATGTTTATTTTATATCATTAGATTAGGAAACACAAACTAAAATATCGTGACAAAATGTTTAAGATTTAATTTCATTTTTTAAGATTTTGAATAATAAATTAAAAATCACATATATTCTTTCTTTAGAGTATATTTGTTGTTTTTTATAAAATAATTCGTTTACTTACGAGAGTTTTATAAATATAAAACAAAAGATATCGCAAGATCATTATTACATGTTGTTCTTGTGCTCATCAAATACTATAAGTCTAAACTCTTCACACTCAATATCCATATTTTAAACCAATAAAAAGTAATATTATGATATATGAACATATGTGATATTTCATACTATTGATCCCTTAATCGAGGACACGATATTGCATTAACTTATTTCCAAATCTGCTTATACATTACCCATTTGGAAAATCAAAATAGGACTACCCAAAATAAATACCCAATAAGAGAAAGCAATTTGATTAATAAAAAATATTCTTTGAGAATAATGAATAACACTTCATTAAAATTAATGTTTACGAATTTGAGATTTTAGGAATGCATGTTTTATGTAGTTTTGAATCTTATCTCCCTTCGGAGAAATTATTCATTCTCAATTACGTGATAACGTGATATTTAAATCAATCAAATTCAAGATTTATAATTTAAAAAAATCAAATGTTTAATGAGATATGGAGGGATAAAGAATGTTATTGGTGATAAATATATTCTAAAAATAATGAATAATACATGATAAATATTATAAATAATTATTTTCTTAATTATGAGGGGGATAATAAAAATATCAATATAAAAAATAGTAAAAATATGAAATTAGATTTTTTTCTGAATATTTGCCAAACAAAATTTATATCACATTAGAATTTAGAACACGTAATTCAGAATAAAACACATTCTTTACATTTATAATTTAAAGTATATTAAATTACTTCTTACTTTCCAAACTTATAGAAATTACAATTTCATCATAGATTGTAATTAGATTACTAATCTACCTAAAATCAGTTAATAGAGAAGTTTAACATACTTATATTATAATAGTACAAGGAATTTAGATGAACGAAGATTAGTGACTAATTCGGAGACTTAGAAGAGGTTTAGCCTTGTAAATATTAGGAGAAGTAGAACACAAGGCAATGAAACGCGATCACCTTAATAAAGCAAAAAATGCTCAACGCTTTCTTTCACCTACGAACTTACTAGAAGGAATAGTATTATCACGGTGTGCAAAATTAGGTTAATTTAATTTTAAATTAGAATTCGTAATAATTTAATCTAATTAATTTTTTAAAAATAAAAATTAAATATAAAACTAATTTAAACCGAAGCAATAAGTTTAAATTGATTTGAATTTATTATATTGATTTTTAAAATTTTTATTTTTCTTTATAAATTATAAATATATATAATACCATAATTATTAATTTATAAATTAAATAGTTATAAACTATATACATACAAACTTAAATATTTTAATATATATGGCATATAAATATAATTAAAAAACTTAATATTATAAATTATTAGAATTATATATTAAAATTTTAAATTAAAAAAATAATAAAAATAAATAAATAAAAGCAAAAGTAAAAGTAAATTAAATATAATAAAATTGGTGATTCAGTTTTCAATGATTTTTGAAATTGAAATCAATTAGTTTTTCAAACTTTAAAATCAAATCAGTACAAAAATTTATTAAAACTGAAAAAATTGAGTTTGATTGATTAGAATTGTTTGGTTTAATTTTTACGCACCCCAATATCCACCGTAACTACAGATCACTCAAACCCAAATGTAAAGATATCAGCCAAAAAGAAAAAAACAGAGAAATGATGACATAAAATTCACAGAATTAATAATACATACCACGAATCCTTTTTATTATAAAGATGTTACATGTAACAGAGAAATGCCATCAACACGAAATTATCATCATACTTTTCAAAGAGAGATTCTAATTAACAGGCTTAAAAGAGGTTAAAGTCTTAGATTCCTGTCGAAGCTTCTCATAAACCACCGCCTCATAACGCCGAATAGTCGATCTATTTTTTAGTTCAAGGAGAAGTCGATAATTGGTGCCGGCAACCACTTGTCTCTCGGCTTTCAAAAGAGAAACGAATTTCAAACCAGAGTTTGATTTCTTATTGTATTCTTCGATCGCGAACTTAGCGATCTCTTTCAGGTGTGGGTCGTTTACATTATCCACGGGAAACCAACCACCTGGCAAACCTCCGACCTGACCGCTGGCTGAGTCGGCTAGAAGTGGAAGAAGTACTAGCGCCATAGCAACGAAGAGAAATTGGCTACGCATCTTGACCGTTGATTTTTTGGAAGAAAATCTCAAGAAATTTTGGTAGACTCTTTGGTTAATCGAAATTTGTCCTTGCTTTTATAGATGGCAGAGGACTGGTTGAGCGTATTTAGTGGGTAGCGCCGAAGTTGTGTAGAGATTTTATTTTTTTAATTTTAACCTTGATTTTGATGTATATTACGAAAGAGCCACTTAATGGTTTTCTGGAAAGAAAAAATCGATCTTTATAGGGAAAAGGAATGTAAGAAAGTCCGTTATATACAGTATATTATCAGATTTTTATTTGACCTATATATTATTAAACTTTTTAAAAGATGTATTCGATATTACAGTTAATTTTAATGATAATTCTATAAATAAAAGTAGAATTTAGTTCAAATTAAGATAAAATAAATAATTTAAATATTTTTATTATCATAATAATATAATCAATTATGATAATATTATTTTTTAATTTTAATAAAAATTCTTTTTAAAAATAAATGAGAAATGAGAGTGAATAAAGTAGTAATATCACTATTTATGTAAAATATAATAATTAAATATATATTGAGTAGTCATTTAAATAATGATATTTGGTTAATATTATTCTTTCATATTTACTTAATCAAGAAATAATATATTAATTTAATAAATGATGTTATATTATTTATTAATTTATTAGATATTGTTTAAAAAAATTAATTTTTTTTAAAAATTTATTATATTTAATTTATTTTATTAACCTAAATCGCCCTCATCAATTATAGTACCAATGGATAATTTGTGTACGGTGTACCTTGTGTTTTGTGTATACTTACGAGGAGGATGAAGCGATGTTTCCGTTGAGGGCTGAGGCGTAATTGCGGGAGCGATGAGAATAAAAAGCACCCGACTGGACGTAACGGATATGAAGTGAGAAACCAACGTGGCTTAGCTTGTGAGTTTGAGACTTGAATTAAATGCACGATAAGTAATGTGCCCTCACATCACAGGACAAGTGTATGAATCGTTTTAGAGTAAACTTAGTATGCATTATTTTTTATCTTTTTATTAAATATTTACTTTTTTTAAAAAATTATATTAATTTAAAATATCATACTATTACATAATTTAATAAAAATAAATAATTTTTAATACGACTGGTTGGTGTGGGACAGGCATTTCCCCTTCCCCAATAGTGATGCTTTTGCGTTGTCAATAAACATCTGTTGCACGGTTTAAAATGACGTGGATAAGTATATTATTTTTTTATTTATATAAATTAATAATTATTTTTAAAATATACAATGATTTGATATTTAAAATTAATAAAATATAATATAATAATTTAATGAAGGATATTTTTTAAAAATAATAAATAATATCTTATTCATGGATAATTCAATAATCAATGCTGTGGACTATTATGATAGTGAAGTTGATAAGTTTTCGATACTACATGAATGCTGTGGACTATTGATGTGTACTATTGATTAAATAAATGGATGTCAAGTTGAAAAGTTTCTCCTTAATGGATTGTAGAATGATAATTTTTTAAACATGCTATTATTATAATAATTTTTATTATTATCATAATAAAAATATAAAAAAATAAAAAAATTATTTTATTATTAATATTAATTATTATTTTTATGTTATTATTATAAAATAATAACAATACTGTTTTCTTCAAAATGATAATATTCATACTCATTATCTTAACAGTTGTATATGAATTTTTCATAATATTTTTATAATTAATTATATTTTAATATTAATATTATTTAAAATTATCATTAATAAATTATAATTATTATAAGTTTATCCAAATAATCACCTTAAAAAATCCAAATTAGAAATAGTAAAATTATTTGAAAACTAGGTTTCTTGATATTTTTAATAGTATGACTTGACGTGTATTGTCAATTTAACTTCTTTTTTACTTTTGTGTGGGGTCTTATAAATCATGTATTTACTCAATCCCCAATAATACGAGAACTTATATAAGCCGACAATCTTAATCAGTATAATAGTATATAGATTTTTAATTTTTTTTATAAATATAGTTTTATTTTTAATATTTTTTATATAGTATTTACAAGAAGGAATCACAAAGAAGCTTATGAGGGCATGTGACTCCACCAATTTCTTTTAACTTTATTTGATATGAATTAATAATTATTATTTTAAATTTTCTATATTGCAATCGCTCCTTTATGTTTTTGTGCAGAATTTTTAACATTTACAGCAACAAATTATGTCTTATAGAAATACCTTACACATATAAAGGGGTTACCAATTGAGTGCCATTTGACTTAGAAACTATTGCATCCGAATTTGGCCACACTAAAATCATGACTTTTCTTATCAAGTTTGAAAAATAATATTCTATCATATAATTGAGGTTTTAATTTGTATATCAAGACTAAAAAATTTATAATAAAAATAAGTGTATATCTTTTTAAATAAATTAAAAAAATCAATTAAATAACTAGTTAATATAAATATGAAAGCATTATTTTTCATTTTAAACTATCTTCACACTCACATCATTATAACCCTTTAAACTCATCAACAAAATATACATCTTTTTCATACACTATCATGGCTTCATATACAAACCCTAGTTAGGAGTTAAAGGGATTAAAAATAAGTAATTTAAATTTAAATATATATTGATGAAATAATATTTATTAATCAAATTAAATGATTAATTTAATATTTTAATTTGATCAATTTTGAATAAATATTTTCACTTTAGTATCTTATAAATATCTAGATTGATTAAGTTGAATTTAACTTATTCTTTAAATTAAAGAAAGATACTTAAAAAATTTTATTTTTTAATTTAAGTGAGAATAATAATAAAATATATAACTTTTAGATATAATAATTACATATAAGTTTTAAATAGTATAATTATAAGATTATATAATCAATTTGATTTCTTATTCTTTATTTATTTTGTTATAAAAAAGTAGTATCATCTATAAAATTTAATGTAAAGTTGCTAATTATAATAAAATCGATTATAATAACTGTAAAACTATGAATATAACAAGAAAATTTGTATTAATTTATTTAATTGTTGTTATAAATTTAGTGATTTTAACCTATTTATTATTAATTTTAAAATTTTGTATCAAATTGGTTAAATTGAAATATAAGAAAGTTAAGATTAATATTTTTAAAATAATGTAACAAATTTATTATATATTTTAAATAGAGTATAATAGTTATAAATTAATTAAAAAAAACAAAGAAAAAAGAAATCCTAGTAAGACTGTTGCAAAACGTTTCGAATTTGCCCTTTTGAAATTTTCGCAGTATTTAGAACTTTTGCTGATTATAACATAAATCTACTCATATTTTTAATTTTGTTTATTGGATATACAATTAGAACATCTTAGAGCGCGTTTTGAAAAAAAATATATTTATAAGTTATTATATTATCATAATTAATTATAAATTAAAAAAAGTTAAATTATATTATTTTAATTAATAATTACATAAATTGTAATTTTTCCTTAATTTAATCATCCTTAAATCAGCCTTTGTCTCGGATTTGACATTTAAATTTCAAACACTTTATGCAATCATGGACTTCACATTTAACTACTTTAAAGCGTCCATTTAAAAATTCCACCATATTTATAAAAATGTTAGCTATTTTAATATTATTATAATTTTAGTTTTGATATTTTTTATGTAATATTTTAATGATACTTTTATTTATAAAATATATTAATTAAATTAAGTTTTTTTTACATATATAATAATATATATGTAATATTCAAAAGATATTTTTAAATAATCAACTAATTGATTATTTTAAAATATCATCTTAATATCATTTAATTAATTTATTATTTCAAGATTTTATTTAAATATCGCACGTATATTATTACATATATAAAAACTCTTAATTAAATCATAAATTGTATTAAATTAACACATTTTTTTAAATAAAATACCATTAAGGTACCATCTTAACCTTAAAAATCTTGATAAAAATAATAAAAATAAAATCATGGTATTATTAACATTAGAACCCATTGTAAAAAATACTTTTAAAATAAGAGAACTCATTTATATTAGTTAATATTTTGTAAAACTCCATTAAATGTTATTTTTACATAATTTAGTAATTATTGGGGGTAAAATAAACAATAAAGAAATCCACAACAAAAATCACAATGGATTGAATTGTTTTTAGGTTTAAATAGTCATATTTTAATTTTGAAAGAAAAAAAAGACTTATATAGAGTTATGAATGATAACGAGAATGAAATGTAAACAGTTTTTTTAGTTTGATCACTAAAATCAAAGAAAAAATCAATATTATAATATTTGGTTTACAATTAAAATAAAATGAAAAATATTGTATATTATCTTAATACTTTTATATTCAATAAATTTTAAATAATATTATTTAATTATTATTTTTTTATTAAATAAAATAAATTATTAAAATCATTCTTTTTTTAAATAATTATTTCTTAAAAATAAAATATATTATTAAAATTATTATTTTTCTAAATAAGTTTAAGATTTTGAGGTTTTAGATTTGTAATTTAAGGATTTTGTTTATATTTATGGGTTAAAATTATTATTATTTTGAATAGTGTTTAGGGTTTTAGATATGAGAATATAATTATGATTTTTTTTATTTTAAAATCGATCCTATTATATTCTCATTTTTTAACCTAATTAAACATAAAATTAGAATCAATTAATTCTTAAGTAATTTTGGTAGACTATTTGATTAATCGAAATTTGTCCATGTTTTTATAGATGGCAGAGTACCGGTTTAGCGTATTTAGTGGGTAGCGCCGAAGTTGCGTAGAGATTTTATTTTTTTAATTTTAACCTTGATTTTGATGTATATTACGAAAGAGCCACTTAAGAGTTTTCTGGAAAAAAATCGATCTTTACAGGGAAAAGGAAGGTAAGAAAGTCCGTTATGTATTATCAGTTTTTTATTTGACATATATATTATTAAACTTTTTAAAAGATATATTCGGTATTACAGTTAATTTTAATGATAATTCTATAAATAAAAGTAGAATTTAGGTATAATTAAGATAAAATAAATAATTTTTATATTTTTATTATCATAATAATATAATTAATTATGATAATATTATTTTTCTAATTTTAATAAAAATTCTTTTTAAAAATAAATGACAAATGAGAGTGAATAAAATAGTAATATTAGCATAGTGTTTTCACATTTATATATATATATATATATCAATATTAAATATAATAATAACTATCACCATTTATGTAAAATATAATAATTAAATATATATTGAGTAGTCATTTAAATAATGGTATTTAGTTAATATTATTTTTTAATATTTACTTATATCAAGAAATAATATATCAATTTAGTAAATGATGTTATATTATTTATTAATTTATTAGATATTGTTTTAAAAAATTTATTATATTTTATTTATTTTATTAACCTAAATTGCCCTCATCAATTATAGTACCAATGGATAATTTGTGTACGGTGTACCTTGTGTTTTGTGTATACTTACGAGGAGGATCAAGCAATGTTTCCGTTGAGGGCTAAGGCGTAATTGCGGAAGCGATGAGAATAATAAAGCACCCGACGGGACGTAACGGATAAGAAGTGGAAAACCAACGTGGTTTAGATTGTGAGTTTGAGACTTGAATTAAATGCATGATAAGTAATGTGCCCTCACATCACAGGACAAGTGTATTGAATCGTTTTAGAGTAAACTTAGTATGCATTATTTTTTAAATTTATTTATCATATTTTTTATCTTTTATTAAATATTTACTTTTTGAAAAAAATTATATTATCATATAATTTAATAAAAATAAATCATTTTTAATACGACTGGTTGGTGTGGGACAGCCATTCTTTTGCGTTGTCAATAAACATCCATGGTTTTGTTGCATGGTTTAAAATGATGTGGATAAGTATATTATATTTATATTTATATAAATTAATAATTATTTTTAAAATATATGTTTGATATTTAAAATTAATAAAATAATATATAATAATTTAATGAGTAATATTTTTCAAAAATAATAAATAATATCTTATTGATGAATAATTCAATAAACTATTATCATAGTCAAGTTGAGAAGTTTCTCTTTAATGGATGGGAGGATGATAATTTTTTAAACATGTTATTATTATAATAATTTTTATTATTATCATAATAAAAATATAAAAAATTATTTTATTATTAATATTAATTATTTTTTATGTTATTATTATTAAATAAATTATTAATAATATATTTTTAAAATAATAATAACACTGTTTTCTTCAAAATGATAATATTCACATGTATATGAATTTTTCATAATGTTTTTATAATTAATTATATTTTAATATTAATATTATTTAAAATTATTATTAATAAATTATAATTATTGTAATCAAAATAATCACTTTAAAAAATCCAAATTAGAAATAGTAAAATTCTTTGAAAACTAGGTTTCTTGATATTTTTAATAGTATGACTGGACGTGTATTGTCAATTTAAATCTTCTTTTTTTCTTTTGTGTGGGGTCTTATAAATCATGTATTTACTCAATCCCCAATAATACGAGAACTTAAATAAGCCGTGGCTGACAATCTTAATCAGTATAATAGTATATAGATTTTTAATTGATTAATTATATAATATAATTTTTTATATATATAGTTTTATTTTTAATATTTTTTATATAGTATTTACAAGAAGGAATCTGTAGAAAAAACAAGAAATAACTCTACACAAAAGAGTTCTCTAGTTTGTATTATTTTCTTCATATTTTCATTACAATTGTATAACTATTTATAAGGAAATTTTATTCCTTCAATTACTCTTTAAATTAAGCATTCCTTGATTTACTCCTTGAATTAAGCATTCCTTGTTTTACTCCTTGAATTAAGCATTCCTTGTTTTACTCCTTGAATTAAGGATTCCTTGTTTTACTCCTTGAATTAAGGATTCTTTGTTTTACTCCTTGAATTAAGGATTCTTTGTTTTACTCCTTGAATTAAGGATTCCTTGTTTTACTCCTTGAATTAAGGATTCCTTGTTTTACTCCTTGAATTAAGCTCCTTGTTTTATTCCTTGAATTAAGGTCCTTGTGTTTATTCTTTGAATTAAGAACTAATATCCAATACTCCCCCTCAAGCTGGATCCAGAAGATTTATGGATCCAAGCTTGGACAAAAGTCGTTGAAATTGATGAGAAGCCAAGGGCTTGGTGAAGATGTCAGCCAGTTGGTCGAAGCTTTTTGTATAATGTGTCTGAATCACCTGTGATTGAACTTGTTCACGAACGTAATGACAATCAACTTCAATGTGTTTCGTCCTCTCGTGAAACACTGGGTTTGATGCTATATGCATAGCTGCCTGATTGTCACAAAATAAGGACATAGGAAGAGTTGTAGGAACACCTAAATCACACAGAAGACCTTTAAGCCATATCAACTCACACGCAGTTGAAGCCATTGCACGATACTCTGCTTCGGCACTTGATCTGGCAATCACAGTTTGCTTCTTACTCTTCCATGTGACCAAGTTTCCACCGACAAATGTACAGTAACCAGTGGTGGACTTGCGATCAATTGCATTCCCTGCCCAATCAGCATCACAATACCCCATGATTTGTGTGTTGTCATTCTTCTTCATGATAATACCACGACCCACTGATCCTTTTAAGTAGCGTAAGATCCTTTTAACAAGGGTCAAATGCTCAAGTGTTGGGGAGTGCATGAATTGGCTCACAATACTTACAGAATATGTGATGTCAGGTCTGGTGATTGTTAGGTGGATTAACTTACCAACCAGTCGTTGGTAATAACTTATATCCCTGAGTGGCGTGCCCTTCAAGCTAGGTTTGAGCTTGCTGTCAAGAGGGGTAATGGCTGGTTTAGCATCGCTCATGTTAGCTTCCTTAAGCAAATCTAGGATATATTTCCTTTGGTTAAGAAAGAGTCCCTTGTGCGAGGTTGCCATTTCTATACCAAGAAAGTACTTCAATATCCCAAGGTCTTTAATTGCAAACCTTTGTTTGAGGGACTGTTTGAGGTTGAAAATCTCGTCAGCATTATCACCTGTAATTATCAGATCATCTACATAAATCAGCACAACCAATTTGCCCATAGCTCCTGTGCGAACAAATAGTGAGGAATCGGCATTGCTGCTTTTGAAACCAACACTAGTGAGAACTGAGCTTAGCTTGGCATACCAAGCTCGTGGGGACTGTTTCAAACCATAAATGGATTTGTGCAATTTGCACACTAAATCCAGTTCATTGCTTTGAGGATGCCCAGGTGGCAATTTCATATAGACTTCTTCTTTGAGATCACCATGCAAGAATGCATTCTTCACATCCATTTGGTACATGGACCACCCCTTGTTTACAGCCACAGACAGTAACACTCTTACCGTGTTCATTTTTGCAACAGGTGCAAATGTTTCTTTGTAATCCACCTCGAATGTTTGAGTGAATCCCCGAGCCACCAATCTTGCTTTATACCTCTCAATTGATCCATCTGACTTGAATTTGAGCTTATAGATCCATTTGCAACCCACAACTTTCTTGCCTTTTGGAAGTTTGGTGATGCTCCATGTGTTGTGTTGATCTACGGCTTTAAGTTCTTCTTGCATGGCTTCCTTCCACACCTCTTGGCTGTTGGCCTCATGAAAGTTTTGAGGCTCACTGTAACTCGATATAGTGCTGAGGAATGCGGCATGGGTTGGTGTCACTCTCTTATATGACACATAATTTGAGATGGGATGTGTGGGTTTGTAGGTGACAAAGTCTTGAAGTCTTGTGGGAGGTTGCCTAACACGCATTGGATTACGTCGTGGAGCAGAAGGAGTTATCTCACACTCGTTCACATCTTGTACCATATTGTGAGGATCATCTTGATTATCACCATCTTCATGCAGTGTACCATTAAGACGAGACCCTTCATTGTTACTTTCAGTGAGAGATGCATCAATGTTGACATGGCTGGGATCTTGTTGTTGTGGAGCCTCAAGTTCGATTCTTGGTAATGGAAACACATCCAAGATGTCATCCCCTTGACTTGTGATTTCATGTGACTTGCTAAAAAAAGGGTTAGTTTCATAAAATCGAACATCTTTAGACACAATTAATCTCCTAAGTTGGGGATCATAACACTTATATCCCTTTTGTGTAGATGAATAACCAAGAAAAATACATTTAACAGCTCTAGGATCCAATTTATCTCGATGATGAGATTGAATATGTACAAAACAGATGCAACCAAAGACTCTAAGGTGTGAAAGGTTAATTTTCCTTCCTTTCATGACCTCTAGAGGAGATTTGAAATCTAAGACTCGACTGGGTAATCTATTGATGATGTAAGCAGCTGCCATAACCCCTTGGGACCAGAATCTCTTTGGTACATTCATTTGTAGCATTAATGCTCTAGTTTTTTCAAGTAAGTCCCGATTTTTGCGTTCAGCTACACCATTTTGTTGAGGTGTGCCAACACAACTTGTTTGATGCATAATGCCATGAATGCTCAAATATTGTTTCATGATATGGGACATGTATTCGGTGCCATTGTCAGACCTTAAGGTTTGAATTTTAGAAGAAAAGTGATTTTTAACAAGATTATGAAAGTCCTTAAATACTTCCATAACTTCATTTTTAGACTTTAAAAGATATAACCATGTGACTCGAGAGAAATCATCAACAAAAATCACAAAATACTTATAACCATCAAAAGATTCATTAATTGGTCCCCATACATCTGAATGAACTAGTTCAAAACACTTACTAGCCCTAGACAAGGAAGAATTAAAAGGCAATCTAGTGGCCTTAGACAAGTGGCAAGTTTCACATGCAATTTCATCATTTCCTAAGTTTGGAAATAAAGTTGACAAAATTGGTAGAGAAGGGTGAGCTAAACGTTGATGCCACAATTGATTATCTTGGATAGGATTAAACTTAGCTTGAAACCCTCTGGGATTGCTCTTGGATATGTAATAGAGACCATCTAAGTAAAACCCTTCACCAATCGTCTTTTTGGTGACACAATCCTGAAAAATGACATTGTGAGGAGAAAAAATGGCTAAGCAATTCAAGGTATTTGTGATTTTTCCTACAGACAGAAGTTGGAAAGGAAAGGAAGGTACATATAAAACTGCCGACTCGATTTCATCTGACATTAATTTTATTTTTTCCTTTCCTAAAACCTTTACATTCTCACCATTTGCAATTGAAACTTGTGAAGGATTTGCTAATTTTTCAAACTTATGAGACTTTGACACATGGTTTGTCATATGATCTATGGCACCTGAATCTACAACCCAAAAATCATGCAACATATTTATTTTAAGAGCAGTTTTAAAGGCTTTTATGATACCTTGCATGTCCTCTTGTGGTATGAGTTTTGTATCTGCCAAGAAGCCCGCAAACTTGCCTAGCAATGCTGTCGAGTTTCCTTCTTCTATGCTATCTACACAGTCAATTCTAGCTCCTCTTGTCTTGCTTTGAAGATACAACATAAACTCATTCATGAGTTCAGCTGGATTCGCTGTGAAGTTCTTGAATGGATCAGACCCATTAGAGGTAGAGGCAAAAACATGATTAGCACGGAGTCCAGTACGATTCACTTTCTGTAAACCCTTATCCTTTATAAAATCAGGTTTTAATTCTGGATGTAGAATCCAACATGTGTCCTTAACATGGCCCGTATGGTTGCAATGTTGACACTTCAAGTTTGGATGCTTCCCTTTGTACTTCCTCTTGTTGGTTAGATAGGCTCTTGCCTCAGGTGAACTAGTCATTGTATCCTTGTTCATGACTTTCCTTCTTACTTCTTCACGTTGAATTGTCGCACATACATTGGTGAAGGAAGGAAGTTCAGTATTCATGAGTATATGGCATCGTATATCTTCATATGTTGAATCCAGACTGGACAAAAGTTGAAATATCTTATCTTCTTCCGCTCTCTTTCGTAGCAGAGCTACATCGGTTGTATGAGGACGATATATTTCCAACTCATTCCACATGCTTTTCATGCTTCCTAAGAGTTGTACAAAAGGCTTGCCATCTTGTTGCAGATCTGAGATGTCTTTCTTTAATTGAAAAACTCGTGCAACATTATTTTGACTGCCATACATTTCCTTGACCGTCTCCCATAGTTGGTATGCAGATTCAGAGTAACTGAATATTTCAGCTAATTTACGTTCCATGGAATTTAGGAGCCATGACATAACCAGCTGATCCTTACTAAGCCAGGATTCATAGGTTGGTGAGGAAACATCAGGTACTTCGATGCTTCCATTTATGAACCCCAACTTGGACCTTCCACCTAGAGCCAGAGACACTGCTCTTGACCAAGGCAAGTAATTAAACTCATTCAACAAGACTGAGCTTAATCTTTGATTTGGGTTGACATCCACCTCATGCATATTCATGAAGGAAAGCACTGATGAACTTTCAGCTTCTGATCCTAGCGGCTTGTCTTCAGCCATTTCAAAGATTGAAGATGCTAAGATAATAATAAAGCAGAAGCAAGTTAATTTTCCTGCTCTGATACCATGTAGAAAAAACAAGAAATAACTCTACACAAAAGAGTTCTCTAGTTTGTATTATTTTCTTCATGTTTTCATTACAATTGTATAGCTATTTATAAGGAAATTTTATTCCTTCAATTACTCTTTAAATTAAGCATTCCTTGATTTACTCCTTGAATTAAGCATTCCTTGTTTTACTCCTTGAATTAAGGATTCCTTGTTTTACTCCTTGAATTAAGGATTCCTTGTTTTACTCCTTGAATTAAGCTCCTTGTTTTATTCCTTGAATTAAGGTCCTTGTGTTTATTTTTTGAATTAAGAACTAATATCCAATAGAATCACAAAGAAGCTTACGAGGGCATGTGACTCCACCAATTTCTTTTAACTTTATTTGATATGAATTAATAATTATTATTTTAAATTTTCTATATTGCAATCGCTCCTTTATGTTTTTGTGCAGAATTTTAAAATTTACAGCAACAAATTATGTCTTATAGAAATACCTTACACATATAAAGGGATTACCAATTGAGTGCCATTTGACTTATAAACTATTGCATCCGAATTTGTCACTGTATCACTCTACATGGAAAGCATGTAGTTCAAATCTTGGAAACAACGTGCGTGTTAAATAGTTTTTTTAAATAATTATTGATGATTTAAATTATATAATTTATTTCATGTTTAACTATATTGTAATTCATAAATTATCTTACCTATTGTCATGATCTTTTAGAGAGACAAATTAATGGTGATTGTTATCTCTTTTAGTAGAATAAAACGTAAATATATACGATCACAAGTAATAAAATTTAATAAGTAAAATATCATTCTAATAGAGATTTGTCACTACAGTTTGTTGAGTATTAAAATTATCTCTATATGATTTTATCTAAAACAATCGTTGATTAGAAGATGTTAACTAAAATAGTTTTATAAGAAAATAAAAGAAATCTAGGATTGCAATTTTTCACCAAATTAATCCACTCGAATCGTGTTATTTTCTCTTGATTTATATTTTATAGTACATTTAATTTGTGAACCGAAAATTTCTAATTTTATCCATACATCTCTTCCGAGCTCCGTATAGACACACCTCGCTAAATTAATTCACTATATTCCTATGAGAATTAAATTCACCAAGATTCATTACGTTCTAAGTTCTCAAATGACCACACATACAATTAGGGTATATTCCTATCTTTCATCATACATGTCATTCCATCCATAAGGAATATACACAAAAATGTCTCTTCCAAATTTATTTAAATGTCACAGATCATTTGATAAATTCGTGAATAATCAAAAGCATTAAGCACAAATAGAATAAACAAATCGAACGTCTTATAAATATTTCAAAAATAATTAAATCCAAGCCTCATAAATTTAGCTAAAATGCAACCCTAGAAAAATTAAATTACTTCATAAATTAAAATTACAACAGTTAAAGAATATTAGATAAAGAACAAAGGAAAATTAAAACATCTTTTAACACAAATATTTGGCACACGCAGAACACAACACAAGCTAAAAATGGCTTCTACGTGTTCCATAGTCCAACCCCGAACACTACTAAAAATCTCAAACTCTAAACTCCAAAAAAACTCCATACTCTATTATAATAACCCCTATTTATAACATCAAATTTCTAAAAAAATACGTTTAAAAATATATATTTTTTACACGAAGGGGACAAACACGTATGGTGAAAATGATTAAATAATACGCGTGGGGGACAAATGGTTGTATCGAAAAAGTAGATTAAAACTGAGTGGAACACATGGCAGTATATCATTGGATCTAAAGAACGGGTGCACGTAGAATTTCTGCACGGGATAAAAGGCCAGAAAAACGTGGGGGACAGTTGCTGGAACACGTGTGTGATTTTGCGTTTTCGTGCTCTCTGAAACTTGCCACATGTCTGCACATGGTTGGCTGGAAGGAATGGTGGGACATGTGGCAACTTTCGATTAGTTGTATAACCAGGCGCATGTGAATCGGTCACACGATATCGTGTCTTGGTAGACGCATGAGACACGTGGATCCCTACTCGGCGCACTGAGCCGCATGATCAAGAAACCCTACACCCACTCGCTTTGGTCGGGTTTGAAGGACATATGCGCATCCTAATCGTTTCTTCTCTGATATGACGGTTCATGTGGCACGCGTGGATGATGGAGCATGGACTTCTTCTCTCATGTGCAGAAAATTCAACTTTAATTAATTGCATTTTAACCCACAAATTTAAACAAATTACATTTTAAACTTTCTTTAATTACAATTAAGCCCTTTTCTAATTTAAATTAAATTTTAAACTTTTAATAATTAAAATTAAGCCCAATTTTAATTTTAATTATATTTTAGACTTTTATAAATTGTAATTAAGAACTCTTTTATTTGAAATTATATTTTTGGACATAAATTTGCAATTAATTACGGTTTCGATTCAAATTATTTAATTTTTTTTAAAATATATTCCTTAATATATAAATAGTAAATATTAATTTATTTAACTAAAATTAGCCAAAAATGTCAAGAACATAGCAATTATAATTAATAAAATAGATGAAAATAACTATATAAAATACAGTTATCAATTGGAAGTGTTTAGATCTCCAAGTAATCTCTATCAAGTACGATGGAGAGAACATTAGAGGCCTTAGTAACAACGTTTTGTCCCATATAATAAAAGATACCTAAATTGTAAGTTCTTAACCAAAAATATTTTCCCTTATTAATTATTCTCTCTATTTTATGTTTTTTTATATATTTTATATATAGAGAGAGAAAGAGTCGAACTATATTAAGAGAGAAAGACGAAGAGACACTAATAGAGGAAAAGATGCCTCTAAATTTCAAGAGGTGATCTATAATCTATTTCCTCATTATATATTTACTTATTTAATATTTCCTTATTGAATCCTAAGCGGATTCAAATTATGAATTCAAAATTTGTCTTATTAGATATTTCCTTATTAAATCTTACGTGGATTCAAATTCTGAATTCAAAACTTGTCTTATTAGATATTTTCTTAATGAATCTTAAGCAAATTCAAATTCTGAAATCAAAACTTGCCTTATTGGAAATTTCTTTATTGAATCCTATGCGAATTCAAATTCTAAAGTCAAAACTTATGTTATTGGAAATTTCCTCATTAAATCCTACATGGATTTAAATTCTAAATTCAAAACTTACCTTATTAGAAATTTCCTTATTAAATCCTACGCGGATTCATATTCTGAATTCAAAACTTGCCTTATTGGGTATTTCCTTATTTAAAGAACAATGTCATATTTAATTGTGTTATCCAGTGACCAATAACATAATTGTATTATTATCAAAATTTATATAATTTAGACCATCACTAAATCATAAAGTTATTAATACACATTCTACACATTAAAGTCCTCATTTCTTATGACACATTAAACTTGATAAATAATACTTAATTCGATCACTTTATAATAGGTCTAATTAAATATTTGATAGTCTATATGCCCATATATGTTGTAATTAATTGAAATTAATTCCAACAATCTCCCACTTGGGTTATATGTATATACATATATTGATAAAATCGAATTGAGTACTCAAATTGTGATGTCATAGCCTTTTGAGTCATCAACCAATTTCATCCATCAATCACATTCACAAGGACTTAAGTAGTATTCGTCTCATAAAGTGAAACTAAACCAACATAAATCACTGTGTAAACATAACTGAATGACATGAATCATGAAAATGATGTGTAGTTTGGAAATTACATTTAATGTGATCCACATGCCTATTTCCAATTTGGCCACTTTAACTTAACTTGATTTCGAGGTCAATCAAAAATTAGAGTGCATAATAAGCTGAATAACTAAAAGCTAAATAAATGAAGTCTGAATAACTTCATGATATACAAATAACATATTATCATGATACATAAAATACAAACTCCCACTAAATCTGACAATCCTTTATGGCATAGATACCCATGTGAGCGACATGCTCATGAAAATGTTTGGGTACCAATCCCTTAGTCAATGAATCTGCTAGCATGTAAGTTGTACCAATATGTTCAATACTTATAAGTCCACTCTGAACTCTTTCCTTCACAGCAAGGAACTTAATGTCGATATGTTTGGATTTCAACGAGCTCATGTTGTTGTTGGAATATAGTACTTTATTGTCATGATATAACTTGAGTGGTAACTTAACAGTATCCACAATACGCAGCCTAGTGACAAAATTCCTTAGCCATATTCCATGGTTCGATGCCTCGAAACACGCAATGAATTTGGCTGCCATGGTGGAAGAAGCAATCATACTCTACTTTGCACTCTTCCAAGAAATAGCTCTTCCAGCCAACATAAAAATATAATCAGATGTTGACTTCATGCTATTCACATAGCCCGTAAAATTAGAATCAGTATATCCAATGACCTCAAGCTTATCTAATCTCTGATATGTCAGCATATGATCCTTCGTTCTTTGTAAATACCTAAGTACCCTTTTGGTTGCTCTCCAGTGATCCATACCAGGATTATTGAGATATTGACCTAACATTCCTGTGATGTACATAATATTTGGATGCGTACATATTTGAGCATACATCAAACTTCCTACTATCGAAGCATATGGAATCTGGTGCATTTTTTATTTCTCGAGTTTTGTTTTTGGACACTGATTGAGACTAAATTTGTATCCTTTTACAATAGAGGTATTTTTTCTGGTTTATAGTGTTCCATGCCATATCACTTAAGAATTTTATCAATATATGTTGTTGTGAAAGCCCTAGAATACCCTTATTTCGATCTCTCTTGTATTTTAAGGCCTAACAGATATGATGCTTTGCAAAAATCTTTCATATCAAAATGTCTGAAAAGAAATCTCTTAGTTTCATGCATCATGTTTATATCGTTACTGGCAAGCAATATGTCATCAACATATAAAACCAGAAACATAAACTTACTCCCACTGAACTTGTGATATATGCATTCATCCACCAAGTTAGGCTCAAATCCAAATGAGACAATTACTTGATGAAATTTAAAATACCATTATCGAGACGCTTGATTGAGTCCAAAAATGGATTTCTTTAATTTACAAACCATCTTCTTTGAGTCATCAGACTCAAAGTTAGATGGTTGCACCATATAAATAGATTCATTAATGTCACCATTGAGAAATGTAGTCTTAACATCCATATGGTATAACTGAAGATCAAAATGTGCCACTAAAGCTGTGATAATTCTGAAGGAATCTTTCATAGACATATGTGACAAAGTTTCTGTAAAGTCAATGTCTTCTTTTTGTGTAAACCCCTTAGCAACAAGCCGCGCTTTGTATCTTTCCATAAATCCCTATTAGTCTTAAATATCCATTTGCAACTAACAAGTTTCACACCTTTAGGTAATGGGACGATATCCCAAACTTTGTTGTCAAACATTAACTTTATTTCCTCATTCATGGCCTCGATCCATTTATGAGAATTCATACTTTCCAAAGCCTGATGAAAACTGTGAGGGTCATCCTCCATCATGCCAATGTCGAATTCACATTCTTGAAGGAACACAACATAATCTTTAGATATTGTTCTTCTTTTCTCTCTTGTGGATTACCTTAAAGGAATTTGTTCTTAAAGTTCTTGAGGTGGTATAGGTTCCTCTTCAACATCAACATTGTTTTGTACCAGATTCTCTTCCATTTCTAGAGGTTCATTCATTATAGGTTCATTCATTGTACGATCCTGAACCAATGAGTCTCTAGATACTTTTATTACAATTGGTGCCATTTTTGGCGCCCCTTGTATAGAAGAATCATATTTCTCTTCAAAGACAATTTGATTTTTATTTCCCCCTTGAACCACAACATCCTCAAAGAACTTAATTGTATTTGTCTCGAAATTTTTTCTATTAGTGAGATCATAAAATTTATACCCTCGAGACCTTTATGCATATCCAACAAAATAACAGCTAATTGTCCTTTCGTCCAACTTTTTCTCTTATGGCCTATAAGGCCGAGCTTCAGTTGGACAACCCTAGATTCTAAAGTGCTGGAGACTAGGCTTCCACCCAATCCACAATTCATATGGAGTTTTGATCACTACTTTAGTCGATACCCAATTAGAATATATGTTGTTGTTTTAAGTGCTTTTCCCCAGAGGTTCAATGGAAGTGAGGTATGAAAAATCATACCCCACACCATCTCCATTAATGTTTGATTATGCCTTTCAGCCATACTGTTCATTGTGGGAAAACCCGATATTGTATACTATGGCACAATTCCATTTTCCTCTAGAAATTTAGCAAAAGGCCCTAGACATTGATCTCTTGAGCCGTCATATAGACCATGGTATTCACCACCACGATCTGATTTGACGCTTTTAATCCTTTTTGTTGACCTGTAACTCAACTTCAGCCTTGAAGGATTTAAATATGTCCAAAACTTGAGCCTTTTCTTTAATTAAAAATATATAACCATATCTAGAATAGTCGTCAATGAAACTGATTAAATATACATGATCATTCCTAGTAGTTGTAGGGAATGGCCCACATATGTATGTATGTATCAGCTCAAGGACATTCGTCATACGATTAGCTGTATATTTATGCATGCTTATTTGTTTGCCCTTCATACACTCAATGCATGGATCGAGATCTGACATGTCTAAAGGCCACAAAATATCACTTTGAATAAGATGTGTAATTCTCTGTTGAGAAATATGACCTAAACGCTTATGCCAAAGTGCATTTGAATCATGATGTGTTAATTTTTGTCTAACTTTTCGAGTTTCATTGTTCAAGGTCTCATTATAGGAAGCAATAATATCTAAAGCATATAGATTATCTAAAATAGATAGAAAACTAGAAGGAACCATATTGGAGTTTTGATACAAACCAAACTTTCTATCTCCAAATGAATAAGTAAAACCTAATTTGTCCAATGCATAAATAGAAATTAAGTTCCGCCTAAAAGACGGTACAATAAAAGTATCAAAAAAATCCAAATACAAGCCAATTTTCAAAAGTAATCTAAAATGCCCTATAGTTTCAACTTCTGTCTTGTTTCCATCGCCCATATAAATTTATTTTTCACCATCACTTGGCTTTTGGTAACTTCGGCAACCCTGTAATAGACATAAAGATGTGAGTAGTTGCACCCGAATCTACCCATCATGTGTCTACTGAAACTACATTAACTTATTCACAAACAAATGAAAAATTAATACCTTTCTTGACACGCCATACGTGATAGTTGTTACAATTCTTCTTCATATGCCCTTTAGATCCAGAGAAGAAACAACCTTTTTTCTTTTCTTTATTTGGCTCCGATATGGTAATCGATTTCTTGTCCTTAATGGGCTTCTTCTATGAACTTGTAGTTGTAGCATCTGAATTAGCCTTACGTCTCTATTTCCTTTTTCCCTTAGAAGTAAAAGCAATGTTTGCGCTTTCTCTCTTATCCAACTTCAATCTCTCTTCATCCTGAACACAGTGTGAGATGAGTTCATTAACTGTTCATGTTTTCTTTTGACAGTTATAGCTCACCTTGAACTGTCCAAATGAGGCAGGAAGAAAGTTAAGGGCCAAATAGACTAGCATATCATCTGATATAACTAGCTTATATCCCTTAAGTTTTAAAGTGATATGCATCATTTCAAGAATGTGCTCCTTGGCATTGCTCTTACCATTATACTTTATTATGGAGAGTTTGTTTAATAGAAGACCTATTTCAGCCTTCTCATTCCTGACAAACTTTTGCTCAAGTTCCTTAAGATACTCTTTAGCAAGAGTGGAATCAGAAACCGGTCCCCTAAAAATTTCAAGAATGGTCTTCTACATGACTTGGAGACAAACAATTTGACCTTATCCACTATGCATGTGCATTTTGTTTCTTTTCAGAACTAGTTTCAACAGACACAGATGGTTTGGCCTTCTACAACGCTATGTCCAAGTCAAGGCACCCAAGGATAATCTCTAAATTATCTTTACAATCCTTGTAATTAGAACCTGTCAACATCAAAATGTTATTGATACCGACTGTAAGATCAGTAATTTTTGCCAAAAATATTCACAAAGAACTAATCAAATGACCGAATAATTATAATATAAAATCAAAATGAAGCATATTTCATCTACTAAGTATCTTCGAACAATAAGTGCTCTTTGGAGTCACTCATCATTCTAAGATAATTAGGTGTAGCAATTGAATGTAACAGTCTATTTGATGTCAATTAGTCAACCTTCATTTGGGCTGATTAACTAATTACATCCAAAACTTAATGATTATTACCCATTCATTACCACAAGTATACACATACAATACTTGATTATTGTCTTTCCTTTGAGCCAGTTGATGAGCAGAACTGGATCGCTGATCCTACCAATACTTTGGTTTTATATTTATAAAACTCTCGCAAGTGCACGAATCATTTCATAGAAAATGATAAGTATACTCCCAAGGTCGATCTAAGAAAGGAATGTATGTGGTTTTTAATTTATTATTCAAACTTTTAAAAACGAAATTAAATCCTAAACATCCTGTCACAATATTTTGGGTTTTGTATTTTTAATCTACTGACATAAAAATAAACATAGATTCAATAAATATTTATGCAAATTTTATCATTTATAATAGTGAAATATTTATGGATATAATAACTAAGTTAATTATGCTTGCTCATATTATTTAGGTTATTAAAGATATGAATTGATATTTATTGATTCTCTCTTTTTTATATGAATACCACCTTTGGTGGGGTTAGATATTATTTGTTAACTAAACAAATCAATTAACACCTATTAGTGAGGTTGATAACTAATTTGGTTAATTAAATTAATTCCTTTTTCTAAGAGATTGAAAATGAACCATTTAAATGACACCTTTGGTGGGGTTAGATAGTTTAAACTTTATTCAAGGTTTCCAAATTAAACCTAAGAAATTAGTTATCCGAGTACTAACTTTCAAGTTTTAAAACCACTACTGAAAATATATTATCAATACATTTTCACATAATAATTCTTATAAAAACTTTTGAAATAGAGCTTCACTCTAACTACCGGGCGATTGTACCAACAAATAAAAAAGCACTACTCTAAATTAGACCTGATAACTAAACCTTAAAATCTAATTTTTAGATTTTAAGTTTGTAATGAAAAATAATATATTTCTCTATAACATTCTTAATATAAAATCTTGAATAAAAACAAAATCAATTCATTTTAGAGATTTTTACCTATTTAATATTTCGCAAGCATAACAACGTTATTATTATATCATGTTTACAAACAACCAACAAAGTTAAATTTAATCACAGACAAATTAAATATAATATGTAAGAATAAAGCATAAAAAATAAATGTAAAAAAAATAAAATCCTTACAGTACTTTGATGTTATTCCCGTTGCTGGAAAACCTCCAAACGGAATTTGCACTCCCGTTTATTGAATTGAAAAACAAATAAATTACAAAAACATAACTAGTTCTTCTCAAAAAGAGAAGAACTCTAAAACTAAGAGAAAATAACTAAGAAAAGCTAAAAACTAAGAAAAACTTAAAAACTAAGAAATGAGAGAAAGAAAGAGAAGAGAAGATGTGTTTTGAGGTGTGTTTATTTATGAAGAGAATTTGGGTATTTATAGGCGAGGATGGGAAGAAAAAGTGGGTGAAAATGATTAAAAATGGAGAAAACGCAGAGTAATGAAAGATGACGTCATACTGATGATGTCATGCTGGTGTGGGCACGACAGCGCATGCAGATGGGAGCAGGCTCGGCGTAGATGGGAGCAGGCTCAACGAAGATGGGAGCAGGCTGGGCGTAGGCATACGCGGACTAGAGTAGGGGCGCGCATCTCTGGGCGTAGTTGGGGCAATTGCTGGCACTACGCACGTGTTGCTGGGCCCACTGCGATAGTGGCCAGCGCGGCTGGGTGGCTATGTGTTCAATTTCCTCTTTTTTGACATTGTTGACATTTTTGACCTATTTTGTCCAATTTTGTCCAATTTTTTCTTATTTATTGACTTTTCCTCGTTTATTTTATGAATATATTTGTGATGTATTGCCTCCAGTATTCCTCTTTGAGTCTTTAAGTTACATTTTTAAGCAAAAATACCTGAAAAATAATAAAAATACCCGTGATTCCAAAAAGACAAATTTATATATATATATATAATCAATTAATGTGCATAAAATCATGATAATTTTAGTGCTTTTTAAGCACTCATCACAATCCCCAACCAGCTTCTTGCTAGTCCCTTAGCAAGAGAAGTGATAAAAACTAAAAATTAAACTATCCTAAATCACTTTCGTGGATTGACACGGTTGCATTTAGCCTATGTAACAAGCTTTTAAACCCCTAGGTTGCCCTAGTGGACGAGTTTGAGTCTCGTGAGGGTTTTCATTAATGATACCCAAAAACATTGAATTAAATGTAAAAATTAAAAGAAATAATAAAACAATCAACTTAAAAACTAAAATTACAAAAAAATCAAAATTAACTTTTAAGAATAAAAGAAAACAACATATCACAAAAATGTCTTATACGTTTTAATATCATTTAAGATCATAATTAAAATCTCAAGCATAAGTTATTTTAATATTCTTAAACAATCATGATTTATTATAATAATTAGTCGAAAATCATTTTCATATTTCATAGAAAAAATGTATCAATTTAATTTCAACCAATTTTAGTGTCTAGAATCTGAATTCGCTTCGACTCTATTCCTTACTAGTCAATACTCTCAAAACACTAAATCCTACATGTTCAAACACTTATACTAATTTATATGCGAAATAGTTGATGTATAGAAATGAAATAATATGTTCGCATATGTATAAATAATAAAGGCTAAAAGTATTATTTTGACATTGATCTTATGAAAGGAATCAAATGTATAAATTATAAAGATATCATATATAAAAATTATTTTCATGCATAAATCAAACTCATTAAGAAAAAATTTCAAGATATATGCCTTTTACAAATGAAGAAAGTGCAATGACTTTTTAGGGAATTACTTCCTATATCTTTCTTTTGTAATTAGTCTTTACTCACAACTTTGTAGGCAATGTGGGTTATATTATGTAGATTATGCTATATATTTTTTATCTCTCTATTTTTTTCTAAAGATATTTCTCAATATATATATTTCAGAGAGTCAACCCATGTACAGATTGTGCATTTTTTTAGGATTTTGGTGAGTGATTAATTTTGTGGCTTTTCTGTTTGATTTTGGTTTAGTTAACCCTAGATATGTATTTTTTTGTAACAATCATGCATGAATGAGATATAAGTATATACTATCAATTTTTACTCAAATCATTTAATCTAAGCAAAAATAATAAAAAATATACGATACTTTATTAAGATGATAAAAAAATTCATTCATTCATTCAATGCTAATACCTATAGAGATCATCTAAAAAATTGAAGAAATAAGAAATGTATTTGGAGTACAAAAAATATATATTTCACTCTGAATAAAGGAAATTAGGCTCAAATTACATCTCACAAAGGTAGTCTCCACTAAAAAAATTCATAAACACCGATTTTGGGTTTAATATAATTTACACATCTTATCAAGAAATACTAGTTATGACAAAAACTAACTAATTACCAAAAAAAATTACAAAATATTTCATGATATATCTTAAAAAATTAATTTAACAGTAAAGAAGACTTAACTATTTACTTAAATTTGATTTAAAGAAATAATAAATTTTTGTGAGAATTTTTTTTATTATTCCAAAAATTACTAAATCACACAAAGAAAATAAAACCAAACACAAAAAATGAAAACGTGAAAAGAAAAAAATATTATTTTTTTATTATTTTTTTTAAATTGTTAATTTTTATTTTTTTGGAATTAAGCATAGTAATTTTTCACCACCCTAAACCTAGAACTAATATTATCCTCAATGTAACAACTATAAATTAAAGATAAAGAGAAAATAGAAGAAAAATTACCTATTTTCTGAGAATGTGCAACTATCAATAGAGAAATACAGGTGCATCCATCATATTCATCAATAAAATTCACACAGATAGATCGCTGTGAACTTCTAACATCTCAACAAATATTTTTAGTTTTAACAATTTTAAAATTATTCACATGTAATTAAACTAAAATAAACAATAAAAATTAAATAAATAAAAGAAAAATACCTAAAATGATGGGTTGCATCTCATCCAGCGCTTAGTTTAACGTCTTAGCAAGACATAACTTGAGGATTGTATTTTAAATAAACTCAATGTCTCTACATCATTGAGTCAATCAAAACTACAGGTAAGACAAGGTTGTCTACCTATACTTTTTCAAAAAAATTTATACTTAAATCTAGGGACATGCTCGTGGGTTTTAGATAACTCATATTTAAGTGCAAATCAAATAATTAAGGCATCAAAACACAATTATACATCAAACAAAGCAACTAAATCCTTTTAGTAGTATAAATTAAGCATTAAATTAAAAGATTAATAATTTTAATAAATAAATTTAATCAATTATATTTAATAATTAAATTATTTAAATCTAATAGCAAATATTTGATCAGGTGTTATCTGATTTTTTTAACTTTTTAAATTATTAATTAATTTTATATTCTAAATTATCATAATATTTATATGATTGATTTAAACTATTTAGATATACTGACTAACATTGATATCCGAAACACTCCAATGAATCAATATACAATAATTTTTATTAAAATTAAAGAAATTAAAATTGAATAACTGATATTTAAGAATATATTAATATAATATTTTAGTCACAAAAATATATTAATATAAGAAATCAATAAAATATGATAAATATATGTCACACTACTAACACGTGGGGATGTAGTGTCCAAACAAGAGGCTTGGAAAGCATAAGCCAAACTTACCATCTTTCTTCGTTTTTCACAAACAAATACAGTCTTCTTCAACTGGTAATCTTGGGGCTACCGAGTATCTGGTTACTCGCCTCTTTTAAATATCTTTGATTTATTTATTTTTTAATTTTTTTGCTTCTGGCTCCACGCGTTAGCCCCCACTATACTCTTGATCTTGCTTTCACCGCGGGTCGTGGGACCCGCCGTAAATGTCACTTATTGAATACCCCACCACCGTCGATTGCGTTCACTAGCGCAGCGGCAACAGAAGCAACTCAACGTCAGCAACCGCCGTCTCTGTCCTCGTAGAACACCACCGCCGAATAGTGTCGAAGCGCAAATTGGACGACTTTGGTGACTCAGCCTTTGATGATGAATTTGAATACATCGACGAATACGAGGAACACGGCATCGTTTTATCGGACTTAGACTCCGCAAGAATGCCGAGAAACGAACCTAATGCCGCTCACTCCTTGTTGAACGGCCAACTCGATTCTAGGGCCTCGTTGGCCTTCTATGCCAATTCCACTCGGTCCGCTTCGGTCTTGCAATTCTTTGTGAGGTTGATGCCTGAAAGCTATAATCTGGTAATCAAAGCGTACGCTAACGATACCGTGCAATCGCTTCACGAAAAAATACAGTCATTTACTGGAATTCCAGTGATTGAGCAGAGGTTGATGTATAGAGGGAAACAACTTCAGTGGGAACAGTCTCTGGCTGAGTGCTCGATTACAGCTTTTAGCTCGTTGAGAAGCACAAAGTTGCCTCAGCATTGGCAGGTCATTGGTGACTTGCTTTCGACAGTTTGCCGGCTCTGTAAAGGCGAATTGCACCCTTCGGCCTTCAAGGTAATCAGGACACTAATGTCAGATTACTTTGAGAAGATTTCCAAGGTAGATATTGATTTAGCAAATAGTCAGCTTAATGTTTTTTATGTCTTCTTCTGCTCCAGCTGCTTTGGTTATGCTTTACATGTCGCCTCTTATGGGTAATAAAGATTTAGGGGAGGGCTGCATTAGGCATTTCTTGAGCTTGAGCCAAAATACATTGCCGAAAGATTTTCATTATCTATGTGGACCTATATTGTTAGAGTTCTGTAGATTGCTTAGGGGAGTTGGTAATGATGACCCTTTGTACTTATCATTCCGGAGTGCACTAGGGTCCTTGTTGCAAAGTAATGGCATTTTGTCTCCTCGGGGTTTTATATCCTCGGGCAATAGTAACGAGCTAAATTTAGTGCAGGAAATTTTTCCTTTCGTTAATGAGTTGGCAAAGAAGTTGTCAAGAGATTTGGTTTCAAGTATGGGGTTGGGAGGTGTTGGGCCATTGGCTAGTGATGTCCGTGATTTTACAGCATTCTTGGTACATTTCCATGCCGCACTTGAGACCAGGGTGGACTTTGAGGGTCCAACTTCAGTGGTTTTGGATGGAAAGGGTTGTATGCATCCATTGTATGGAAAAGAGATTGTGCGTCTACATTTTATATTTATTGACTTGCTTGATAGAATGAGCGAGTGTCTTCAGAGAGTGGAAGAGTGTTTGGTTTGGAAAGGAAAGGCGGAAAATGACATAAATCATTCTCGATGGTCACAATATCTTTCCATTTTGAAGGAATTGAAAGAGACTTATAAACTTTATTTAGGTGCTGAAGAACAGTTCTGGACAGCCCTAAGGCATAGAAAGTTTTCATTTTGTTGGCTAATTCTCAAATAGGCAAAGAGAAATGATGACCATAGGTGGATTCTAGAACATAAGGAGGTGCTTGATTTTGAATGCAGGAGGCATTTGGCAATGATGATGTTCCCGGAAGCTAAAGAAGACTATGATGACCTGCATGAGATTCTTATTGACAGATCTCAATTATTGGCAGAATCATTTGAGTATATTGCCCATGTTGATCCTGAATCACTGCATGGAGGGCTATTTATGGAATTCAAAAATGAGGAAGCTACAGGTCCAGGTGTACTGCAGGAATGGTTTTTCCTGGTATGCCAACCTATTTTCAGTCCTATAAATGCACTTTTCGTGGCATGTCCAAATAACCGTAGGAGGTTCTTTCCCAATAATGGTAAGCCACATCTGACTTTTGAGAGTGATTTCTTGAGTAATGTTGCTTATTTAACTTAAGCTGTGTGATCATATGGCAAAGGCTGCCCTGTATTGTTTAGTAGCAACATAAAAACTCTTTTATATTTAGAATCTCTTTTGGATCATCACTTGTTTGAAATCTGTATTTGCATATTTTGAGATTGAAACTTGAAACTGTTATATTAATAGGGGGGTAGAGTGCTTGCTGGAGTTTTTATAAATTCAGTTTAAATCCTTTGCTTGCTTTAGTTCCTAATGGAAAACATAGTTTAGAGATGTAAGGTGATGTGAAATGGTGAAAGTCCTAATGAAATATTTTTCTTTTCTATTCTTTTGAATGTGCTTATGTTCATTGTGGCTAGTCTTGTTGGGGATCATTAGTCCTTAATTCGAATCTGAATAGTGGATTTTTGTCATAAAACAAAGACCACCTATCTATGGACAATTGTTGAACAACAATTATTATGGAAAGGATATTGAAGCTGTTTTTATTTTATAGAAAATTACTTCATTTATTTCTTAATATCAGATCCATTTACATATACATTTGTTATGCCTAATATATTGCTGGAAGTCATTAGTATACAACTGCAAATCATCCTAAAAATCAGAAATAGGGGTTGGTTCCACCTTGAAAATCAAGAAACTGTACTTCTAAAATTAGGGGTTGGTTCCACCCTGGAAATCAGGAAACTGACCATACTCTTAGGTTGATGCCTTTCTCAACTTGCATACCTTCCCTTGTGTATCTTTAGTCTCAAAAACCAGGAGGCACATCCATGTAAACTTTTTCGATCAAATCTCCATTTAAGAATGCGTTCTTGACATCGAGTTGAAGCAGTGGCCAATCCTCATTAACTGCAATAGACAGCAAGACACGAACTATGTTAAGTTTTGCTACAGGAGCAAAAGTCTCTTGATAATCAATTACATATGATTGGGTGAACCCTTTAGCCACTAGTCGAGCTTTATATCTATCGATATTTTCATCTGTCTTCTGTTTAACAGAGAATATCCATTTACAACCTACTGCCTTCTTTCCAAGTGGTAGCTCTGTTAACATCCATGTACCATTCTTTTCAAGTGCAGTATATTCTTCTAAGGTTGTCTTGTGCCATTCAGGAAATTTTAGAGCCTCATTGACAGAATTAGGAATCTTGATGTTGTCTAGGGATGTCACAAATGCCTAAAATTTTGGGGACAAATTTGCATAAGAAATGTAACTTTAAAGAGGATGTTGAGTGCATGATCGAACGCCTTTTCTTTGTGCAATAGGAAGATCTAACTCAGGATCAGAACCAAGTTTTGGACTAGATTCTGCTTCATCTTGTAATCTTTCAGATTCAGTCTGGCTTAGGAGAGTTTCTTGGCTTTGTTGATTTCGTGTGGGCAAGTCAGGATTTCTCTTTCTTCCATAAACTTTTATGGCATCATTAGGAAGGAGAAGATGTCTAGGATAGACAATGGGAGATTGATCAGGTTTGATTTTTGAAGGAGAATCTGGAATGGGTATCAGGTTGGAAGAGGACAAGGTAGTGGAGGGTAAATGAGATGATAAATTCGGTTCAATGAGTGATGACCAATCCCAATTCTGCAATTCATTAGTGTGATTCTCCCCCTGAATTGCAGAATTAGAATAGAATGGAGTTTCTTCGAAGAAAGTAACGTCCATAGAATGGTAAAACTTACGAGTGATGGGAGAGAAACATTTGTAGCCTTTTTGATTGGCTGAGTAACCAACGAAGATGCATTTAATGGCACGGGCATCAAGTTTGCCATGATATTGTGAATGAATATGGACAAAAACAGTGTAACCAAAAACCTTGAAAGGAATTGGTGACACAAGTTGTGAGGTAGAATATTGACTCTGGAGCACTTGTAAAGGTGAATGAAAGTTGAGAACTTGAGAAGGCATTCGGTTGATCAAGTGTGTTGTAGTAAGAATGGCTTCACCCCAAAATTTTTTAGGAACATTGGTTTGAAAAAGTAAAGTTCCGGCAACCTCAAGTATATGGTGGTTTTTGCGTTTGGCTACACCGTTTTGTTGTGGTGTGTCAACGCAGGAGCTTTGTTGGACAATACCATATGATTTGAGATATCCACTAAGATCGGAACTAAAGAAATCCCTAGCATTATCAGTTTTTAAGATTTGAATATTGGCATTGAACTGAGTTTGGATCATGGCATGAAAAAGTGGAAATATGTGCTTGGTTTCAGATTTGTCTTTCATAAGAAATGTCCAACATAATCGAGTATGATCATCAACTAACAGTAAGAACCATCGAGCACTAGTAATACTGGGAACGCGACATGGTTCCCAAATGTCACCGTGAATGAGGGAAAATGGGTGACTTGGTTTGTGTGTGCGTGGTGAGAAAGTGTTTCGAGTATGTTTTGTCAACTGACAAACTTCACAATGAAATAAATTGGGATTTTTATTGATGAATAATGATGGAAACGAACGTTTCAAATACGAAAATTTGGATGACCTAGACAAAAATGTCACATCATGATTTCACTTTCCGACTATGAGACTTAAGATTATGACTCAATTGACATTGATGACTAACAGAATGGTTTGAAGGAGTGTTGATATCAAGAACATAGAGGCCCGCACGTAAATCAGCACCGTCAATCATTTTCCCCGAGCTCAGGTCCTGAAAAACACAAGATTTAGCCAAGAATTTAGTTTCACAGTTAAGGTCATGATTTAATTTACTAACTGATATGAGATTGCAGTAAAATGCAGGCACAAATAACATAGATTTGAGTGAGGTTGTTTGAGAGGCAAATGGTCTTTGTTCCGACCACTGTGGTGCGAGTACCATTGGCGACACACTGTTTGAAGTCTGTTGCAAGGTGAGTAGGTTGTGAAAAGTGATTGATCACTTGTCATGTGATTGGAGGCACCTGAGTCTACTATCCAAGATGAGGAGGGAAATTTTTCAGTATGCTTTGTTGAATTACTGGAAATATGTGTGGAGTTATTCCTGTTGCTACTAAATGTGGTGTTGATATTTGCCTTTTGTATAAGTTATTGGAGAAGTCCTAACTGTTTCTTAGTGAATGGGATATGATTACCAGAAAATGCACTTGAGTTTGAAGGCTGAGTTTGTACTGATGGTTGGAGAGACTGGAACTGAAAAGATGCAGACCGAAATAGCTCTCCTTGAGGACTGGTACTGTTAAAAGGAGAAGCAGAAACATTAATAGTTGCACTGTTAAATAGACCACCAAAAGGATTATATTTAGGAGCAGGATCAAGAATGGATCCAAGCCCAAAGCTGCCTGGATTTCCCATATTGAATTCCAGTGTACTAAGAACATTTAAACTTTCAGTTTTTTCATAGCTCTCATGCCCAAAGGCTGAAACTGGAGTTGGAAACTGAAAAGGTGCATTCCCTGCCTGAGTATTTGACATCATACTAGGTGAATTTACAGAACTTAGTTGAACAAGAGGCTAAGAGCAACAGCTTATGAGCCTAAGGCTCTGATACCATGAAGCTGTTTTTATTTTACAGAAAATTACTTCATTTATTTCTTAATATAAGATCCCTTTATATATATTTGTTATGCCTAATATACTGCTGGAAGTCATTAGTATACAGCTGCAAATCACCCTAAAAATCAGGAAACTAACATCCTGAAAACAAGTGTTGGTTCCACCCTGAAAATCAGGAAACTGTACTCCTAAAATCAGGGGTTTGTTCTACCCTGAAAATCATGAAACTGATCATACTCTTAGGTTGATTTCCTACATATATCTTACTTAATTGTTTGTGGACATGATTTGTAATGTGATTGTGATGTTCTCGTCATTACATCATCATGGAGCTGGCCAGAAGCACCTTGTCAGATTATGCTTCTTTTTCTAGGGATAAATCATACAAATTAAAATTATAATGTTCAAACTACATTTCATTTTTAAGGCCTCATGTACAAATCAGAAATAAATTTTGAGACCTAGAGAATTCATTTATTGCATTCAGCTTATTCATTTATTATTTTGGCAGCTTCAAAGGTGGATCCATTGCACCTTAAATATTTTAGTTTTTCTGGACGGGTGGTTGCATTGGCTTTGATGCACAGAGTGCAAATAGGCATAGTCTTTGATCATGTGTTTTTCCTTCAATTGGCTGGAAATTCCTTAATCACTTTAGAAGACATACGTGACACTGATCCCTGTTTATATAATAGCTGCAAGAAGATACTAGAGATGGACCCAGAGTTTATTGATAGAGACTTTCTACGATTAACTTTTGTTAGAGAAATTGAGGAGTTAGGATCAAGGAGGATTGTTGAACTTTGCCCTGGTGGGAAGAGCATTGTTGTGAACAGCAAAAATAGGAAGGAATACGTCAGCTGCCTTATACAGAATCAGTTTGTCACGTCAATGTCTGAACAGGTGTCACATTTTGCCAAAGGTTTTGCTGATATGCTCTGCAACTCAAAACTCCAGAAGTTATTTTTCCAAAGTTTAGAGCTAGAAGATCTTGATTGGATGCTATATGGTGGTGAAGGTGCTATTTAGCATTGAAGATTGGAAGGCTCATACTGAGTATGATGGTTACAGAGAGACCGACTCTCAAATAATGTGGTTCTGGAAGTAAAATTTAGGATTCTTTGCTTTTTATATTTGCTGGTCTATTCTTACAGGCTATCATCATGTTTTTGATGATTTCTTTCCCTCTGCATCCACATGTATGATCATTTTCTTATGATTTTCTGTTTTTCAGTTGGACTGTTGGTGCAATCCTTGTTGATGTTGACATCTTGCTGCTATTAGCAATGTTTTTTTACAATATATCCTCATGTTATGTGGTTTATTCCCAATTTTTTCATTGTCTAACTTTTTACTTTAGAGGAAATATATTAATCTAATAAAACGGACGGATGCTTTTTTATTTTAATTCATTTTATTAATTTTTTTTATGGGATTTGGCTTGAGATGCTTCTAACGGCTACCGGCATGTTTGGTGTACTGTATTAGACACGTTAAGTATTGAACTGAATTGTATTATAGAACTGAACTGAACTGAATTGTATTATATTTAGTTTGTTTATTGTTTGATGACAAGTTGTGTAACATAGTTAGATAAAATTAATTATAAATATTTTAATTAAATAATTTTTATTATAAAATTTATTTAAGTTGATATTTAATTTATTTTTATATTTTTATTACATTTTAAAATAAAAAATATTATTTTTAATTTGAGATAAAATAAAAAATTAAGACACATAATTTTATAATTAAAAATTTAGATAAAATAAGTTATGTATACCATATGATTTAGACCAATACTCTTTAATCGTAATAAATTTATACATAATTGTATTATCCTTATACTATATAATAAGTTTTGATTTCACAATTAAATTTTTTAGTAATATGTAATAAACATGTCCTAAAAATATCGAGACAACCATACATATTTATGTGTTTGCAACTCTCAATTCATCTCATAATGTATTATTTGAAAGGTTAAATAAATAATATTCACCACTGAACTGTGACCCTTTTAACAAACGTACGAAGTTGTTACAGAAATAGCATCAAGGTTCTCATAATTGCCATCTCAGTAGACTACATTACGAAACATAACGGAGAACAACACTTGACCTTATAATCTCCAGATTTTTTCTTAAAACTTTTTCACACCAAATAAATCGTATACAACACAAACTTGGGATTATGACTTCAATTAAACGATCTTGGATACGAATGGAAGTAAACCATTGAGTTTAACCGAAGCCCCTATCCTTAATTTGTGTTACCTGATGTTTTTGTAACTTCCTATGTTTATAGGTGCAAGTTCAGTAGTAAAAAATTTCATGAATCTGGTTTTTAAAATGGTTATTCTTTGGATGTAAGATAATATAAACAACGGGGATATGGAAACTGTAAGTAAACCCTTTGACTTATTAGAACTCTATCGTAATGTACTTGTTTGAAATAATAAAAATATGATTCCAATCCTATAGCAGACATGACTCAACTCTATCGTAATGCACTTGTTTGAAATAGTAAAAATATGAATCCAATCCTGTATCAGACGTGACTCATGACTACAAACGTTCTTGTCAGTAAGATATTTAATACTACCTCATGCATCATCTACTTATAGTATCTCCATAGACTTTTCATAAAGAAACAATCTTGCTAGGTAAAAAAGGCCTCTTATCCCGGTATACTTGTCATCATATCATAACATTGTTATACTGTATTGTACTTGTTTATTATTACCTTCGAGTATAATCTTGAAGCTCATAATACATTAAGAAAGTGACATTGAATAGGCTCTTCTTGACTGCTTGTAGAATTTTACTTCATATTTTATTGTTGTATAATGTCTGCTATTTGGAAGCGGCATGGTTTCTGTAAGGATGCATGAAATGTAAAAGTTCATGGAAATAACATAAAATTCTAATTAGCTTTTGTGGGCTATAATATAATACCTTATTGAAATAAATGTTTAGTTGTTACCTATTTATTATTGTAATTAAGACATGTACCTAAAAAATGAGCAGATTGTTGAGGAAATGTCAGCAGAACAGAGAAGGGTCCTTCTATTCTTTTGGACATCCTTGAAGTATCTACCATTCGAAGGTTTCCATGGTTTGGCAGCATCTAAGCTTTATATTTACAAGTCCTTGGAGCCTTTTGATCACCTTCCTTCATCTCATACATGTTTTTACCGGTTGTTCCCACCTTATCCTTCTGTAGCTATGATGCGAGATCGCCTGAACATCATCACTCAAGAACATGTTGGCAGTAGCTTTGGTACATGGTAATAATAAGCAAATCTGCATTTTGGGTTTAAAAAAAGGTCATTTGACTGCCTATAACAAAATTTCTTCAGCTTGTACAGATTATAGGATGATGTCATTTGCCTTGGTAGTTGATTGGGTGCAAAAGTGCTTCAATCTTTATATTTTCTCTGCTAAAAGATGCATTGTCATTGCTCTTTTTTTTTAACTATTTATATAGGAGTATGTATAACATAAATAAGCAATGGTGGTATGGGAGAATACTATCAATCTTCATGAACTTCTGGTAGCTGTTAATTTTCAGGACATGTAAGTCTACTGAATGATCCATCCATTACTCACTTCTGTCGTATATTATATAATTTTGATGCACACGAACATTCACACACATCATCTTATGTTTCAAACTACTGTTTTTACGTTCAATTGAAATGGGATTGTTCAATTTTCAATCTAGTAGGAATTAGCGGCGATTTCTTGAGTTAGCCCATCCTTGCTGTTTTCTCCCTAAGGTTAACCTGAATTTTGAAATTAGATTTTGGTGTGACAATGTATCGGAGCTGATGTTTTTGAATAACAGCTCTAGCAGCTCTGATTTGAATAAAATTAATGAAAAAAATTAGTTTGATCGAAGACGCAATTGGATTTATTTTATCATTAGATTTTTGTCCACTTTGCTTTCAAATGAGCTGTCTGTCTAACGAATATGTCATTGCCTTTTCTTACAAACTTGTAGTAAGTCGCAACTCTACATAGAAATGATGCAATCAAGGGATTAGCGCAAAGCTTGTATAGAAACCATTGAACATTGTCCTTTTAAGTTACCGGAACCAATCACATTTCTTTTGTATTTACCAAAAAAAAAAAAAAATCTCATACGAGATTGCAATCTTCACACAATATTTGATTAATTGATAGTAATAGAAAAAATTAGGAAATTATAAAAAAAATATCTTTAAAACTTATAACAATAAAAATAACATCCCAATAATATTAAATATGATACAATTAGATAACGTTAAATATTGAACATATCTAAATGATCGTATTTTAATTTGAACATCGTTTAAATTAAAATAATGTGTTAGATTTTTTTAATAGTAAAAATGTATAAGGTTAACATAACATAAATGGTGTAATTTTTGTAATTACAAGTATTAAATGTGTTTATTTTTATTATTTTTTTAAAAAGATATTTATGTGTTTGATTTGATTATTAATATGAAATAAGACATAAAAAAAACTCCACTAACCCCAATAAAGATCATTCCTTTAATATCTATTAGGAATATGTTTGAAATATTATATTTTCTTTATATATTTGTATTATTATTTAATAATTTCTCATTTATAAGTTAAAAAAATTATCTTATAATTTTATTCAATTTGTAATTTTATAAAAGGAAAATGGTCGCAAATCTACTATAGGTTAATTCTAAGTGATAGTTAGACTTTTACAATAGAAAAAAAAAAGATTTTGTCATAGCGAAATGGATCACATAAAAATAAAAGGTTAAATTTTAGTAAAATTTATAATAAAATATTATTATTTGACACATTAAAAAATTATTATTTAATTAAGGGTAAAATAGTGGTTAAAATTAAAAAATGAATAAGAAAAAAAGAAAATTACATATTAAAGTATTGAAATTGTTAAGAATAATAATTAAAATGAATTACATATTAAAGTATTGAAATTGTTATTGAATGTTAAGAATAATAATTAAAATGAAATTTTTAACTCTTATTAATAAAGTCATGTAAAAACTATATGATACGTTTCATTAAAAAAAATGCTCAAAAATTGATTTTATCTTTCATCAACATTTTTCTTAAAAGTAAAAGGATAAAAGAAACACATCCTAAAATATAGGACTAAATGACCCAATGACTTAGCCTAAGAGATTATTATAGCTATTTACCTTTTTATAAATTATTGGGAGATGAGCTGTAGAAGTCTTAAAATTATAAGTTGTTGTCGTTTAATACCTCATATTCTTAAAGGTGTTTTATAGTTTTCAACTTTGACAAAATGAGTTAATTAAAGATAAATAGTATTTTTTTATATTTTCTCCATTAAAATATTTTTTTTTACTGTGATAAAACTTGATAAAACACAAGCCACTTAAAAGATTAAAAATAAAATTTAATATTAAAATATTTAAGGAAAAAATCAAAAATAAGAATTTTCTATCATAAATTATTAAATACATATTTTTATTTATTTTTTTAAAAAAATATAATAATAATCAAATATTATGTGAAAAAAATCATATTAATTATTATTTTACCATTATTACATATTTGAATTATAATCTTTTTTAATCAATTTACATAAAAGAATAATGATTTAATAGAAAACTCATTAAAATAATATGATTTTCCCTTAATTAACCTCTTTTCTCAAATCAAAGCGACTAAAAAACATCTTTTTTAAATATGAGGGATTAAATACACATTAAAACTTAATACGAGACACTAACCAAGAACTTTTCTTTAAATTGTATTTTTTATTTTGATTCCACAGTAATACTATTTTCATTAAATTTAAGGTTAAACTACATAATTAGTTCCTAAATTTTTACTAAATTAACACATAAGTTTCAAATTTTTAAAATATATTATTTAGTCCTTAAATTTTTAAAACTTCACATGTTCTTAAACTTTTAAAACTCCATACATATCCCATACAAAATTGCAATCTACAAAAAATATTTAATTCATTGATAATAATAGAAATGATAATAGAGAAAAATTATGAAATTATAAAAAATATCTTTAAAACTTATAATAATAAAAATAACACCTCAATAATATTAAATGGAATCTAATTGAACGGCGTTCAATATTGAATTAATATAAATGATCGTAGTTCAATTTAAACTGCTTTTAAAATGAAATGATGTACTAGACCTTTTTTAATAGTGAAAATGTATTAGGTGAACATAACATAATTAGTGTAATTTTTGTAATTATAAGTATTAAAGGTGTTTATTTTTATCATTTTTTTTAAAAAAATATTTATGTATTTGGTTTGATTGATAATATGAAATAAGATGTAAAAAATTTCACCAATAGCAATAAAGATCATTCCCTTAATATCTATTATGAATATGTTTAAATGCTATATTTTCTTTATGTATTTGTATTATTATTTAATAATTTCTCATTTATAAGTTCAAAAGTTATCTTATAGTTATGCTTCATTTGAAATTTTATAAAAGGAAAATGGTTACCAATGTCCTATAGGTTAGGTGTCAAATGAACATTAGATTTTTAGAGTAGAAAAATGGGGATTTTGCATTGTTTTTATTGTGAAATGGGCCATAGAAAAATAAAAAAGTAAAATTTTAGTAAAATTTATAATAAAATATTATTATTTAACACATTTTAAACTATTAAAATATATGATTTAATTCTTAAACTTTTAAAACTTCACACATGTCCCTAAATTTTAAAATTATATTATTTAACCCACAAATTTTTAAAAATTTATACATAAGTCTTAACTTTATTAATAAAATACATATTTATGATTCAAAATTTTAAGATTTGTGTGTAAAATTTTAAAAGTCTGAAAACTAAATCATTTAAAAATTAGGAACCTATGCGTAAAATTTTAAAAATTTAGAAACTAAAACATATGACTTAAAAATTTAATAACCTATATATAAATTTAGTAAAAATTTCAAGACTAATATAATTTTAACCTAAATTCAATTTCTATTATCATTAACTTCACAAGTATATCTTCGACTTGTAGTTCGCCTCTCATATATCTCCGAAAATTCCAGTACGCTAAGTTTGACCCTGTTAATACAGAGGAAGATATGCATGCTTGGGATGGAAATATACTTGTTTAGAAAAAAAGAAGGAAAAAAAAACACTTTGTGCTTATTGAATGCAAGCATATTGAAAAATACATCATCTCCCGACCGGTAAGTTTACATTAGTAACATGATCCAATCAATTTTTTTCTTTTTAAATTTTATTTTATTATTTCAATAACATTACTTATATTTTATACTAACCATGTAATCTGTGCACTTAAAAGTGCTAGGATATATAGCATAACTCAAGCATAATAGGCTTGGTTAGAAATTAGGACAACTGAACTAACAATCTGATTACATTAATCTCTTTAGGAAAGATAAAAGTTGAAGTAATTGGGAAAGTTGTAGCCCTAGAGCTTATTCCACTTGGGGAATTTACCTTGTTAATTGCATATTTGAATTAGTTTAGTTTTGATCATTATTTTTTTCTTGTTTGTTTGGATAAGATTAGAATGAGATAATTTTATTACTTAAAGAAGTACTATCAAGTATCCATGTACTAGTGTTAGTTGAGAAGGGCTTGACATGTAATGATAGTAAAAGAAAACGGGGAATTTGTGCGAAAAAGTAAATAACTAGCAATATGCAACGAATAGCTATTTCTTTTTTTAGATCAAACATTATATTGGCGTGAATAAACCAATTTTGCAAAAGTTTCTTTTAAATATCGTGTCATTTTTCTTAATTGAGGCAAGGTTTTTCTTAATTGAGAAGCTCGAGGTAATCTAGACCTCAAACTTTAACTTCAAAAGAACTTTAAAATATTAATAAAACAATTTTAAAAGTGATAATGTGAGTAAAATTTTAACTTTAAATAATGCTAAAATATTAATATAAATAATTAATCATAAAAATAACCATAAAATACACAAAATAAATAATATAAATTATGATTCTATTGCTCAAATATCAATTTGGAGCATAAGAAAAATATAAATACAAATAATCAAATAAAGGGATAATGTGATTTGCAATAATGCTACAATTTAATGATTGATAAAATTTGAAATTGATGGAGGCAAAAGAAAAGAAAGGTGATAGGTGAAAGAAAATCTAAGAATGTTAAGGAAGCAACTTTAATCACGTTTATTCATGAGATTATAATATTCTCCTTTTTATTTTTCAGAAATAACTTTCTACCTTTTTTTATTTTGTGAAATCAGATCCAGATTTTAAGAATAACCCATGAACCAACTTTAAAAAATCAAACATTTGAAGCTAAAGTATCAATCAACTCAAGGGGTAAAAGCCTTAAAGCTTAAGTCTCAAATCAAAAAGAAGTAATTCTTAATTTACCACCTAAAGTTATAACCTTGGAACTTTTTTTTTAAGTCTCAACTCGAGGCTAGCCTCAAAATAGTCTTTTACAACAATAGATTGAACATGTGTCAGAAACAAAATCTTACCTGTAAATCACTATTCTAATGAAATGAGCTATCAATATCCCCCTTTTTAACTGAATGAGCTATCAATATTTAGTACATCAGTTGCTCCAATATTTAACTAATGATCTTAAAAGTACAAGAATGATATCCGTTGTTCCTAGAGCATTTAAAAATCTAGCTAACTTCATAGCTGGAAGTACAGATGCAAAGGAAAAATCATGCAGGCAAACAAGCAAATATGAAGTTTTGAGGACGCCAACAAGCCAATTAAGAACTTACTGGACAAGTTTTCTCAACACTGCTTCAGCACGCTGCTCAAACTTTGGTAGTGCCCAGTCATGCTGCACAATGTCGAGGCCATCCTTCTCGGCAGCTAAACCCTAAGATGATAAGTGAAAAATCAGTAAGAGTTACAATGCAAATCACTGATCCTTGGTATGACCAATTGCGTAATTATCTTTGGAACGCAGTTCTTAACTGAAGAAACAGAATGAGATGCTCATCAATAGTTCTAAACAGATTCCTATAATATATCATAAGATACTCAGGTCCTTTAAACAGGATAATACAAACATTGCAAAAACTCAAAAAGCAACCAAGAAGTTCTCCTTCCAACACATATTGACAGCAACTATAGACCTCTTTTTTCATCCACACAAAGTTCATTTGAAAATTCCAATTAAGCAAGGCTAAAACTCCATCTAAGGTCCCCAAACTCACACCGTTGTTCACTTGGGTCTCAAACCTATAAACGATCTAGTTGTGTCCAAACTTTTTACAATGCTACACTTAATTCCTATTTTTACTAATAGAACGTAATTAACTGACTAAGTTTCTTCCACGTAGGTAGGTTCAATTCAAAATCATGTGCAATTCACGCATGTAACTTATTCTTGTATTAGTAAGCTAGGATTGGGACGAAACTGTAACTTTTAGCTTAGAACATAAATAAATCAAGTCTTAAGTTTTGGACCTTGAAAGGAGTTTAGTCATCAAAGAATATTACATATATGCCAATCTACCAAACTACACAAAAAAATGCATAATTAAGAAAATGGATTAGTAGAGGTAAAAATAGCCCAAGAATAGCCAGAGGCTAGGGGAAATCATGTGAAAGAAAAAACGACAAAGGTAAAAATAACCAAAACAGCCCATGAATAGCCAGTGTAGCGAAAGGATGTAATAGTTCCCTCGTATCATAATTCAAAATTTAGTAAAAGATTCAATGTCAAAATATTCCCCCAGAGTCAAACGTATATGGACATAGATATGTATATGGACATAGATATGATTTTCATTAAAAGGGGTGGCCCAACAGAATAATAACATCCACAAAAATTGAAAAAAAATTAACACAATTAGCTATGCTATCTGAAATCTGGAAAAACAAGAAAAAGAAAACAGATAGTACTTGTATTGTACCTTTGATGGATCAAAGAAAACAGATAGTACTTGTATTGTACCTTTGATGGATCAAAGCCGAACCCACCCATTTGCATTTGCATCATTCGCTGTGTATCGTCCACAGCTGCATGAAAATATTTCAAGATTATATAAACTTGAGAACCAACTTATGATGTGAAGAGAAAGATACAAGATGCAGATCTAAGATAAAGAAACTGTTAGGATGAAAAGAAAAATCCTAGACCAACACTTACCATTGTCTTCTCCAAGAATAAGACTGAATAAACCTCGTAATCCAAAGAGATTGAGGAAGTACCTGAAAAATGATCTAGAATTGTCAGGAGAAACCAGATAAACAACAAATGAAGAGGAAGAAAAACAAATTAAGGATATAACTTTAGGATATAATCAATATTTCACACTACCATGAGCGACTACTGACATAGCTGACATCAACTGTGCTCAAATCTATCCCATTCTGTAACATAGACCTAAACCTCTGAGTCAATGGGAAGGGAATTTTAGCTGTGGAAGAGAAAAGAAACTGTTCACAAAAACATAATACAATCATAATCATACATTATTTAGAAAAAGTGAAAACGGCCATAATATTATATAGATACTAATGATGGCTAATGAGAAAACACTATAACAGTTAGGAAGGAAAGGGGAAAATATAAAAATAAATATATACAAAAGAAGAGAAAAAAGATGGTGGATATATAAAAGAAGAGGGACGAATCTGATTTCAAGCAACAGCCAGCTTGAAAATACAGAGGTAATCAGCGTGATCAAATGAAGTTGTTGTGAACACAAAAAAGTGAATCATGCATTTAGATTATCCAAAGAATAAAATTTATCAATTATGAGTACAGAAAGCAACAAAAATGTATCAATACAAACCTGCTACAAATCCAGAGAAAAAAAAGTTGACCCAGGCAAAAGTAAGAGTCTGATTTAAGAATATTGATAACAAAAATCATTAGTATCATTACTTGAACAATAACTATAATGAAGAGAATTGTACAGTGGGATTTAAAACACCTGTGGTATAATCATGGAAAGGTTTTTCTTCATCATATCCAAAGCCATATTGGGATCATTAAACATTTGTGCCTGTGGATTCTGGCCCTGACCTTTGGGAACATGTAATAAGCCGTTTTCCTGCCATTATGCAACATATTAACACCAACATATTACATACTACAGAATCCCTTAGCATATGCAACATTAGCTACAGGCAAACCAGAGACGTATAAATAATCTCAATTAGAGAGAAAACATTACCCATCCTCATATTAACCTTCTTGTGACAACAAGGTCTATAAACAGGGTAAAAAATTAATAGAATTCGGATGTAAATCAGCACAGCATGTTTTATAATTTATCAAGAGAAAAATTGTTATAAATTGTTCAGCTAGTCACCCAACTAGAAGAATAATCCTCGGTCTAGAGTCATTCTACTACTACCTGAAAGATTGAAAGAGCTGCTTGAGGCAAGTCTGAGCTAAAGCAATTAAATTCAAATTAAAAGTACGAGGAAAAAATGCTTAAGGAATCAACAAAGAAGTCTGATCTTAATCAATAAACTAAAATCCATCTAACAGATGAACTATATACATAATATCAACTACAATGAGAGCACCGATCACAAAGTATAACCAAATCCGCAATATCGACAAAAAATGACACACCTCATTGCTGAAGTAAAATCGACGAGCGCGAAACGATTTGGAAGGTATGAAATTGGCGCCGGCACGCAATTTCCGAGCCCTAACCATGACTTGCCTGAAATTTCAGAGAAATTCCAAATTCACAGAGGGACATAATCTACAGGGCAGTATTAACGTATACATAAGTTAGGGAAAATACGAACCCTTCTTTGACGATTTTGGGATCTGGGAGTTGGAATGAATTCATGAGCTTGGAGACGAAGTATCGGAGAACTCCAATTAGGACCATAACAACCGAGAGAGGGATCAGTACCCAATCTCGGATTGCCGTGCCTAGCACCAGATCTTCAGCCATTGTTGATAATGGAGCTTGCAGAGAGGGTAATGGCTGTTTCTGTTCGCGCTCCTCTCTCGCTTCCTCTTGAATGGTTTATTTTCCAGTATATGGCTGCCGCTATGCTTCTTTCGTTGAGCAGCGGTGCAGCACAAGGACATTAAAAGCCCGGTATTTCTTTACATATGAAAAACCGCTCAGTTTTGTTGTTCTCCGCATTTTTTTTTTTTACTTCTTCCGTATGTTTTACTTTGATATTGTTTTTAAACTTTAATTTTTCTCTTTGTTTTTTTCTTTATCTACCTATGTTTTATTATTCTTATGCTTTATTATTTTTTATTTTATAAATAAATATTAAAATATCTTAAAATAAATATATTTTTATTTATCCATATTAAAATATTTTTAAAATAAATACATTTTAGATTTATACACACAAATAAATATTAAAATATTCTTAAAATAAATAATTTTTTTATAATTATTTATTATAGTATATAAAAAGTTAAAATAATTAATAAATAGTATATTAATTATTCTTCTGTTTTATTATTTTGTTATTTTTTTCACACAAATAAATTTCAAGATGTCCTTAAAACAGGTAAATGTTTTGTTAGATTTATTGTATATCAATTATTTTTCACTTTTTAGCTTTTATTAATTTTTTAATATATAAATAAATATCTGTACTTATATCTATTTTTTTTGTTAGTTTTTTAATATTCATTAATTATTATCTGTATTTTTTCTTGTAAATTAATAAATACTAAAATGTTATTATATACTTATTAAATGTAAAAAATCTTGTTTAAATATTTTTTAATCAAGAATTGCAGAATAATAACAATTATTGCTAGATAATCAATATTCTTATATATTTATCAAATTTAAATAATATAATATTATTTATATTTTTTATAAATAATATCAATATTTTAAATTAAGTTTTAACATAAAATATGAGGGAAAAAATAAATATAATACTTAAAAAATTATTTATAAATTATATATTAATTGAAATATTTTTTCAAAATAAATAGATTTATTAAGGCAACTATATTTTATGTACCGGTACATTCTATCTATTATTATATATAAAAAGCAATAATAACAATGAACAATATAGAATTATTCTCCAATTTTATTATTTTATTACATTTTACATATAAATATATTTTAAAATTACATATATAAATAAAAAGTGTATTTAAATTATAAATACTTTACTATTTATTTATACATATAAATATAATTTTTATTTATATATATAAATAAATGAAAAAATATTTATAAAATAAATACATCTTTTATTTATATATACGAATAAATAACAAAATATATTTAAAATAAATATGTTATTATAATTATTTATTATTATATACAAAAAGGAAATAACCAATGAACAATACATTAGCTGTTCTCCTTTCCATGGTTTTATTACTTTTTATTTTTTACACACAAATAAATATTAAAATCTCTTTAAAATAAATATATTTTTATTTATACACATAAAAAATATCAAAATATCTATTATATATATATATATATTCATATTTATATTTATATACAAAAATAAATATTAAAATATTTTTAAAATAAATAATTTTTTATAATTATATATAAAAGTGAGAATAGTCAATGGAAAATACATTGATTATTTTTCCATTGATTATTTTATCTTTCTATTATTTTTTTTTCGTTTTTATAGATAAATAAATATTAAAATGTCTTTAAAATAAATGCATTTTTTATAAAATAGTTATTTTTTAGTTTTATTTGACAATATTTTGATTATTTTTCACTTATTTTAGTTTTTATCTATTTTTTAATACACAAATAAATATCAACATGTACTTATATCTCTTTCATTTTTTTATTTTAGTTATTCTATGCATTATTTTATATTTTAGTAAATATTAAAATATTTATATATACTTATTAATTTTTTTTAAATTAAAAATTACAAATAATAATTATTATTACTCCCCAATTAACACTATTGAATATTTATCAAATTTAAATAACATATCATTATTTATATTTTCTTATAAGTAATATAAGTATTTTAAATTAAGTATTAACATAAAATATATATTTTCTTATAAGTAATATAAGTATTTTAAATTAAGTATTAACATAAAATATAAGATAAAAATAAATGTAGGACTTAATAAATTATTTATAAATTATATACTAATTTAAATAATATTTTTAAAATAAATATTTTTATTAATATAAATACATTTTATGTAATTACTCGTACTCATCATGGATCCAAAACCCGTGTAAATAAATAGGAAAATACGAGATGATTGCTTGTATTTTGAGTTCGGGCAAGTGGGGTTAGCTCGAGACTGAAGCTTCGAATTCTTACGAGCTAGGACTAGGGCTTTATATATTTTTGACAGTTCGAATTAGATTTTCTAATTAAATACAAGTTTTAACTTGCAATTTAAAACATTTGGTAGGTTTTAGCCTAATTTTTAAAATTTTGAATTTATTTAAAATAATATCCAACTTTAAATATACAATAAATTATAAATAATATCATGAAATATTTAAAAATTTATAAAATTTAAATTTAACTAACATGTCTTATGTTAAAAATGTTTAACCAACCCAAAAATTATTTCGGTATATCAAATCGATCTTTACTTAAATAATTACTACATTTTCTCTTTATTTTTATGAGTTTTTTAATAATTTTTTATTGAATTTGATTCTTAATTTTAAATTTTTAAAAATTTGATACAAATATAATTAAATATATTAAATTTAAAAAATTAAAGTTATGAAACAACCAAATAACCTCCTTCATCCCATAAATGAATGAAATGTACTTAAAATAGTACAATTATTTTTGAAATAAAACGATATTAGAGGTGAATAAATAATTCGATAAATTTATTTAAATTGAAAAATTTGATCAAATCTCATCGAATCTGTTTGATTCTGTATTCGAATTGATATATTTTATAACCTATTATATGTGATTCGAATTACTATTAAATTATAAATTAATACATATTTTATTTTATATTATATTATATTTAAATATTATACATATCATGATTATATTATATTATTATTTTAAATTAAAAATAAATATAAATGTTTATAATAATTTAATAATTATACAAATATATTTATTATTCTTTTGATTTTTTTAGTTATAATTATAAATAATAATATTTATAATAAAATTAGAATTTATATATGACAATTATTTATAAATAAATTTAAATATCAATGTCTTCGTGTGATCAAAAATTTTGATTTTTTAAATTTAAATTTGTTTAAATTGATTATATGATCGGATTTTCGTTAAAAATCTTTAATTTTTTTAAATCATATCAAATTTAAATTAATAGAAAATAGAAAATTTCGATATGGGAGCTGATTTATTATATAATTTTATTTTGGGCTTTCTGAAAAAAAGGATAAAAAAGAATGATAAAGCAGTAAAGCATAAAGTCATATTCTGGGTCTTCCTTAATTAGCAATCAGAAACAATCCTCCACGGTCCACACTTCGCCCGCGGTCATAGCCAACGACACTCCTCACTACAAAATCATCGCCGACGTCGGGTCGAATCGGATCAATGTTCACTCATTACCTTCACTAAACAATCCACCCAATCGCATCTCGAAGTCTTAATATACTGTTGTTTTTTATTTTATTTTCAACTAATCTGAAAGTTTGAAGAACCCAAATGCCATTTTTCTGAAGATTATCAGAGATTTCGGAATGGGAATCAGTATGATTTACCATTGTCGGCCTTGCTATCTCTATTTTCATTGCGAATCATACTACTCTTGCTCTATCTGAATTAGGGTATTATATTAGTAAGTTTAAACTTTCAACAAAATTACTTTCTTTGTTATTTTAGTTTTGATTCATAATTTAGTATCAGAGATTTAAAGTTCTAACGAAGAAGCTGCTCTCAAATTTGCTATTTATATTATTATTATTATTATTTGATTAAAAAATAGAATAAATTTGTTATTTATATTTAAATTGTTTGAATGTAATGGAATCCTAATTTTTATTTTTTTTATGTTTAGTTATATTAAAAAATAGGTATAGAATGAAATCAATTTATAAAAGATAATGAGAGAGAATTCCTTCTCTTCTTAAAAATCATAATTTTATTCTCATTTTAATTTTTTATTCTAATTTTATCATAATTTAAAATATAATTTTAAATCTTATATTCTGTATTTTATATCCTATATTCAAAACACAAAATCATATTTAAAAAATAATAATTTTAATTTTAAATCTTAACCCATAAATATAATCATAAACATTAAATCTTATACCTTACGTCTTAAACCTTAAGTAATAAGTTTTAAAATTTATAATCCTAAACCCTATTTAAAATAATAATAATTTAACCATAAATCTTAACTCATAAATATAACTTTAAACATTAAATCTCAAAATCTAAAATATTAAATCTTAAGCCCTAAACCCTAAACTTTATTTAAAAAATAATAATTTTAACCCTAAATCTTAACCCATAAATATAACCTTAAATCTTATACCCTAAATCCTAAATTCTATTTAAAAAAATAATAATTTTAACTCTAAATTTAAATCTTGAATCCTAAATCCTATACCATAAACTCTATTTAAAAAATAATAATTTTAATAATACATTTTATTTTTAAGTAATAATTATTTTAAAAAATAATGATTTCAATAATATATTTTATATTATAAAAATAATAATTAAATGATATTATTTAATTTTTATTGAATATATAAATATTAATGTAATATAACGTGTTTTTCAATCTATTATAGTTGTAAATCAAATACTATAATATTAACTGTTATTTTAATTCTAGTGATCAAATAAAATAATATTATTTTTTCTATTTTAATTTTAATTTTATTCATTGAATAAAAAGATATCTAATTTAATTAATATTGACTGCTGTCCTAAAATTAGAAATAAAAAAAACAAATAGAAGTTAAATCCATTTGGGACGAGGCTTTATGAGATGAGATTCTCATGACCCAAGCCAAAATGGGATTGACCTAAAGTGATCTGAGTATATCTTTACAACACATTTATAAGATATTATTTTTTTACTATGTCTAGATTAAATCATGAGAAAATAATTTTAATATGTCAAATGTAGTAACTAAAATGAAATTTTAATATAATATTTTTTTAAATTAAATTTATTAAATTTTAGAATTAAGACCCCAAAAATATAAATCGATAATAAGTAGAATATCACATATCTTGTTTAAGTGTGGTTTACTTAAAAGTTGTAAGAATCATTTTTTACATCAAAATATAAGTAGGATTCACGTTAATAGGTTGTTATATATATATAATTGGCATCCTCCAAAATGTGTCCCAATACTGATACCTCCAAGACAACTGAAATTTTGTTTTGACCATTAATTTTCACATCATAATAAAAAATTTATAAAGTAAGAAACTAAGATTAAAACTATAATAAATAGTTTTTGTTTATTTAATTAGTTTAAATAATTTAAAAAATAAATTTCTTTATGAAAATTAACAAGTTTCATTTTTAATATATTGTCTAATTTGATGCTTAAAAATTTATTAAAAAATTACTTAAAATAATATTTTTAAAACTCATAACAACAAAAATAATATATTTATTTTAAATTATGAAATATATAATTAATATTATGAGATGTTATTTTTAATTTTATAAATTTTAAAGGTGTTAATTTTATAATTTCCATAAATGTATTTAATAATAACTATATTTTATACGAACAGAGATAATAACAACATGATGTGAATAGAACTTTAATCTAATTTTTTCATATCTTTAAATATTTTATTATTATTTTACTATTATAAATAACAACAATAAAAAATAAATGATATATATATATATGAGTATTAATTTTATATTTTTTGTTTAATAATTTTATATATATTTATAAAATCATCAATATATATAAAAAGAGAGTTGGTGTGTCTATTTATTTGAAAAATATATTTTATTTAATATTTTTATTTTTACTAATTTAACATCCCTTAATCATACCGTTTAAATAATACAACATATATTAAGTTGTTATATGCATTAATTTACATATTAGTTATTAATTATATATAAAGCTGAAGATGTAAGACGATAAAATGACTCTGATATCACTTATTAATAGTGATTAATTAAATATGCCATATGAATTTATATATACATCAATTTGTGATAAAATATATTTTGGATACCAATTTTTTTCTAGAGTTAAAGAGGGTTTGATTTATACTTCAAATAAAAATATATTTCTTTATTTCTTTTGATTTTCACACAATTTTTTATGTAATAAATTTTTTATTTATGCATGAAGTATATAAATGGAAACACGTTTATTATCAAAAAAATAAATAAAAATAAGCTATGTTGATAAATAAAAAAATGAGTTATTTCAAACAAACTTTATAGTGAAACAAAAAACAATTATACAGAGTTCTCTTATTAAAGGGAAAAAAGAAGAAGCTAAGATGATCACAAGTAAGTTAATAAATATCTTATTTTTGATGATACACTCATAGAAGAATTGATTCTTAATTTATTATTATCATAATTTTGGCTATTTAATAGTACAAATAAATGATTAAACTCTATATTCACTATAATTACCGACACCAATGGTAAATAATAGAAAAAAATGATAATTAAATAATTTATATTAGGCTTTAGTGTTCATTTAGTTTATCAAATTCAATAACATGTTTTATAATCCCTAATTTTAATAACAATATTATTTTAATAATTTTTTTATTAAAATATTAATATTTAGAATCAAATAATTAAAATTTGATAATTTAACATCTGTAAAATAATAATTAATATAAAATTTATTTGTTTTAATATTTAGTTATTATGACTATTTTAATTTTAATTTTTATATTTAAAAAATAAAATATGTATTTAAATATTTTTTTATTAAAATATTATTATTATTGATTTTTTTAAATAATTTCATTTTTACTTGGCTAATAGTTTATTGTATTTTAATCATTTATTAGTAAAAACTAAGTTTTAATAAATAAATTATTAAATAATATTATTTTTTAATTAATTTTTTTGTTAAAGATGAATAACTAGAAAATAATTTATAAAATCTAAGTGACTACTAAACAATACCAACACTTAATATGATATACCTTTATGACTTGTTTTAGTAAATAATAATATTAAGTATTGATATAAGTGGATAGATAACTTAATACCTTAATATTTATTATAAATTACAATTAAAGGCATATTTTATTTTACCCAGGTATAGAATTTTTTTTAAAGAATGATTTCTTTAGTACTTTGACAATAATCTCATAATTGTTTTACTTAGAGACACATGTTTTTAAAAAATTAATTATTTTCTATGAATAATTATTTTATAAATACATAAATAATTCTATTATTTAAAAAATATATAAGTATATTAACATTAAATATTTACAATTTAAATTAATTAATTTAATTATAATTTTAAATATTTAATGTCGACACACTTATTTGATGTGTACTAACAAACTTGTGTTTCAACAATATATAATTCATTTGTTTTTATGGATTATCTAATTCAAGTTTTATTATAAGTACTTGATTATTATAATTATTTTAAAAAATTATTTAAAATTAATTAATATTATTATTTTTTATTTTTTAACATTGGATTTTTGTTGATACTTTCGAGAAGATTAAGATTTAAAATAAATTTTTATTAATTTATATAAAAATTTAAATAATACACATATATCTTATTTATTTATTTTTTGGATTTTATCGAGGAGAAAAAAACAAATCAATTTGATATTAATTATTTTATTATTTTCTCACAATTAGGTAATTTTAAAGTTTATAATGCTTAACAAACATATTAATACGTAACAATGACAACTAATTGTAATTGAAAGATTTCGAATTTTAAATTTTTTCATTTTTATCCAATATTTTTTAAAAAATAAATCAAATCTTATGAATTTTGAATCTATATATATTCAATAAAATAATTAAAAATGTGAAATTTATAAATAATATTTTAAAAAATTATTTTTTAAGTTTTTGAAAAAAATAAAAAAAACATAAAGTTAATCTAAATAATTTGTAAGTAATTTTTATTTTTTAAAAAAAATCATTAAATAAAATTGTTACTAAATTTATTTATAATTACTTTTACAAAAAATTATAAATTAATTATTTAATTATAAATTATAAATTAAAATCATTATTAAGTAATTTTTAAATATGATACAGATTTGTGATTGAAGTTTGGATTACGTGTTGCTTGATCATAACATTGACTCGTGGTTGGCACGGTAAAATAAATAAATAAATAACTATTTAATACTAAATACAACACAAATTGGAAAGCTCTCCTAAAATCTTGGTCTTTGTAGAAGCTAGTGCAGACCTTCCCGATCTCCCTAAATCTCTCTTTTTTCCATGCATATTTTTCGGTGGGCTACATAATTTCGCATCACCACATGACCCTTTCTTTACCTGTTTGAACTTTCCCAAACATCCCCTTTACTTTCTCTTCTTTTCTGATTTGTTATCATTTTCTTGCTACAAGGGTAATCCTTCTTGCGTTTTCTCGCTTTCAATTTTCGCTTTGCCTCTCCGGGTCCATACTTTTCCCGATATTTCAATTGGGTTTCTTCAATTTTGCTGTGTTTGTCAGATGCATTTTCATGGTGGGCAGTTTGGCTTATTTTCTTTTCTTTTGCTTTTGGGGTTACTTTCCCTTTTTTCTTTAACTTGTTGTTCCACTTAGGTGTTTGAGCTTATAGAATACACTGTTGACGAACTGTTATTGTCTTTGGCCGTTGGAGTGGTTTCGGGTACCAAAATCATGGGTTTTAATGGAGATGGAGAAGAAAGTGCTGCAGAAGCTTCAAAGACAAAAACACCAGCGGAAACAGATGACGAGAGTGAGTCAGGAGGGATGGGTGAATCAGTGAGTGAGAGTTCCTTATGTGCAACTGAGGATGAGGAAGATGAAAATGGAAGGAAAATTGAATTGGGTCCTCAATGCACAATCAAGGAACATTTTGAGAAGGATAAGGTTGAAGTATTGCCATTTTATTTTCTCAATTATACATACATGTCTTTTAGTGGCCTTTTGCCATTTTATTTGTTCTTGTATTTTTTTTTAATTTTTTTTTTTTTTTTGGTTAATGGTTATTGTAGGACGATGAGAGTTTGAGAAGGTGGAAGGAACAGCTTCTTGGGAGTGTCGATATAAATTCTGTCGGAGGTAATCATTTCAATTTTCCAAACTGTTTCAGTTTGAACTTACTAATTTTATCAATAAGTGGGAAAAATAGTAAAATTAAAAACTTTGGAGTTATTTCTCCCAATGTGATCCCTCAGGAAGAGCATGACATAATGTTCTAGTTTTTTTATGGATGAATTACAGCCCTATTTTCGGAATTTATATTTATATGTTCCCTCTTAAAAATTTTGTTTTAAAAATATACCATGAAACTCTTTCAATTTCTAATTGCTTCTTTTAGATAGTTCTTTTTCAGATTTGCCTCAAAGTTTCTTAACTTGTTTAGATTTCCATCGCTGGTGCATCTTCTTCCGTGTAATATGCATATGAATTTTATTTCTTTTTCATAATCACTTCATATATAATTATTAGATTATGAAATACCAAGATTTTTTAAGGGTTTGGATGGAAGTTGCTTTGTTTTACGCTGAAACAATATTGGTTCATGTTAGAACAAAACGTAAGAGTGAAGAGTTTAAAGAATATTTGATACATTATTGATGAGCATAAGCTCATATACATACACGACTACCTTAGCTGCATGAGCAACAAACCTACAGGTTTCATAACAGAAAAGCACTATAACCAATGTAACTATCTATCTAACAAACTGACAGCTAGGCTAGATAAATATCTTAGTGATAATATCCTATACATACTATAATACAATACAACTCTTAATACATGTAATGTAATGTAGAAACCCTAGAACCAGATGTTAAGATCCTGAGCCTGGCAATAAAGTCCCCTGGCAGATCTGACATACTCCTTTCAGTTCCTGAGAATGGAAATCCCAAAGGGACGTGGTTTACTTTGAAGGAAGGTAGCCGTTACAGCCTCCAATTCACCTTTCAGGTCAACAACAACATTGTTTCAGGTCTCAGATACATTAACACAGTCTGGAAAACTGGTGTCAAGGGTACTTTCTGACTCCCTTCTCTTTTTGAAACTGAACTTGGGTTTATGTGTCCTTAGAGCCAAGAATTTGCTTCTCATGAATCTTTGTTACAGTTGATAGCACCAAAGAGATGCTTGGAACCTTTAGTCCTCAATCAGAGCATTACACGCATGAGATGCCTGAGGACACAACCCCATCTGGTATGTTTGCTAGAGGATCATACACTGCTAGAACCAAGGTCAGTTTCAACAGGTTATCTATGCTTCCAGAGCTGCTGCCTATGGTTTACTTGATTTGGACAGCAGTGACATTAGTTGATGAATTTCATAATTACTCATTATTCTACTAGCATGAATGAATTAAGTTTTCTGAAATTTGCCTTAAATATGATTGCTTTGCTGATTCATGATGGATAGGAATGTAAGGAAAGGGTGAACATGTGATTTGAATTACCAAACAATGCTAGGGTTTGGGAATCAAACTAGAGAATTCTATGAAAAAAATGTCTGACCTTTACCACTGTGTCCCTACTAGAGCAGGTTGGTTAGCCCCACAAAGGAATTCATTTGATAAAAATTAAATCTTTTTGTGCAAGTCTTGAGTTAAGGCCACTATCAATGGCATAAATATCTGCAAAAGAGCATGAACTAATCAATTTGGTGCCAGACCCATGTGTATCATTAACATATGTATGTTTGAAATTCAAAATTTGCTGGCCGCCCATGTTAAGACATAGTACTATACCTTTTTATCATTTCAAGTTTGAGTCTTGTTCATCTACTCCCTTTTCTTATCACTTTTCTCCTGGGTTTTGTGTTTCCAGTTTATTGACGACGACAAGCGCTGCTACTTGGAGATCAATTACACCTTTGACATAAAGAAAGATTGGCAGTCGACTTAATTAGTTGTGTCATAGGTTTTTAGTTTTACGATTTGCAAGCTGAACTTTGCTTCAGTCCCATTTTCCAATGCTTTAGTTTTGGTGACATTTTAAAACACATTTTCTCTGCAGAACACCACGTTGAATTGTTGCATTGTTAAAATTAAAATTAGTTACTAAAAAAATGTTTTTTTAATTGTACATTCATCCTTGTCTTATTATATGAATTTTTGATTTATAGTTTATAAGTTAAAAGGCCATTTGATTTTGTATTTGCAATAATTTCACTCACGCATATGAAAGTATGGAAAGTGAAAGATGCTTGTTGTATGCATGAAGTGATGTTTTAGTGTTGGATATGTTGTTAAAACAGAAAAATGAGATGTTAAAATAACTACGGGAATCTTTATGAAGAGAAAACTATATATAGTTTTTAAATGCCTCTATTAGTAATGGAAATTGATTTCATCCCTACTTATTATACTTATTCATATTTATGAAAATAAAAGGTTAAGATGAATATGTTTCATCATGTGTCAATAATCCCTTTGTATGCAAAAATCTCTGTATTTTGTAACATATCAAATAGTAATAAAAAACATTTTCTTTCTGCTATCATCCTGCTTTATGAAAGTTCTTGTGTCACACACCAAATATAAAACTCACGATGAGATAAGACGCTCACAGGAATTTGTATAGTGATAATATCAGTTAACTGGTCAGCAGAACAAACATCTTCAATCTTTAATTCACCTTTAATCATCTGTTCATGAACAAAATAAAACTATTATCCCAATATGTTTAATGCAAGCATACAATTTATATCTTGATTGCTTGCTCAATTTACATTAGAAGAAGAAAAAATCTAGTTACGAGCGTGCTTTGCATCTCTCCTTATTTTCTGTTTCTAGCAAGTATTGGTTCCAGAAATAGGTAATGAAGTACAATAAGAGGAACTTTTAACCACAGGTTATGAGTGGTGGAAGGCAAGGGGGAAAACAAAACATAAAGGGAAAAAAATGGGAGGCTATTACAATATGCTCACTAGCCTAGGGGTGTCTTAAAATCAATGTGGATGGTAGTGTATATGACTCTTTAAGAGCGGTTCAGCTTGTCTTTTCTTTTAATCAATCCTACTATACTAGCCTAGGGAGAACAGGAGGGGAATTCTAAAGTCATCACTTAAACCACCACATTTTGAGGGGGAAGTAAGACAAATCATGAGATTCGAACCCACAAACTCTTTGGTGTGGGGCACTGGAGCGGTTCAACTTGTCAACAATGAGTAGTGTCTCGTGGTAGGTCACATAGTGAACTAGTAACACAAGCTCAGAGCTTCTTATGTACTTATTTTCCAAGGACAACAAACCAAACTTTCACATCTACCTAAAATTTTAATTTCTTGTAATAAAGTTATAGCATGGCTTGGGAGAGGTCCAGTTTGGCTAAACCCCCTTCTTGCTAAAGATGTTGCTTATGCCATGCAAAATTAAATAATTAAATCTTCTACCACTTCTCTATATAAAGATAATATATAAGATACAAGATACGTAGTCTTACTACCATATCAATATTTGAATCACGTGTGCTTATAAATTGAGCAAAAGAACAGAGTAGGTATTCACAAGTGCTTTCATTGATTATTGCATCGTAATTATCTGGACAAAGTTAAAAAAGAAAAAACTTCACATTCTTCTTTTTGCGTGTGAAAAAAATACCAAAAAGAGAACTTCCTTAATTTTCTATGCATTGTATATAATTTAATACAACAAAGTTGAGGAGGTTAGTAATTAGACGAAGAGAACAAAAATAAAAACTAGTACATGACACTTCTCTTTTTCCAGCAAAAAGGCTATTGACCATAATAAATGGCTGAACAAAAAAATAGCAAACCAAATTCTTACAAACCTAATTCACTTCTTGTGTATCTTCTTTTTATAAAAGGGAATAAATCTTGAAAAAGAATTGGAGCATCCAAAGAAACGCAAGAGATTTTGACAAGCTTTCTCGCCATCTCCATGGTTGCCAGGTGAACTTAAATGACTCAAGTAGGTTTGCCCTTCATAAATGTAACTTAGCTGCTGCCAGAGAAGTATGCTCAATCCTATTTCCACTGTAACACTGAAAACTAAAAGATATACAAGAACAAGCCCTCTAGCTGACAAAAGCACTGCAGATCTAAACAAAGCCAGCAAAACCTCACAGATAGCTCCAAATGTTAAATTAATGTCATGACCATTTAAACGACCCGAATGTTGGTAAGTTAATGAAGGCCAAATGTGCAAACCTGCATATATACAAATGAAAGAGACGTACATCGTGCTGAGGACAGCAGAAATAAGGAAGGTGATGAAATGGCGGTGATTTGAGGCTCCAACACAATTCCCAATCTGCATTATCATTTTGCTATTAACATGCTGGTTATATCACGTTTAAATCTAAGATGCATGCATACTGAAGAAAAATGGTTGCATTAGATAATCTGGTAAAGAATTTAACAGTTCAGGGTTGTATTTACTACTATTAAAGGACAGTGTACCAAATAAGTATTTCATCATTCAAAAACTCTCCAAACAACAGCTAACCTCTAAATTTTACCAAATCCGTTTAATCTTCTCAATTTTTACCCAAGACATCCTGCTAACAGCAACACTAGAATTAACAGAAGATTTCACGTTTATCACTAGAGTATCCTTGGTATTTTTTTAATAGCCTTCCTTTCCTCAACAATCTATCAGGTCATCATGGTCATAAACACTATCCTATTCTCATTACCTTTGGTTTCCGAAGTTTTAAAGAAAATCTGTGTTTTCTGATTTAAGATCCAAACAATAGGGAGAAAATAGACTTCTGGCTTTCTGCACAGAGAGAAAACTTGAGGAAAGATAGGGCCAGTAGCCAGTGGGGATCAAGAGCTAAAATCCACTCAGATTATGCACAACTTTCAGTTGCAGTAAAGAGATAGCCAGAGGCAAGAAGAGCACGCTGGGCGAGTCTTCCATCATAACTAACCGGTCGATTTTATCTAGTATCACTGAGCTTGTTTTAATTTTAAACAAGAAAAGCAAGTTAAGTATTCTGCCAACGAGATATCATGAAATATCAACTTGCCAAGGCTACACAAAAAATTTCAGCATGGCTAACAAGATCAACAAAAGGTGGATTTGGCTGTTTACTACATTACTATGTAGAGCTAGAGCTGAGAGACGAGATTTGTGGCGAGACTATTTCATTTTTTTTAATATAGATGGGTTGTGGCAGAAAATTTAAACTCTCATAAAGTCATTGGACTTGAAGTTTATGTTGGGGGCTCTACTGTCTCTCTCAATTTCTTATAGATTAAAGAGCCATATAGCCAGGCATCTATATGACTAATATGACCACACAACATAATTGTAGCAGACAGTAGAGGAGCAAAAGAAGATACAGACAAGGTCTTTCTTTTCTTTTCTTTTTTCTCTTTTTTTTTTTATTTGGTGGAAACCCAGGAAGAAGAAATGTTTCCTTCACTCAAAAACTTAAGTCCAAAATTGGAGGGAGTTAGGATTGAAGAAAGAGTTGTAAAACTGATTAAAATCTAGTTTAATACACATGACGGAAATGAAATTAGTTAGTAATACACATGCATAGTATATAAGTTCTTTTGTTAATTTTAAGGCCACCGTTAACGGATGTCCTGTATGGGGAAAAATTAGCTAGTGATCTGAGGAGTTTTAGAAAAGTGTACTGATTTTGGGAGTTCATCCACTGTTAAATGGATATTAAAATAAATGTAAAGATAGAGAAACCAGTACATGCAGACTAGGGATGAGATTGGTTTCTCAAGGATTAACCAGTTGATTCGCCGGGAGATACAAACAAGAAAGAAATGGAAATCCTAATAGGGAAGAGATTTGTCCCTCGAGCATTAACCAGTTTTAAGCTTTTATGATCATGAGTATCATCAAACTGTGAAGCAATCATCAAATTAAGGTGATGCCGAATCAAGCTGTCTTCTAGCACTCTGTTACACAGTCAGTACTTAACAAGGCATTATTCTAAGTTGCACAAAACATCTCAGACAGCTAAGTCTCAGCTACAATATGCAATTTTCATATTAGGTAAGAAAAGACTTACAAATGGGCAGTGATGATCCATGTCCATCACACATTGTCCACAGGAACGACAGTGGTGGCTTCTAGGTGACTTGGGCTTTGAGCAGACATGGCAGAAGGTATAGTTCTCAAGGTGACCTTTACCCACAGCAGGATAGCTACCCCATACTATAATTGGAGGCATGCCAGCAGAACGAAATGCTGCAGAACTGAAGTTATAAAGTGTACTTACAGATAAGATCGACGTAAAGATGGAATGAAAAACACCAAGGTAATAACTTCTAGAAAAAATAACTGGGTGTACTGCCCAAATCCCACCACCTGCATTTCAGAAAATGTATCGGGGAAAAACAGAAACAACCTCAAAACAGGTGGAAGAAAAAAATATGTAATTATTACATGGAAACATGACTTCATGATGAAAACATTGGATTGGAAAACAGAAATAGAAAAAGAAGCCCCACCAAAAATTCTTCTAAAAACTAAAGTAGCATTAAGCCCTCCTAAGTTATCGGACAAGGTGGACAAACAAAATAATTGGAAATTGATGGAACTTGTTGCATAACTCTTGTAATCTAAATCCAGCCAATATATATCATAACCATCTAAAGTAATAGTTAATAGAAGGGAAAGATCCACCATATGGCACTATAAATGGGAAAGTCTTAATTTTTTTCAGCCTAAGATCTTTATTTTCCCATAAAGGAGTTTTCCTGTTCCTCAATTACAACATTGATGACCTTGTAATATCTATTGAAATATGACAGGTACAACAATGCTCCTCTGTTTTAGCTGCAAATGTGTATAACAGGAGCTTTTGCTAGCAAAAGACGGTTTATATTTTTTTCTTCTAAAAAAGTACAGTAACATGGCTTACTTGAAGCACCATGCCTTTGGTTGTAATACAAACTAAAATGAACTTTGAGCATGCTTGTGGACTATACCAAATATATATATATATATACACACACATACATACATTTTATCTTTGCTTGACAAGTATACTTTGAAGCACTTCCTGAGTCTTATTGGTGCTTCAATTAAAATAAAAAAAACTCTAAATTTATGCATAATTTAGATACATTAGATACATGCAAGTGTAGTATATACTTTCTTATTACCATCAAAATGCCCTCAAATACAATGACATACTTTTTTATGTTGCCATCAGATGTTAATTCTCTCTCGATGCACTAAAAAAAGAAGTCCATGAGCCTTGAGTCACCAAACGTTATGTTTTCAAGTATGTAGAAGCATAAAATCATTTTCACATAAAAAAAGAGGGAAAGTCTAATAAGTTTCTCATTGGCATCAAGAACATACATATCACAAAGAGCATAAATGCAAGCAGGACACAAACAAAGAATCGATCGCGCAAACGCCGCAACCAAAAGTACTTGCACTCAGATTTCCGTGAATTCTGATTTGTTATAGCTCCACACCAACCACACTTAAATATGGGTGAATGGGATGGTAAGAGAAGGCGCAATCCACAGGCCCAACAAGATACCTCGTAGTTCTCACTGACAAGTGCTATCACATGCTCCTGCATGTAAGCCTTACATGAGAAACCAATATTAACAACAATTTTGAACATAATGCATTTGTTAATAATAAATTCAAATCAAAAGCAACTCTGTTTGATATTAGGCAATGCACCAGGAACTCATTGTCATCAATAAATACTGCTAATACATCAAAGCTCGATAGCCACATTATAAGGAATAAAATAACTTTTCTCAACCATAAAGCAATTTCCACCCTAAAAGAGCTGGAAAATATTAGATAAGTATATATACAGAAATAAGAAAAGGCATAAAATAGCATATTGGAAAAATATAAAAAAAATCCCTTCAATTAATGCATAATGGTGTTTTCAAGTTTATCACACATGCTAGTAGAGCACCCAGGAAGAGCTTAAAACAATAAACCAACCATCAACAGTTGAATGAAATTTGACTAAAATAAAGATGAAAACATCCGTCCCTTTCTACTTTCATCAGCAAGGTTCATACACAAACACAGCTTCTCTAAAAAGATATTGATAGCAAATACGCAAGCTCCATTATTCAAAATAACCTATGCAGTTCAACAAAGCAAGTGCAACCTATTACTCAACAAATTTGGCTGCATCAAAGTCAAAATAATTAGAGGGAGGGAGGGAGGGAGGGAGTATAAACACTGCAAAGGTGCTTGTTGATAGAGGCAATAGTCTATCAACACATATTGTGTAATTCATTTTATTTATCAAAAGAAGCAATATATATAGTGCACACTGATAGAGGCAAAATTTAAGTGAAGAACCCGTTTGGATCTAATGGTGGATCAATCAAAGTGGTTTCATTGAAATAGTCTCTCCAAAAGCACTTCCTACATGCTTCTATCAGAAATACTAAAGTTCATCATAACTCATAAGCAGGCTCCACTTCTTTTGAGTGCTTTAAATAGGATCAAATACCCCATTGGACATACTCTCTCTGTCAAGATGGTCTCTTGGTGCCATGTACAATTAACTCACTGAACAAGACTACATTCCAAAAAAAGGGTGACTGAGGTATGCTATATACATGTGCCTAGTAAGCACGAGTCTGGAAAGTAAGTCCACTACATGAGACTCAGAACTCCATCCAGCTCAGGAAACTAATTGTACATGAACTTGGAGCAAATATCCACAGACATATTTATAGTGCTGAACATACCTATTCATGCAACTTATCTCTCCTATTACATTTATATTTAAATCCTGACAATTCAGTGGCTATTTTTCTGCAGAACTTTGCTAATAAAAAGTAGATACAATCTCATTTCTCAATGTTATACATGGTAATGTTCGTGAAATTTACACAAGTGTGAATAATACAGGCAACAATGTTCCCGATATGGTTTATGAGAATCCCTCTGCAACTCAATTTCTCATAATGGATATAAGTCTTCCACTTATTTTAACTTCCAGAAATTATACTTGCTAAAGGTAATCCACAGATGATGCATTATTAAGTAATCTAATCCTCTACCAAGTGATGAAAAATTCAACTGTCTTTGCAAATCATTGCAAATCATTGCTATTATTTTTATATGTGAAAGCTTCACAAAAGGGCAGCCTATAGCCTTATGATTCAACTATAACTCCCAATCTCAAATTAAATGCGTTTCCATTACCACTTAATCTATGACCCTTTCTAACACTACGTCGTGGGTAAACGAGAAAAAAAAGGAACCCAAAAACATAGAAGAATTTTACCTATTACCATGAACAGAAACAAAACACCAACTGAAAAAATATATATTGGTTCTCGTACTAATCTAACAGAAAATATATCAAGTAAGAATAATTAAAATTTCGTTTCGGCATTATCATTGAGAACGAAAAATGTTATTATAATTTACCTGAGCAGAATTTTTAGTAAACAAAAAAGTTATCACCTTTATATCAACAACATTTTGTCTTAAGAATAAAAAACGAAAAATATAAAAGAATTATTACGATTTTATAAAAAAAAAAACTGTGAATCCAATCAATCAAATAACTCAAAACTAGAAGTAAAAGAATAATAAAAAGTTGCCCCAACCTTAGCGAAGTCAGTCATGGACGACTCCGTAGTTGAAAGCAGAAATAGCACCGGGGTTCCAGAATTGGGCAATTATTAAACGAGAAGTTCACACGGTCAAACCATATATCAATTTTTCATGTCGGTCTTCAATTCAAAGAACCCACGACGAGATTTCAAAGAAGAACAAAGAGAACCTCCTCCTTGCCTCCTTCCTCTAATTTCTCGCCAGAAGAAAGAGAAAAACAGACCATAGGCGATCGATGAAAATTTCCCCTTTCAGTTTAGTATGTACTTTCGATCGCATGTATCTAGCACATGATTCGTAATACTTTTTCTATTATTTTATAATAAAGATTAAAGATTTTATTTAAGATGCCATCAAGTATTTTATATTAAAAGATTTATACTAACTTTTTATGATAAAATTTTAACTATTTAATATTTTTTATAATAAAATATCATATTAAAAAATCTTTTTTACCATTTTCTTATTTTCCAGTTTAATAAAATATTTAAAAAATAATATTATTTTATTTAAAATATTAATAAAAAATATTTTTTATCATTTCTTTACAAAATCAAAAGATTAAATTATATTTTTTTATAAGAAAGATCTCATTAACTTACTTAATGTAAGGAAACGATGTGATATTTTTTTATTTAAACATAAATAAAAAATAAAAAAGATATAAAGTTTATTTTTGTAAATACATCAAAATAAAAAAAATCATCTAATACCTTTATTTCATTATTTATGAGAAAATATTCTTAAATTTTCTTGTTCCATTTACATTCTTCTTTATCTTAATGTTTGTACACATCAACTAATACAATTATTCTCAGTAAAACTTTAAAAAGAAATATTTAAATATAAATTTTGTTATAATATATAAAAAAAATTCAATCAATTGATTTTTTTATAATTAGCGTCATTTCTTTACTATTTATATCTTCAATGGATATTAAAATGTACCATATTGGCTCCAATAAATGCCAAAATTAGCTTTATATTAACTTCATCGTCTTTATCTTACCCTTATGAAAAACATTATCTTCATCAAAATCCTCCAATAAAGTCTCAGTTATATAGATATAGATTGAGATATTCTTTATATTAACTTCATCATCTTTATCTTACCCTTGATGAAAAACATCATTTTCATCAAAAACCTCAAATAAAGTCTCAGTTATATAGATATAAATTGAGATATCTTATTTCATATTATGTCTCATTTAGTGTTTTTAATGAATTTATGGTATAATATTGTATCATTTTATTTAAATATTATTTCATCTTATTTAGATTATAGTCATAATGAGTCAAATTTTAAATATATGTTGTATCACTTTTTATTAAACTTACATTATAAATTATTATTTATTTTTTTATTATTACTTGTCTTGTTTAGACTCATTAGAAACAAATAAAATATCCCAATTAATATTATTTTATTATCATCTCATCTCATTAAAATTAAGTAAAATAAGATAAAATATATTTTAAAAATTAATAAATTATAACGTGAATTTAATTTTTATATTATTTCAATTTATATCCTACTTAATTATAGCTTGAAAGATAAAAGTTTAAAAAGGATAAGGGCAAATGGATTTTGTAATTTATAAACAACCAAGCTAAATAAAATATATAGAGAGAGAAAGGATAACAAAGATAATAATCTATAAAGGCCATCATGCAAGGGAACAAAGTTCGGCCATGGTTTCCACTTTCCAAAACGGGTTTCCAAGACAAGCTAAGGTTATAAAATTGAGTGGTATTTTATTGAAAAACACATCTATATTCTATACATGCATAATTAATTATCTTAATTAAATTAATAAAAATATGATGATTAATATTTTTTTTATTTTTTTATAAGGATTGATTTTATGTATCATATAAATTAAATACTTAAAGATACAATAATTATAGTTATTAGATTTTTAATACAATAACTTCGACTTTAATATCATATTAAAAATTATTAGTAATCAATTCTTCTAAAAGTTTAAACTTATAAAAAAATAATTACTAATATTTTATATATTTATCATTTTTTAATAAATTAGAGTTCATTGAATATTTTGTTAATGAGCAAATAGCATCTAGATTGAGGTGACAATTCTTACGGATTTCATGAAGTTGAGTTAGCATGAATTAGACTAAATTAAATTGATCAAATCTTAATTCAAATCAAATTTAATTTGAGTCATACAAAATGAGCCCGAACACAAATCAAATAAGAATGAGTTAATTCAAACCAACCCAAATTGGTTCGAATTGTTAATTGCATACTTTTCAATTAATTTGAAAGTTTTTTATTTAGTTACAGATCTAATTAATTAGAGGGAGTAAATAGATAATCAGTAAAGTAACATCTAATTAAAATTTTACAGAATGGTTAAGCATGCAATTACATATAAATAAAATTATGCAAAAATATAAAGATAACACATAAGATTTTTAAGTGAAAATAACTTAGGTCACACCAATGACTTAAGAAAAAAAACCATTGGTTCATCGAACCACCTAACTATCCAATTACAAGTTTATGACTCAAACTACCTACCAAGATAATATCCTCAAATAATCTACTTACAAGTCGTTGCTTTTATTATAGTCTTTATAAGAAAGGTATTCGGATATGGACTAACGTTCCAATAACTTGAGTCACACAAGTAGTCAAACTCGTTCAACTAGTACCTAAAAGATTAGCACAATAACACAAGTACAAATATGTGTTATAGTATATTCATAATAAATAATTCTGATTAGATGATTTAATAAATCAGCAGATAAAACAAAATCAACTAGAAATCCTAAAATAATCAATTTAAAGTACAATATCATAAATATTGTAAGCTTGTTAATTCATAAAATACAATCACAAATGTTTGACAAATTAATTCAATGAAAAATTCTACTTGAAATTCTTGTACAAAATAATGAGAAAGGTATTAAGATATAGAAAAGAATGTTTGAATATGGTCGACAAATTGCAAGCCAATAGTAAGATTAAATAGCATAAGTAAAAATTCTAGGTCAAAGGTTAATTACAAACTACCCTTAAAAGTATTTATAAGAGCTTAAAATATAAGGATAATATAGTAAAGATATTAATTAGTTAGAGTAAAAATTAGGTCAAACTTGAAAACTTGGCTGCTTGATCGATCTAAACTTAGCTCGATCGATCCAGTATAGCCACTCAATCGATCTAATCAAGCTCGATCAATTGACTATGAATAGTTCAATCAATTTAGTGAAAACATTAATAAACTTATAAATAAGTGGATTGATCTAGTGTTTGATTAATCGAGTTAATGCTTCAATTGATCTAGGCATATTAAAAATTAATTCAATAAGTTTTAATAAAGCTCAATTGATCTAGTTACCACTCAATTGATCGAGTGATCTATTCGAACAATGTTCATATGTATCTAATATGAAATCTAATGTGCATAGGAATAAAGATATAATTGAGATGTGATCATTCATGCTCGATAGTTTCTTCAGCACGAAAGTATTCTTGAAGAGCATACTTAGAAACTAATATTACATACAAATGTTTTGTTCGCGAATATATCCAATGTTCAAAAACCTTACAATCTCCATATATTTATGTAACAAAACCTCTCTTTCACTACAAAAGGCTTATAGAAAAAATTATATAATAGAATTATCCTATGATTCGATGAACCATCTTCGCTTGAATCTTGACACCTTTATTTACATTGAAAAACAAAAACACCAACAAAAAAATAACTTGTTTCAAAGGACTCATTGTTCATAATAGTTCAATGTATCTAATAATAGAAAAATAAATAATATTCAAAAGAGGATTAAACAAAGTATAGAAATTAAAAAAAAACTCTCCCTATGTGAAATATCCCAAAAAAATTCAAAAATAAAAATCTAACTCTTAAATTAACTATCTCACTTTTTTGATGTTTCAATTAAAGTTCCCAAATTGTTATACCAATTTTTATATCTTTCTTTTTTTGTCATACAAATAAACAAACACAAATCAGAGATAAAAATAGATAGATTAATCAAATGTAAAGTATATTGAATTATATAATTTTTTTCACATTACAAAAAATTTCAATTACACTTTAAAATATGAAAAACAACAAATTATATTTATCCAAACATGCTTATAAAATATGACAAAATATCAAAATATCATAAAAATAAATCCTTGTCCTAAAGAAGGAAACCAAGAGTGTGAATAGATGTCCTTAATCATGGAGAACGTTGCTTCTTGACATTCATTCATAATAGTCATTTGATGTTCCAATGTTCCTATTCTCACATGCATCTTGTTTTCAAATAAGTCATGACGTGAAAGTTCAAAAATATGTATATTTTTAATTTTTTCATCCCCAAAAATATCATCTATAATGACTATTGCCCTACTAGTACCAACATCAGTGGGCCTCTCTCTTTGAATTTTGAGAAGATGATTATGATATGATTGACTTTTCAATGTCACCCATAAAGTGAATAGTATCAAAATCCCTTATTTGTGGCACACCCACAACTAGTATCATTTAGGTGATGAGACATCTATATTGAAGATTGATACTCGGGTTAATGATATAAGATTGGTTTATGATATTGTCCTAAATTATTGAACCTACATTGAATGCAATTTCTTTTCCAATGTAATATAATAACTTTGCATATAGGTGACCAATCTCGGTGAGTGCTTTGAAGGTATCAAGTTAGCACACACCATTTTTTTCAACACCCGATAGAAATGAGTGAACCCATCTGAGATAAATAACTATTTGGTATGAAAACCAACATTAGGTGAACCCAAAAGTTAAGTTAATAGATTTTTAGTAGAAATGTTGTTCCGTTATCATTTAAAACCAAAATCCCTAACGTTTGTGATGGGCAATTTTATTTTTATTTTTTGAGCCGAGATGTCAATAATTTTGTTTTGTACAAAATCTTTGTAGCTCATAGGCATTGGGTTACAAATTTTGGGGCCAATATTTTTATATAATTTATGGATTAGAGATAAGTAACATAATTTGATTAGTGTAAACAGTAAATGCCAACCTAGAGCCTCAATGGCTCAAGTAATTCCTAATTCATGAAATTCTATCCAGAGAGTCCCATGTTATAATAAAATTGGATGTCAAGAGAAAGTAATGTTATACCTCAATTCAAATCCATCGTTCCATCATTGGGAGGAATGTGGGACTGGAGCACTGTGAGGTAATTCACGACATTTGGTAGCCATTATGCAAAATCAAGATAAGGAAATTGTTGTTGGGGAAGGGTTGCAAAAATAAGCTCAAAAAGGGTGTTTATGAGATGAGAAAATGAGAAAAAAAATATAGAAAATGAAGTTGTGATGATTTCTACCAAAAAATGTGTTTTTTGTAGAGATCGATGCATGCAAATAGAATAGAAATCAATTCTAAGTGTTTTAGGGACAAAAATAAGTGAATTTAGTGTGATTTTGAGTAAAGATAAAAAAAAAAGGATCTAGAAGGGGGTTAGGGCTCGTATGGGACTGAGGAAAAAGGAAGAATGTATTTAAACTGAACCCATTCTATTGATTGAGATTAATTTCAATCAATCGATATTCATAAATCGATCGATCTAGTTCATCCTCGATTGATCATCATAAACCTATAAAATTTTAAAACTTTCCCTAAGTCCTATACTAACTCAAAAATTTCAAATAAACACCCATAATCATAAAGACAAATATAAAATACTTCTTTTTTAATTTATCTAGGTAGTAGATTTATTTAGAAATGAAACACACTCAAATAATCATTTTTGAAATAAAGTTTATTCTTCAATAAGATTAAATTGTTTATTATATGTTTGAGTATTCCAATAAATTACACATGCATTTTCCACTGCACATGGTGACATATCAACAATAACACAAAGTATGAAAAATATTATAACTAAAATGGTATGTCAATTTGTCTATTCATAATTAGTTATGAGAGATTTAAAGAAGAAAGAATTACAATTAAATTCAAAATTTTACTACATAAAACTTTACTAACTAAGAGAGCTCAGTAAACTTGTTTTTGTATTCATCTCTTGTATTATTATTACTTTTTGTGGAATGATTGGTTATTTATTTTTCTTTTTACATAAACATGTGTTTGATGACTATATAAATGATTTTTCATAAACATTTATTTATTTCTCTTTTTTGTGTGTATATAAATGATTTTGTACTTTCCTTTTCTATTAATTTTTGAAATATGCATGAGAAAAAAACCTAGTATGATGACTTTCACACTAGTTGTGAGGTAGCTCTTTCCGTTCATTGTAGTAACTTCACATATCATAGTAGGTAGTAATATCAAAACTAAGTGTCTCTCTATAATAAAATTTTATAAAGTGAAGGAGAGAGCTCAAACACAATTGTAACAGTTAAGATTGTCGGAGTCCATAGATACTCACATAATTAATTATAAATTTCAAGGATGACATACAATTGTGTCCAGTGAATGTGTAAATGATTTCTTGTTAACATCAATCACCAGATGTATGAAAATATAAATACACAAAACAAGATAATCAATTACACAATGAATAATCAATCGAGTTGTAAAAAATATATGTGATGAAGAAAGGTTTAAGGGTTTTACAAACTCAATTGTTTTTGAAGACGATGTTGTAGAATTCTCATTTACATAGCATAGTCATCTCTTGTCTCCAAAAAGTTTTTCATAGTCAAGAACTTTGTTCAACTTTTTAGCTCCAATTGTTAATCTCTTCACAACTTTCTTTGATTGTTCAAGTTCTTGCATCAAATTCTTTTTTCCTATTCTAAACTGTAAGACTTAAATTCAAAATATTAGAATGTTCAGGCATATTAAAATTATCGTTTTTTAGTACTAATGAATTTATTTTATAAGATTTCAATTTTTCATTGAGTTTAGTTACTTCTACAAGAAACTTATCTTGATCTCATTTGCATATTATGAACTTTCTGAACACATCATCAATACTACTAACATTAAAATATTTAAGTAAAAATTTAGAGTCATTTTTCTCATTATCTAAATCAATATTAGATTTACTATAGTATCCACCAACTTTTACAGCAAATTCTAGGAAATTGGTGTCATTATTTTCTGGTTCAACTAGATTGACGTTATCACTTTTAGAGTTAGTAAGTGTGGTATTGAAGGATCTCCTTCTCATTATCTGAATCAATATTAGATTTACTATAGTATCCACCAACTTTTACAGCAAATTCTAGGAAATTGGTGTCATTATTTTCTGGTTCAACTAGATTGACGTTATCACTTTTAGAGTTAGTAAGTGTGGTATTGAAGGATCTCCCAATGTTGTTCTTTTTTGTACATTCAACTACAAAGTGACCAAAACTCATACATTCAAAACATTGAGATCCAATGGGTTTAGGTTTCTTACCATAACAAATCACATATTTGAGTTTTCTTATATTCTAAAAAATTTGACAATTTGGTTGACCATTGTTTTGAGGATTCTTTCTGTTGAAAATTATGTTCAGTCTTTTGGTCAAGATTGCTAGTTTTGCATCTTCGTTGTCACCTTTTTCATTCGTAGCAGTTTTGAAAGCAACACCTTTGTTCTTTGTGGAAGGATGAAAACTCATCTCAAAAGTGATAATTGAACCAACAAGCATGTAATCATGTGTAAATAAAGTAATGCATAAATATAAATATCAACACATGAAATTTTTAGGTAGAAACAACCTAGATCATACCAATAACCTAACATAAAGCTCATCGGTCTACCAGACTACCTAATTATTAACTATGAAAAATAAGGTCCAATTACAAGGTTAGGACTCAAACTATCCACTAAGGTAATGCACTTAAGTAATCTACATACAAAATTATCCTTAAAAGTATTTAGAAGAGCTTAAAAATATAAGAGAAATATAGTAAAAATTAGGTTAAACTTAAAAACCTGACCACTTGATTGATCCAGACTTAGATCGATCGATAAAGTATAATTGCTCGATCGATCGAATACAAACAGTTCGATCAATCTAGTTAAATCTTAATCGATTTAGTGAAAGTATTAATTAATTTATAAATAAGTGGATCCTTCTAGTCATTAATCTCCATCAATTATACCAATATAGGATCAAAGCAGCCTTCGTTACATTTATCGTAACTCAACCCATCAATGGTCACATATGTCGATACAATTAAATGACATGGATTATGATATGGATATGTAGCATGAAAATTTTATGCAATGTGATCTTAACATACTTATTTCTAACTGGTCAAACCTTAAACCTTAGTGAGATCAAGCCATATCAAAATCAAAATATAAATAAACAAGAAATTTATTTACGTAGAAAATAACCTCCAAATATTCATAAACTGAAATATCCTCAAATGACTTCCATATGAGTAGTATGCTCATGAAATATTTTAGGTGGCAATCCCTTAGTAAGCGAGTCTGTAATCATAAAGTTTGTAACAATTTGTTCTATAGACACTTGTATACTTTGAACTTTTTCCTTAACAATCAGGAGTTTGATCTATATATGCTTTAAAATTCATCGAGCTCATGTTGTTAGTTGAATACATCACTAGTGATTTATTGTCACAAAATAACTTAAGTGGTCTTTTTTTTACCATTTACTATACATAACCATGTGAAAAAAATTCACAACCCTATTATATGATTGAATGCATCATAACATGTTATGAATTCTATCGCCTTGGTCGAAGAGGCTATAATAAGAAACTATTTAGCACTATTCCATGAGATAGCACCCCTAGTTAGTAGGTAGACACATCTTAACGTAGGTTTCATGCTATCTTAGCATCCAACAAAATCAGAGTTAGTATACCCAATAATCTTAAGTTGATTTGACTTTCGATATGTGAGCATGTAGTCTTTTGTTCTTTGTAAGTATCGCAAAACTCATTTTGCCACCTTACAATGGTCTAATCTTGGGTTGCTTAAATATCCACCCAAAATTCTAACAATGTACATAATATCTAGATGCGTACATACCTGAGCATATATCAGACTCTTTATCACTAACGTATAATGAATCTTGTGAATTTCCTTTTCCTCAAAATCATTCTTAAGTCATTGATTGAGACTAAATTTATCTCTCTTAGTAATAAGAGTATTACATGGTTTGTAATTTTACATCTAATGTCTATTGAGAACCTTTTCAATATAGTTATAGTGATAATCCTAAAATACTCTGAGAGGGATTTCAGAATATTTAGATGTCTAATACAAAAGATGAGTCATCAAGATCTTTTATCTTAAAATTCTTAGCTATAAATATTTTGGTTTCGTGCCATGAGCCTATATCATTGTTGGCAAACAAAATTTCATCGACATATAAAGCCAGAAAAATATGCTTGCTCTCTTATAACTTACGTGATATATAATTATTGTCCAAATTCATCTCAAAACTAAACGAGATGATCACTTTATGAATTTGAAATACCATTGTCAAGATTATTATTTAAACCCATATATGGATTTCTTAAGTTTATCAACCATATTATTTGGGTTTCTCAATACAATTTTTTTTTGGTTGCATATTATAGATCATTTCATCAATGTCACCATTATGAAAAGTAGTCTTTATATCCATATGATATAACTCAAGATTAAAATGCCCTACTAATGTCATTATAAACCTAAAAAAGTCTTTCAAAGAAACCAACGAGAAAGTCTCTTTATAATTGATGTCTTCTTTCTGTATAAATCTTGTGCGATAAGATGAACCTTATATCTTTCTACATCGCCTTTTGAATCCCTCTTAGTTTTAAATATCCATTTACATTCAATGGGATTTGCACCTTTTAGAAATGGAATAAGATCTCACACATAATTTTCCTTCATGGACTTAATCTCCCCATTCATGTCATTAATCCATTTTAAAGCGTTAGGACTTTCCATGACTTGTAAGTTTATTGGATCTTCTTCTATCACTCTAATATGAAACTCATACTCTTGGACAAATACAATGTATTCATTTGGAACTGCAATTCTCCTTTACTTAGTGGATTTCCTTAATTACATGAGTTCTTGAGGTGATAAAGTTTGTTCTTCTGTAACAATTTCTTGAATGAGAGGTTCTTCAAGATTGTCTTGATTTGTTGTGTCTTGATCAAAGCTAGGAATATGATCCTAATTAATGTCAATAATACATACATGAATATCAACACATTCCTCTTTAAATAAAAAAATGTATCTCCCTCTACAAACTCGACATCCTCAAAGAATTGAGCATTTCCTAACTCAAAGAAGAATTAGATGTGAGATCATTAAACTTTATTGTCTGGATTTTTAAAAATATCTAATAAAGTAGAAACTCACCGTCCTTAAGTCCAGTTTCTTTTCATTAAGCCTATAAGGTTTTGTCTCAACTGAACTTCCCCAGATATACAAGTGCTTTATAGGCTTCTTGCATGTCCAAAATTCATAAGGGGTTTTAGCTGTTGCTTTAGTTAGAACCCTATTAAGGATATATGCTGCAGTCTTAAACACTTCTCTCGAGAGTGAATCTAGTAAGGTAGAATGAAAAATCGTACTCCTGACCATGTCCTTAAATGATGTGTTTTGTCTTTTATCAACCTATTCAAAGTAGGCAAACTAGCATAGTGTAATGAGGGACGATGCCACATTCCTCTAAGAACTTAGTAAATGGCTCTAAATGTTGTTCACCTGAACTGTCATATCTATCATAGTACTTAGGGCTATTCATCGGATCGAAACCGCTACTTTTATACTCATCCGATCTGATCCGACCATCTTCTCAGATTGAAACATCTTGATCCGCAACCGATTCGATCACCTTTCACATCCACTCAATCCGATCTGTAAACTATTCGGATGACATCCGATCAATCCGACCAATAAACTTAATTAACTCTATTTTTTGTATTTTTAAATTTTCACATAAATCATAACATAAAATTATTTGACTTAAAAAAACATTAAAAAATCAAATAAATATATATTAATTATATACATATATATAATTAATTTCGGTCGGATCGGATCGGATGAATGGTAGTGAAATCTGCCATCCGATCCGACCATCAGATTGGATCGGATCGGATGATCGGATTTTTTGCACACCTCTAATAGTACTTACCACTATGATCAAATTTGACGCTTTTGATCATTTTGCTAAGTTGGTTTTCAATGTTAACTTTATAATTTTTGAACACATCCAATGATTACGACTTTTTATGAATGAGAAATAAATAGCCATGTTTTAAAAAATTGTTTATGAATATAGAAAATATTGTTGACTATTCCAAACAATTGTAAAGAATGGTTCATCAATGTCTATATGTATAAAATCTAAGACTTCTAAAGTCCTATTGGCTTTAAATCTTCTTTTGTTGATTTGTTTCCCCTATATACAATTAATGTAACCATCAAAATCTATAAAATCTAAGGGGTCTAAAGTTTTTTCATACACAAGTCATTCTATTCTCTATTTGGAAATATGACTTAATATTTTGTGTCATAGCATAGTCGAATTTTCACTTATCAATTTTATTTTAATGTTATGTACTAATTACAACTTCCTTATCCCTCTTTCTTTTCTTTTCCTTGTACTTAGAGATTGAGGTCATATGAGCACTCTATGTCTTATCTTGCTTTTGTCTTTCCTCTTACAAAATACAATGTGAGATGAGATCATTTAGAGACTAAGTCTCTTTCTATCAATTGTAGCTCACTTAAGTTCGGAAGGGATATCAAAACCAGGTGCACCAACAAGTCTTCAGAGAATTCTAGCTTAAGTTCTCTCAATTTGGAAGCAAGATGAGACATTTCCATGATGTACTTCTTGATATTGCTTTTGCCCTTATACCTTAATGAAATTAGACTTGTCAAGAGCATACTTATTTAAGCCTTTTTGTTCTTAATAAACATTTTTTCAATATTCGCAAGGAAATCCTTAGAAATAGTTATCTTTTCAAAAAATTTGCAATTGAATGCATTCATAATGGCTTTCTTCATGACCATCATACACATGCGACTTAATCTTTCACACTTTTCTTTTATTTTCATCAGAAGTACTCTTATCTGTAAAAAGTGCAGGAGAATCTGCTTTTATTGCAAGTTTCAAATCCATGATTCCAAGAACTATCAATAGTTTGTCTTACCATAACTTGAATTTGATGCCATTTAACATAGAAATAAAGTTTACATTGTAATAATATTAGCATCATTATTCATAGTTGCTTCCATAAAACAATAAAAAAACAAATCAAATTTATATAACTCTTTAAACCAAAATAAAAAATTCAAACAAAGGTAAATCTCATCTTAAGATACTAGACACTCCATTAATATTTTATATTTAGATAAAAATATTGAGTTATAAGTAATATCTTGGTGTAATAATCAAGCACTAACAATAAGAACATATTAAACAATAAATCTTCATTTGGATCGAATTATTGTGCATGTATAAAAACCAAATAATCATCACACATTATTATCAAATGTGTACATGCAATTTTGTTAAAATATTAACCTTCCTTTGAACCTATCAACATTCACATAAGTTACATAAACACAATTATTTGTATCAAAAAAATATTTTTTTGATCAAAGTATCGACGTTGATCAATACCGATCAACGATTAATTCGTACAAGATCAAATTTTATTGAGTCATGAAACTCATATCTATATTTTGACTTATAAACTTAAATTCATATATTTAAAAAAACAAAAAAATCTTTGAAAAAATTCAATCCAATATATTATAGAAAAATCACGAATAAAACCTTAGGTATAATTAACCCTTTTTTTTTATACAACAATCAAAATTTTAGTTACAACTTAAAAGAAAACCCTAATTACAATATTAAAAAACCCGTAATTAAAAAAGACAAATTTAATTACTTGGCTGCTGCTCACAGCCGCCAACTGCTGTAATTTTTTTTTAATAAATACAAAATCTTATTTGAATTATCAGAACGAAAATCTAATTAATATATCAAGCTATCTATAATTGGCCGCCATAGCAATACTACTACCAAGTACCAACTAGCTGGTAGAAGAAAAAAAAAAACGTGTAGGAAAGTTTTACAAGAGACAAGAGGAGACCATAGAATAATTAAAAAACTAATTAGTTTTCTCTTTTCATAATTGAATGCAACGTGACTGCCGTTGCCTTTTTTTTTAATTCATAATAAATAGTAAAATAAAAAATAAAAACTTTATCAAATTTGTATTTTTTTTTCCAACATAAACAACATGAAAATAGCTTTTTAAGGTGTTTTTAATGTTCACACATCAATTATTTTTATAAAATCTAAAATTAAATAATATTAATTATAAATTAAATTTATATCCATAATTTTAAAAGACATTCATAATTATTTTTAAATCTGATAATTTTAAAATTAAAATTATTAAATTTAAAAACATCAAACAATATCATATATTAAATATAGATTCGATTCTTAATAATTCAAATTACAATTGGATCTAATACTACTTACAAGAATAAAAATAATATTTGATGAAAACTATCACTTAAATAAATAACTTAAGAATATTTATATTATCTAATCAAAAATCAAAGATAAATATAAATAAATATATTTAAATTTATAATTATTAATTAATTTCGTAATTTTATAATTTATTTTCCAAATATACAAATATTTTTTAAATAATTTTTTAATTTTTTTTGAACTTTTTTAACGATGGAATATTAGACGAGACAAAAAAAAAACTTAAAATCATGAAATCCAAACCACTATATATATATATAATTAATAATTACATATTTATTTTAATTTATCATTAAATTAAATATTATCTTTAAATTTTTACATATTAAAAATCAACATTGAATTAGATATATTAAAATTAAATTATTTAAACCTTAGATATTTTTAAATAGACTTATATGATAGTTTAATCAACATTGAATTAGATATATTAAAATTAAATTATTTAAACCTTAGATATTTTTAAATAGACTTATATGATAGTTTACCGCATATAATTTTTACATATAAATCTAACATTAAATTAAATATCTATTGTATACATTTAAAGATAATAATTTTTAGGTATAAATCTAACATTAAATTAAATATCCACCGTATACATTTAACAAGAAAAATTTGATAAAATAAATTAATTTAATTTAATTGATAATTTAAATTGTCATATATTTTTTAAATGTTATAGCTTGAGTTTCTTAATTTTAAAATATACAAATATAAATATAAGTTGAATGTAAACGAGGACAGAGAATTCCTTCAACTCACTAATGGACAGGAGTTGTTGAAGTAACCGACTCATTCATTCAAATACTTAGTAAATATAACAACTATTTTTATTGGTCTGAGCCAATGATACGGGAGTTATTTTACATCCATCTTCCTTTATATTTCCTTTTTTTACCTTTTTATTTAAACGACAGGGACGAAGATCAATCCTAAAATTTAAGGAATTTTTTTATTTTAGGATTAAAATAATCATATTTTATCTTTGTTAAAAATATTCCTTTTTTTACATAATATAAATATAATATTTTTAAATTTTTAACATTTAATATATTTTTTTATAGTTAATAGAATTATAATATCTTAAATAATAATTAGTATTTTTTTATATTTTTAACATAATTAATATGAATAAATATGATAATTCCCCCTTCATTTTTCTGTAATATTAGACCACTAGATTAGGGATTTATCAACTTTCTTTCTTTCTTTCTTTCTTTCCGACGATGATTGTTAATGGTCGACAAGAGTATCAATCACCTGCCGATCGGGATCTTTTTCCTATTGACAACAATAGTAGAAATTGAGTCGAGGTTGTGAGTCCGAATTCGAAATCGAAGGTGACTCCCCCGGTGGAACGTCAGGTGAAGAAGATTTCATCGTCTCCAGGGACGGTGGAGATGTAGCATCTTCTTCTTGCCGTAAGTCTCCTTTGCCGTTTGATCTCAATTTTTTCGCCGTTGGATGTGGTCGATTTTGTTGACGACTGTTATGATCTAATCTACAGTTCTTTTTCTCTGATTATGACGATCACGACGGTCAATTTTTTAAATTGTCTCCGTTTGTTCTTAATGAATTTCTATTTTTTTTTAAATAGGATGAATTATAAAATTGATATATTAATTTTATTACTTTTAATATTATAGTCTTTTAATGAATTTTTTATAATTTTTTTCCACTTATTTTTTATATTTAATATAAATTTAAAATTGTAACTAAATTAGAGTAATTAGATTTTTTTTTAAAAATTATTTTTAAAATTATATAACCAAATTTTAATATATTTATTTCACTGTATTTAAATTTAAAATAAAATTTATTAAATATTAAAAGTACATTAAAGGAAAATTACACATTTTTTTAAAGTGTTAAAAGTGATAAATATTAAAGTTGATTGTAATCTATGTGTTTCTTATATTCTTTAGTGCATTTTTTTTTCAAATGTCCAATGCATTTTAAAATTTTCTTTCTTTCATTAATGATTGATTTTTTGTAGCTGTTGGTTCTCTATTTTTATTACCAATGACTTGTTAAACTTGGGTTGGTAGTAACTCCTTTTCATCTTTTTTTTTTTTTTAAATCTCATACTTGACAAATTGTTTATTTTAAGAGAAGAGTTCTAATAGTTACTTACTTTAAATCATTTGATTCGTTTAAATTTAAAGTTTAAAATAAATTTAAAGTACAAATAAATTTTGAATATTTTTTAAATTAAATTTATCATATAACTTATACATAAATTCATTAATAAGAGTAATATTGTCTTTAGTTAGAAGGAATAGAAATGAATCAGAATTGATTTCTTTCATTTGTGTGTTTGTTTAGGTTGAAAAATGAGTTAAGAATAAAATTGATTCTTAAAAAAGAAGGAATTAGAATTCTTTCTCCCCTTTAATAATCATAATTCTATTCTCATCTCAATTTTTTTTCCAATTTTACTCCACCCCAAATATAAATGTAAACTCAAATCCCAAAATCCAAAATCTTAAATCTCAAAACCCTAAACCCTAAATCTTAAATCTCAAAACCTAAAACCCTAAATCTTAAATCCCAAAACCTAAAATCCTAAATCCTAAATCCTAAATCCTAAATCCTAAATCCTAAATCCTTAAACCCTAAACCTTAAATCTCAAATCCCTAAACCCTAAACCTTAAATCCCAAAACATTAAACCCTAAAATCCTAAACCCTAAACCTCAAATCCCAAATCCCTAAACCCTAAATCCAAAATCTCAAATGCTAAAACTCTAAACCCTATTTAGAAAAATAATAATTTTAAGTAATAATTATTTAGAAAAATAATTATTTCAATAATATATTTTGTCTGACAAAAAAATAAAAATTAAATAATATTATTTAAATTTTACTGAATATAAGGATATTAATGTAATTTATAGTTTTTTTCCATTTCATTCCAGTGGCAAACCAAACATTGTAATAATGATTCCTTCTTTGATTATTGTTTGAAAAGAATTTAGGTATCTGACTTTAGTAATTTTAGTGAGAAGCAAGAAATAACATAATTGAATATATCTCATGTATTCTACTCATTTAAAGGGTATATATGTGTATCTTTATGTACATAGTAAGGTGCGTATTAAGCGACATGGATAGCACAAACTAGTTTACAAAAATCATATCGTTATAAGCATTTATAAACAAGGGGCAGTGTTTATATGCATGTCGTTCATGAAGGACTATCTTGATCACCTCGAGATATCATAGTTTCATTAGATTTTGACATCCAATACCTCGCTATTTGATGATGAGGTACTTTTGTCGACTGAGTTTGTATGTTTTACCAAGTTCGTTGGGCATAAGCCTTTTGTTGAGCCAGTCTTATGTCCAAGTTTTACCCTAACGGGGTACCTACACTTATTAGGTTGTATGTTCGTTACATATTTAATACAAAACATTAACTCCTCCATTCTCTTTGATTTGAGAAGTCGAGAATAATCTGGTCGCATATTTCTCGTATAAATAACGGCCACTCAAATAATGCAAATTTATACTATGTTTTACGATATTATTTTTATTTTTTAAGACTTTTCAAGTTATCATTTTTCCTTTATAAATAGTAGGAGAATTTACTTTTACCTTTTACCTATTTTTAACTAAGTTATTATATTCAGAGGATTTCAACCCGTTGATTACTCAGAGGTCGTTTTATTCTTCAATAAGGTCGCTCAAAAATTATTTGATAGTCATCTCAGCTCGTTTATTTAATGTCGTTTGCTGGGATTCAAGTTACTGCTATATCATTTACTCCTTGATTTTGATATGAACTTCTCATTTTAGGTAATTATTTATCCTCTTTCTTAATGTCGCATAGAGGAAAAGAAGTGAGGTCTTCAAAGGGAGATCTTTCCAAAAATATTTCTCCCAGTATTCCCTCGAGGTCGTTACCAACCAAACGACCTGAAATGACAGGGAGTAGTGACAATAGGCCATCCCTAAGGATTGTTAAGGAAGTGATTCTTGCTCTTCCTGCTTCCTCGGGATCCAAAATGGTGTCTATCTTATCCTCACGGGGTTCAATTCTTGTTATCAGGATTCCCGTGTCCACATCTACCAAGGTACCTTGCCCAAAAAAAGGGGAAATAAGGGCAAACCTACATATAGAACCAAAGATAAACATCAAATTGAAAAGATGTTGAGTGTCTTATCCGTTAAAGATTTGGAAGAAATTAGACAAACATATGACATTCCAGCCCATGTAGGGTTAATGCCAGTACCTCCTCATTTATGTGATGTTGAGGATCCACCACCGGGGTGGTGGGTGATACATTTAGTGGCCTTTAAAATAGGTTTACGTTGCCCCTTTCCCAAATTGGTGGCCCGTGCTTTTAGCACTTTTGATATCAATTTTGCACAAATAAATCCAAATGGGTGGTGAACTCTTTTATGTCTTTCCGTGGTAGTTGGAGAGCATAGAATAGACCTCGAAAATGATGAATTAAGGTGTTTATATTGTTTAAAGATGAACGAGTTAGATAAAGAGAGGGCATACATATCTTGTGTTATAGGTCGTAGGTTGCATCTCAGACTGCCTGATAACAGCTCAGGTTGGAAAGATAAATATTTTTATATTATTGGGGATATTTGGGGTAACATAGTGGATTTTCCAATTCGACACACCTGAAACCTTAATTTTAACACTTCACAACCTCGGGCTAGCGAGCTCATGAGTAAACTGGATATTAATGTTAAAGAAAAAATGAGGCAGATTGAGCTACAAAATATCTCGAATGAAGGTTACTGTGATATCTTTACTATAGCTCGCTTAAAGAAGTCTGGGGTGTGGCGAGGTTACACAAACGAATATCAAGGTCATTATTTTATTATATATATATATATATATATATATATATGTTTGTATATATTTACACATTGTTGGTGAATTTTATTAATGTGTATATATATCTTACATGGATGGATTATTCACATGTTGATTTAGGAGATCTTATTGATACTTAAAGTGTACAAGAGCTGGCTCCTATTTATCCGCGTCTGGAGCGCACGACCCCTTCACCTACTTAAGAAGATTTGTTCGCGAATTTAGAGGTCGAAGCTATCCCAGAAACTGTAATTCCTTTAGCTAATTTGGATAATCTGAGTTTGATATCACCTCGTGAACCAAAAACGTCAAAAAAGAGGAAAGTTGGGGATTATACCCCTGGAATGGAGGCAATGGATATGGATGACTTTGAATTTGATAAGGTCATCTTGATGGATGCTATTGTTTTGAAGACCACTATCTATTACTTATTTTAGCATGAGGATTTTTGAATGAACAGATCTCAAAAAAGATATGTACCATCATTTTGGAACAAAAATTGAGAGAGTGCAAGTGAGAGCAGCTCGTAAGAGCGAAGTGACATGGGGAACTGATTGCAGATCGTCTGTTGGAGGTAGAAAAATGTATTAATTTCATTCCGCAACTTTGATATACAACTTTTATTATTTTTTTAACTTATGTTGTTTGTAGACGGTGTGTTTAACGAGAAAAGCTGAGCTATCATTACGGGGTTATAAACGCGAGGTATAGGCTTGTCGGTTACAAATAGCCAAATATACCGCCTATAAACAACATAAGTTAAAATAAAATAATAAAAGTTGTATATCAAAGTTGCGGAATGAAATTAATACGTTTTTTTACCTCCAACAGACGATCTGCAATCAATTCCCCATGTGTTCCCCCTTCGCTCTTATGAGCTGCTCTCACTTGCGCCCTCTCAATTTCTGTTCCAAAATGGTGGTACAGATCTCTTTTGAGATATGTTCGTTCAAAAATCCCCTCGTTAAAATAAAATAATAGGGATCTTCAAAACAATGGTATCCCTCAAGACAACATCATCAAATTCAAAGTCATCCATATCCATTGCCTCCATTCCAGGAATATAATCCCTAATTTTCCTCTTTTTTGACGTTTTTGGTTCACGAGGTGATACCAAGCTCGGATTACCCAAATTAGCTGAAGGAATTACAGTTTCTGGGGTAGCTTTGACCTCTAAATTCGCGAACAAATCTTCTTGAGTAGGTGAAGGGGTTGTGCGCTTCAGATGCGGATAGGTATGAGCCAGTTCTTGTACACCTGAAGTGTCAATAAGATCTCATAAATCAACATGTGAATAATTCATCCTTGCAAGATATATATACACATTAATAAAATTCACCAACGATGTGTAAATATATATATATATATATATATATATTAAAATAACGACCTTGATATTCGTTGGTGTAACCTCGCCACACCCCGGACTTCTTTAAACGAGCTATAGTTAAGATATCGCGATAACCTTCATTCGAGATATTTTGTAGCTCAATTCGCCTCATTTTTTTTTCTTTACTATTAATATCTAGTTTACTTATGAGCTCGCTAGCCCGAGGTTGGAAAATCCACCCTATCATCGTAAATATCCCCAGTAATATCAAAGTATTTTTCTTTCCAACCCGAGGTGCTATCATGCAGTCTGAGATGCAACATGTGGCCTATAACACAAGATATGTACGCCCTCCCTTTATCTAACCCATTCCTTTTTAAACAATATAAACACATTAATTTATCGTTTTTGAGGTCTATTATGTGCTCTCTAACTACCACGGAAAGACATAAAAGAGTTCGCCATTCGTTTGGATTTATTTGTACAAAAGTGCTCAAAGCACGGGCCACCAATTTGGGAAAGGGGCAATGTAAACCTATTTTAAAGGCCGTTAAATGTATCACCCACCACCCCGGTGGTGGATCATCAACATCACATAAATGAGGAGGTACTGGCATTAACCCTACACGGGCTGCAATGTCATATGTTTGTCTAATTTCTTCCAAATCTTTAACTGATAAGACACTCAACATCTTTTCAATTTGATGTTATCTTTGGTTCTATTTGTAGGTTTGCCCTTGTTTTCCCTTTTCTTTTTAGGTGAGGTACCTTGGTAGATGTGGACACGGGAATCCTGATAACAAGAAATGAACCCCGTGAGGATAAGGTAGACACCACTTTGGACCCCGAGGAAGTAGGAAGAGTGAGAATCCCTTCCTTAACAATCCTCGGGGAGGGCCTATTGCCACTACTCTTCGTCATTTCAGGTCGTTTGGTTGGTAACGACCTCGAGGGAATACGAGTAGGAGAAATATTTTTGGAATGATCTCACTTATTTTTCTTTATGCGACATTAAGAAAGATGATGAATAATTACCTAAAATGAGAAGTTCGTATCAAAATCAATTAGATGTCAAGACCTGATGAAGCTATGATATCCCAAGGTCGTCTTCCATGAACGACCTACATATAAACATCCTCCCCTTATTTGTAAATGCTTGTAACGATCTGATTTATGTAAACTAGTTTGTATTATCCAGGTCGCTTACTACGCACCTCGCTATGTACGTAAAGATACACATATACCCCTTAAATGAGGAGAATATAGGAGATACATTTAGTTATGTTATTTCTTACTTCTTCCTAAAAATCACTAAAGTCAGATACCTAAATTCTCTCCAAACAATTGGCACCGTCTGTGGGAATCTAAAATTTTTAATCCAACATCTGAGAACTGCTTTATTTTAAGAGAATTTACTGGTGTCGCTTTCAATTCCAGATGGATAATCCATTCATTATCCAACCAAACGACCTCGTCCCAGAGGCTATAGAACCAAACGACCTCATTCTAGAGACTCTAGAATGTGACCTTAATAATAAAACTCTTCACCCATCAAGTCGCTATCAAACCATGCCATAAGGCCCACTTCAGCTAGTGAAGAGCAATTGTCAAACTTGCATGATAATCTTTCTTATGAAGGAGATGCGATGATACGAGGACTTCAAAAACAGATTATAGAATTACAACAAGTTTTCATTGAATGTCAAAAGGATAACAAAGAATTAAGATCTCCATTAGAACGAAACACTTACTTGGACATAGCTAGTTCCCTTTTTTACACCTCGCGACCCTCTGATGGCGTGTCAACCTCTCAGAAGAGAGCATGCAACTCATACTTCAAATTCTCATCAATGTGCAGTGAGGGAACAACACTCACATATAGTTTTTGATCCTCCCATCATTGGAGAGACTTCTTACCCAAATCCTCTAACTCAAAGACCGACGATTGAGTCCATTCCACTATTCGATTCGAGTGGAGAGTTAGACAAATGGTTAAAAGAGATGGAAGAAAAAATGTGGATAAAGGTTAATGATAGATTTGCAAGACAAGAAAAGGCAAAACCTTGGGGTGATATAGAAAACGTTTGTAATCAATTATCTACGTCTCCTTTCTCTGACTTCATTGAGTTAACAGTACATCCTCCCAAATTTAGGTATCTGACTTTAGTGATTTTTAGTGAGAAGCAAGAAATAACATAACTGAATATATCTCATGTATTCTCCTCATTTAAAGGGTATATATGTATATCTTTACGTACATAGTGAGGTGTATATTAAGCGACCCAGATAGCACAAACTAGTTTACATAAATCAGATCGTTACAAGCATTTACAAACAAAGGGATGGTGTTTATATACTGGTCGTTCATGGAGAACGACCTTGATCACCTCTGGATATCATAGCTTCATCAGGTCTTGACATCCAATACCTCAATGTTTGATGACGAGGTATTTTTGTCGACTAAGTTTGTATGCTTTACCATGTTCATTGGGTGCAGGCCTTTTGTTGAATCAGTTTTATATCCTCGCTTCACCCTAGCGGGATAACTGGATTTATTAGGTCGTATGTCTGTTACATATTTAATACCAAACAATTCTAATGACCAAAACAAACAATATTGTTTTCTTTCCATTCTCATTCTAATTTTGATTTTTTTTTGAACCAAACGTAGCCTAAGAGTTATTATTTTTATCATTTAACAACAATATCAATACTTTAATATGTTATTTTCTCAACATCTTATTTATTTTTATTTTTTGTTTTATCCTCTTTTTAATATCTAATGGTCATAATTTTTTTTTATAAATAAATAATTAAAGAACTCATTTATAAGACTTGCCACCTATTTTCCTATATTTTAATATTGTGGGCTTTCGATCTCATATTTTCAATATATATATAATATATATATATATATATAGGATATCATACACCTATCAAGTCACTGTACTATATTTTTTGGCGCATTTTCTCAACAGTGAAAAAAAAACATACGAATTTGAAAACAATATATTTTAATTAAATATGTGTCTAATTATATATAATTGATTAGGAAAATAACTTATCAAACTCTGTTGAATTCGATAACTATCTTATCAGTTAAATTAAATAAATATATAATTAAAATTTAATATAATTAATCAATAAAAATTAAAGATATTTTATTATAATATGTAAAAAAATTCAATAGGCTCATAATTATCATCACTAACATATAACCTTAAAAAAAAGTCCAGCTATTCTTATCCGTATAAGAAAACTCGATCTTGAGTCAGACCATCAAAATTACTATTATTGGTAATTAATTGATCAAGTCGGCTTTATTATACTTCACTAGATCATCTCAATCAATCTAAACTAATTTTACCAATTTAACCCAATGTTGTTTTCAAACATTTTCAATCTAAAAATACCCTGTGATATATTCTTAAATTTTTCGATTATGATAATTAGATATTCAAAAGTCAAAAATCAATTAAAACTAAACTAACCCAGACATATATACTGTTAATTTTATTTTAGTTATTTCTCTTTAATTTATACAATCTTTTCCTTATTCATCGATTACTTTTTAAAAAAAGAAAAAAAAACAAAGTCATAACGTATCATCTTAATCCTTTCGAATCCTATATCTTGTCTTTTACTTGTATGTATGATTTAAATAAATATATTCAAATTAATGCATATTTCACACTATAGCCAACTTTAAAAAGCTTAAAACTCTAGTATTTCCCAATACCAATAGGGGAAGAAATAATTTGATAGATAAAACTCAAACCAACCCAAATTTTTGGTTCGATTTGAATTAATTTTACAACTCTAATTGGTTCGGTTGAGTTTTTATTTTTTAAAAACCAATTAGAATGGTCTGATTGGAATTTTAGTTCAAAATCTAGCCAACCAAGTGTGCACAAATAGACCCACTGACATCAATAAGGAAAAGTAGAAGAAACAAACAAGCTGAAAAATAGGTAACAGTATAGACCCACTGACATCAATAAGGAAAAGTAGAAGAAACAAACAAGCTGAAAAATAGGTAACAGTATAGACCCACTGACATCAATAAGGAAAAGTAGAAGAAACAAACAAGCTGAAAAATAGGTAACAGTATAATAGTCCAATCAGAACACATACGACAAATATAACCAAAACTTCACATCTCCAACATTCAGTAGCAGATTCATCAAAACAGCATATGGGTGTTCAAAACAGTATAATAGTCCATGGAAAAAACCAGAAATCTATTAGACACAAAACTTGTTGATATGATACAGGTAAAGGACCGTAAAACCAAAAATTACGAGGAAATTCCAACTAAGAAATGTAACATTCAATAATCATTTAGATCCTTCTGTTAAGAGATGAAAAAGATGAGGAAAAAGTTGTTACTGCTTACTCTCCTCAACTGCCACAGAGACTTCTCAACCGAAACTACGACTGAAATAGTTTGATTACCTTTCATTGTGATTTTGGTTTCTCAATCTTCACGTATGGCAAAAGTCCCATAAAATGATCAACCTTTGGGGCCCAACCCCGTTGCTGAGCACGGCAAAACATCAAAAAGGTGTTTGCAAAGTAGGCATTGAAACCCATTAATAGGTGCCACAACGCATGACCTTGTGGATTAATAGGCCATTGTGAAATCTGCTTGCATAATAGGCGATCAAAAAGCCCACACAGGCTCCCAAAAAAAAGGGTTACCACATAAAGCTTTGCAAGCCGCTTGGCAGACGCATCTTCTGTGTATATGTAATACTTGTAGATTCGAGGTATGCAGAGGAAACATAGAATCACATAATGGAACTTGAAGCCAATGCCAAAACGGAACACTGCATGAACCAAGGCAAAAACAGCACCATAGAGAAAGAGGAAGGTAGGCATTGTACTGCGATAGTGCCAATCTGGTGAGTATAGAATATAAATATAAAGAAGCATTTCCCAGATCATAGGAGTCTCATCGCCCTGCTGTTGCCTGGATGTCAAATATTGAAAGTACTTTTCATGATTTAGTATCAACAGTAAACAAGAAAAGGGCAATTTTAATCAAAGTTGACCTTCATCTAATAAACAGATTAACTCCATATCTAACATTATTATAACATAATAAATACATCTATATAACTGCATGTTGTATAAAAAAACTAGGCCCCAAATGCTCGTAGAAATGAACAAGTTATATCCGCTTGTCCTTTTTCAAATAAGTTACATCCGCTTTTCTTAAAGTAATAATCTTATATATATTTTTCTTTTTTAAAAAGCAAGATGGCCCTACAATACTTCTTATATGCAAAACATTTTTTAATGCAATTCCAATCACATATATAATTAGAATAAGACTTACAAACGTTGTAATGTGGCATGGTAAAGCATGCTTCCAATTGCAAGTATCATATTAGATATGTGAAGAACGCTAAACCTCTTCTCAAAACGTTGCCTTAAAGCATTTATAAGGCCTGTCAGAGCCAAAAGAACACATGGGATGTTTGATATAGTGTTGAAAAATTCTGCAATGTAAGAAGAGTAGGCATAATTCTTCTCACAACACTCAGTAGTAGATGTGACAGGACCCCAGAAGCTTGACATTGAACTCTCCATCTCCTGAGTATATGTCGGGTGTTTTCAACTAGAACTCTCACGTTGGGAAGCTGAAGAGATCACAAAGCCTGGAAAGATAATAGTATAACAATCTAACCAAATGAGGGTAGATTCACATGGTAATGAGAACATTAGGGAAAATGAATATAACAAATCAGACAAGTGAATGCATTACAAATAGCACAATTATCAATAGAAAACATCTGCATAAATGTTCAACAAAAATAACCTTGCCAATACAGTATCCAGTGAAACATTGATACATTGTTCTTCCTTTTTCACTTTTCAGTGTACTTACAAAGATGACAGAGAAGGCTCCCAACCTAAAAGATTAAATTGACACACAACCAATGCCAAACAAAATCCAGCGAATGTTGGAAGGCTTCACAGCATGCCAAAAACACCTTGCCTAGTGAGCAACTGTAACACTATCGTAAAACTCAGCAGAAACCAACACAACGAGAAAGGGTAAGACCGCAACCAAATAAGTTCAACACTTTAAGATTCAAAGATATTGCAAAAGTAGTACTGATAGAAGGTCATAAAGTTAATTCAATGAAATAATGAAAGCAACATACAGCTGCTCAAGAACAAAACATGCATATCAACACTCTTTAAGACACCCAAACAAACAATGGCTAAACCCAAACTCAAGAACCAAATGTGCTTCAACTCACAAAGGAAATTGCCAATAAGCAAGAATCATCAACAATTGTACAACAATAGTTTTAGTAACTGAAGGAAACTGAACGCCCACAATTGAATAAACGCATAATTTGGATTCTACAAGTACAGTAAAAATTATCTCTTCCACTACCGGATCCCAAAACCCAAAATCCTGTGCAAGATAAAATAGGCATCTTTTTTCTATGAATAAAGCGTAGTAATTAAAATTTAAACATAAGTTCCTAGTGAGAGCCAATCTGAACCAGTTTATTTCACGTAATTCGAGAAAGATATTGACGTATAAACCACTAAATAAATAGGAAATCCAAACACAACGATCATTAATTAGCCATCTGGGATGCTCACTAATCCGATAAAAAAGAATACAGACCAACCCTTTATTTCCAACAGATGAAAGAATACTTAGAAGAACAAACAATTCAATAGACCCCAGAAAAAGAAAAACACAGAAATTTAGAGAATCAAAAATATAATCGGAAAAACGATACAAACCGTTAGAGGTAAACCAGATCTCATTGTTTTTGCAGGGGTCGGCTCAGTCTCTCTCGGAAAATTTTCACAAATCAGAAAAAGGACGAGTAGCTTAGGGTGCAAGAGGCTGAGAATCTTTTTGGGGTTCGAGGCACAGTAACAGATGGATTAAACTGGTTTATACGAAGGGTGAAATATCAATTACTATAAATATAATATATAAAATTAATAATTATAAATATCAATACTTACAGTAAAATATTAATAATTATAAATATAATATATATTTGTAAATTTTTATAATTTTTATTTTAAAAATAAAATGAAATTGAAAACCTTTATAATTATATTATATTTATAATATACAATAAACATACATTATATTTATAATTATTGATATTTTACCTATTAAATAAGACAATTTTTTAATTATGAAGTTAGTTAATTATTAAAAAAATTAATTTTAGTTCTTAATTTTTTTAAAAATTATATTGATTTTTTTTATTTATTTGGAAGGTTTATCAAGATCTATTTTAATTTAACATTATAAAGATATCATCGAAAATTTTCATTAAATTAACTCTTATTTACTTTTATTTATTTTAAGTATTTTATATTTACAAAATGAAAAATAAAAAAAATAATCAAAAATCAATTAAAAAAAATAAAAAATAAAAAAAATAAAAATAAAATTCTTTATTTTTATTTAGATTTGCTTTTGTTTTTTGTTTTATTTTAACTTAATTTATTTATAATATTTATTTGTTTTTCAAAGTCATAATAAATTATTAGTTTTTAATTATTTATTTTTATCTTTAATTTAGATTTATTTATTTTTAATTTTAAGTTTAATTAATTAATTCATTCATTCATTCATTCATCTATAGATACCAACTTTTTTTTAAGTGTTAAATATTAATATATGGATGCAATATCCTGTTAGAATGGATTTCTTGCACTACGCTTTGTACATTAACAAAGTAATGGGACTACAATAATGTTACGAGTGGATTTAAAAGTTAGAGGATTATGAATAGTCTATGTTCTAACATAAAGTTAGAGGATTATGAATAGTCTATGTTCTAACATATATAAGTATGATGTATCTTTTAACATGTATAATATAAGATGGTAGGATTATTAATACCTAAGTTATTCATATAAAAACCCACTAGAGAGTTTTCACATTACACTTAATTTTTTATGCCTAATGTCACAATAAATTCCAACTACTCAAGAAAAATCTTTAGAAGATTTGATAAATACGATAATATCAAACACTATTCAATTTCAACAAGATACAAATGTTGATATCAAAAGACTCAATTTGACCGATTGATTATAGTAGTAGAAAGACTAGAAGTATAGGCAATGGTTGAACTTCCCTTCCCCAATAAATGCTAAATCTAGAGAAACCATCAATACCATTATTATGAAGAGTGGTAAGTAATTAGAAGAGCCTAAAAAAATTCATATGAATAATATATATGAAGAAAAGTTTAGTTATTAGGAAAAGACCATATCCACTTAAGAACCCAATATGACACCAAAGGTTGTATTCAAACCTTCATTTTTACTATATGATTTATCTTTTTCTAACATGTTCAACAATTTAACGATTGAGAATCATAAAAAGGAAAAATTAGAGACATTACTCAATGTGCAAATCCATATATCTCTTATGAAAGATTTCGAAAAGGAACTTTAGCATGAAAAGTAAATTAATAAACTTTTTCTAACCATGGATTAGCTTGAGGATAACAAAAAGATAGGTGTGGGAGAGAATATGTCTATTATTCTTCAAATGAGACTACTATTAAGGTGCAATGATATAAATAATGAAATGCTAACTCAAAAGTTTGATATCATACATTTTAAGATCTTTGACGATGGAGAATAACAAAAGTGGTAACATCGTGCTAACGACGTTAAATCAAGCATTTTGTGAGAGACAATCCACTAGATTTGTTTTATACTTTTTTTAACTTATCTTTTTTCATTATATATATGTATATGCTTACGTTAAGGATAATATAAGAATTAGGTGTGTGAGAGTATTAACACATCATTATCTTTTATTTTTTTTATGCTTTATTAGTTTAGCATATTTTAGGATGCACGTTTTAGGATTAGTATGTTCTAGATATCATAAATTTTTTTCGTTTTTAATATCTATTTGTTACATTTTTAGGATAATTAGGATTAATTAATCACATAATCTTTTTTTTTTTTTAGCATCTGTGATGAAATTAGCTAAATAATGTTAGGTTAAAAAAGATAATGAATATTGATAGAGTCTTGCTTTGTTCTTAAATGAAGGTAACTTTGTGATAATTTTGCTCAAAAATTATATGCACAGTAGTTAGATTGGTGATAGAATAATCTATATACATGAACTTGTAAAAAATATTGTGAATTCTTGAAAACTTTGTTATACTTTTAATAAATAAGAATAAGTTGTTAAAACTTTTCTTTTAAGTTTATTAACTATTTTGACTAAAATATCCTACTCTTAATGTTATTGTTTTTTTAATAACAACCTTTTCAGGGAGCTAATTTGAGATTATATTAGTCAATTATTTGTAAAGTGAATATATTATATGAAAAATGCTAGAATAATATTTTAGAGTGTCAATTACGCTATAATTAATTAAATTTCCAACATATAAAAACAACCAATGACACAATGTTAAAAAAAAGAAAAGAATATATATATTATAAGAAGGGGACAAGCTGAAAAAGAATAAAAAAAGAAGATTATGTGTTATTAAAAAAAGATATAAATTAAAAAAAACAAATAATGATGTTGGAGTTCAAAATAATGAAATTTAATCCAATTTTATTGACACAATTGATCTTATGATAATATTATATATATATATATTTCTCTTATTCTATGGACTCATGAACTTTTGTTTCTCATTTTTTTTTCATTCGATTGAACCAACAAATATAGTTATATATTATAATCAAATGAAAAAAAAATTGATTTAAAAAAAATACTTTTGATGAGTGAAGATACAACTTTAATAAAAAGCCTATGATATACAATTCAACTCTAAAAAGAATAGTTATATTTTATAGGGAGTAATAATGTTTCAACTTGTTTATGTTGGATGATTTGATAATTGCTAATTGATACTATATCAGTATATATTTTGTGCATGATTATTATGCAATAGTTGTAACAAAGAGATAATTAAAGATAATATCTAACATTTTATGAGAATTTGAAATTGTAATATTGTTAAGTCTCTAAGATAAAATGTTAAAAAACTTATTATCTCAATTATGAGTGTTGACTTTGCTCAAGGGCTAACAAAGAGTAAGCATGAAGGAGTTTAATAAATGATATTTTATACATATTTTTTTATATTTATATTTATTTTTTTATTTTAATGAACTAAAATTATTTATTTTATATTTATTGAAAAAATATTAATTTTTTAATTTTTTTTATGATTTATATTTGAAAGATGGATGTACTTATATATATATAACACTTAGAACTCAACGTGTACGATTTAATCTTAATTTCATAAAATAACACGTGTTAGACATATATTTATCATAAGCGTGATTTTAGCATCATATATCCCTTTACGCACATATAAATCGTATATAACTAGTCCTAATATAACTCAACAATATATCAAATTTTTCAATATAAATACACAAAAATATATTGTAAAGTACAAATTGTATTATAATTACAAAAAAAATAAAGAGAAATTTAAAAAATATATAAAAAATATATATAATTAAGCTTGAGTCAACAATTGAGAAGAAGATAATTTAAGAAGCAATTAAAAGAGTTGAAGATCAGATTCAAAAATAAAAATAGTAAGATTTCTTCCCATTTTTTTATTGTTTTCATAAATAAAATTTTTAATCGATTATTTGTCATGAATAGTTAATTTTATAATTGATTGTATGTAATTTCAAAGCTCTAAACATGGATTGTAATATTTAATAAGATGTACAATATTCTACTCGATTATTTTTTTTGATTATATATTAATTACCAGTTTTGATTATTGTTTAAATTTATTTGATTATTTAAGTATATAAATAAATGATCAAATTAATTATCATTCATCAATTTAGTTAATAAGGTAATTGATCGTTTGATCAATTTAAATAATTAATAGTAAATTTTTTACGATGAGAATTAATAATCAATATAATTAAACTAAACTTGTGTATTTAGACTTAATTCATTTTACTTCTTCAAAAATTAGTACTTTTGATAGATTAAATTTAGAGAGTTTATTATAGATTTTTTTTTATTAAAAATAGATGGATTAAAAGCTTGTTTGATTCAACAAATCTGTAAAAAGAGGTGAAGATTTTTATGTATGTGAATTTCTTTAAGTTAATATAATCAAAGAATATAAGAATATGATATGCTTTTGTTGATTTACGATTCATGCTTGTGAAGAATGATCTTGCAATGATTTTTTATTTGAATAATCTTTAGTTGTTAGATTTAATTTTTAGTTTACAAAACCAAAATAATCTTTTTAATAAATAAGATTTTGTTTCAAAATCATCTACATGAAAAACCCTTATTTGTTATATACTAATTTATGATATTTTAAACAATTTAAAATAAAATTTAAATTGACTGTTCTGCATCATTATTCTCCCAATCCATTTTATTTTCTTTAAATTATTACATTTAATTACATCATATAATTATAACAGTTTTATTTTTAATCTTATAGAAATAAATAAAAATATAAGTTTACTTAACTTATGCTTTTGTATATTTTGTTTCTAAATTTTCAACTAATACACTTTAGTTCATAAACATTAATATGATATTTAGATCCAAAATTTAGATTAAAGTGTCATATTTGAATAAAGTTTTCAAAAAATATAAATTTATTGACTTTTTTTTAACATGATGTCCTAAACATTTAAAATACGAGTATTAAAATATAACAATTAAAAAGTTAAAGATTAAAGTATTTTAAAGACATAAATTTAGAATTAAATGTGATATTTTATTTTCATAAGGTAAATAATATAAATGTTTTTTAAAGAATTAAAAGTAAAACATTATGAATACATGATTCCAAGTGTTACTACGATAAGGTTTTAATAAACACGCTTTTAAGTTTAAATTTAAAAATCATTATTTCCATTTATCTATGACACGTACCATATGTTACGTATTTGTATATCAATATTTAACTTTTTTAAGAAAAATATTAAAACCAGTAACTCACAATCTATTATTAATATCTTATTACTACCTATCTCCAAAATATTATTAACATTTCTACTCTGTACAAAATATTATTATGCCAAAAAAGTGACCGGTGTGTCTAATCCTACCAAACACGGGAAACCACAAAGCAGCTAGAAAGTGAAAAACACATGTATTTAGAGAAAGAAGCAGTTACCGGAAATAAAAAAACTTTGCTTAGGCTTTAGAGAGATAATGAAATAGTCAAGCTGGCCCTCTAATTTTTTCTTTTATTTATTTAATTACTCCGTACTGGTTTTATTTTTCTCGCTCGGATCGGATCGGATCGTTCATCATCGATACATCGAGCGATTCATGGAGGGAGTTGGGGCTCGACTCGGGCGATCCTCTTCTCGGTATGGACCGGCCACGGTGTTCACTGGGCCTGTGAGGAAATGGAAGAAGAAGTGGATCCACGTTGCACCTCCCTCCTCCACGCCCCTATCCAATCCCTCTCATACCACTCACTCTCATCATCAGACTCAGTCTCAACATCACACGCAAAATGGTACTGTCAACGGTAATCACAGTTCTCATCTCTTGCTTTACAAGTGGACTCCTATTACTCAAAGCCAAAACGCCGCCACTAATGTCAATTCAAATAGTATCGTTACCATCAAAGGGGAGAAGTCTGATGGTAAGGACGAAACTGTGGAAGCGCTCTCCGAGGAGCCTCCCAGGAGAAAATTCAAATATATCCCGGTAATTGTGGATTTTTTTTTTTTTTTTAATTGAAACAGATTTCTTAAAATTGGATGTGAATTTGATTTGGGTTTTAAGCAAAGAACTGCTGACGTTCTAGATGTGTTGTCTGATCTGGTTTTTATTGAGTTTTTTGATTTTGGGGGGGCGGGGTTGGGTGGGTGGGAACATTCTTTATTTCTTTTAGGCATTGGGTTTAAGGGAAATTTGATTTATTTTAGGGCGAGGTAGGTGATTTGTGATTTGGGTTAGCTGAAAATTTGTTTGGAAGGCTTGGTAGTTTGGGACTTTGGGTTCATGTGAAGTTTGGATTTCTGGGAGTTATCTTGTGCTGAACATAAATGCTGCTGGGAAAGCTGAAAGCTGATCAATAGTACAAGGAAGCAGAGAAGGAGGCCAAATACTGAAATGATTTTTTCTAACATGTCACTTTATGCCCTTTCTTCGGTATCAACACACTAAAAAGAGAATATAAATTTAAACTCTTAATTATGTGCGTTGCACATGATCACTTCAGAATGCGTATCTGTCAATATGACTTTTTATAAAAGTTAATACTGTTCAAAGAACCTAAAATGGATAGTATTTGTTGAGGAATACAAATAGCCTGTTGGTGCAGATCTAATTACAACTTTGGAGTCTACTTTCATCTTAATGGAAAGAAAAAAAAAGAGTCATCGATTATAATAGATATAGTTTTTCTCAAACATGTTAATGATTACAAAAATTCTATTTGCATCAAGTTGTTACTTAGCAAATGTGGCATGTAACAATTGGTTAGAAAAAAGTTGGTCTAATTATATTGTCAGATTATTGCATGCTATATCAATGTTACTTAGCAACAACTTGTGCAAAAAGAAGTACTCTAATGATTACTGCCATAGTCACTGTGCTATGGTACTTTTATCAACTATAGCTTTATGTTGTTGCTTTTTCTCCATGTTATAATTGTGTAGACAGTTTAAAGGAGAGGTGTATTTTCTGAATATAAGCTTATCCTGGTGCCAATTGGAATTGTGTTGGTGCAACTGATCATCAGTAATTAAAATTTTCTGTTGGTTTGATAACTTTATTGACATAAAGAGTCTGACTTGGATAGAACTTGACATCGGTACTTTTGTTGTTACAAATTGACACTATTTGTCGTTAATATGGAAGTTGAAATATTGTCTCTGTTTAACTTATTTGTTTCCCCAACTTTTAGTTGTTAGCATGAATGGAATTCTTATTCTCCTTGTCTGATATCCTAATTGTCTTGGTAAAGAGTTTGACGTAGAATTTTACCCTGAGGAGACATGGTCTTGGTAATGTTTACGCTGTTGGATCAAGTGAAAAACAATTGGCTTCATTAAGCTAAAAGAATAGGTGATTTATGGTAAGACCGTAAGAGAAGGGTGCTTTTCTTGCTGGACCTCTTTCTTAACAGCTTCCACTTTGTCTGTCATAATGGTGGAAAGTTATGATCTGACTTATAAATGTGTTGAAGCTGATTCATCTATTATGTTTTATGTTAGTTACCGATTCTTGTTTGGAGTTTCAGAAATTGTAATTTTCTCCTTGAAGGATCACTAATATCCTTTTGCACTAGTGTTCTGCCACTCACCAGGCCAAGGAATAAAGTTAAGTTGCAGGACATATTAGCATTTCCCTGAGATAGTAGCATGGTTTGCTAAACAAGGATAAATAGATCTGGTGGCACAAACTTTAAAAGAAGAAAAGAAAGGTCTCAGGTTACCAAAACAAATCTTCTTTGGGACAATACATTGTTGCAAAGCACTATAGAATGGCACCAGACCTCAATGGTTAACAAAATACTAATGTATGTAGAAATTTAATATGAGAAGAACATCAAAGTCCAGGATTGACAGAATAGAATACTTTGGGTACATTAGTACACACACACAGTGGTTTGGCACAATCTGTAACATAGGCCATGTAGATATACAAACACTTGATATGTGCATATATTACAACTATTTTTTCTTTTCTTACGATCAAAATTGATAAGCTAACTTAATAGAATGTTCATTCCATATCATTTGTCCAATTATCTCAACTAACAGTGTTAGCATGCTTTATCAAATAAAACATATGTTTTCTTGTGCTCTTTAGGATTAAGTTGGAGACATGTCTCTCCTTTTAGAGAAATGAATGGTTGCATGGTTTAGTTATGGTTAATTTATAGCTGCCTGGTTCACGATAGGAATTACTAATGCATAATCATATTGCTATCTGGTGATGCAGATTGCTGTGCTAGATGAACAGTTTTACGAGACTGTAGAAGGTGAGATTGCAGAGAAAATTGAAGATGAAGCTGAACCATCCGAAACTGATAATAGCACCAAGATTATGGACAAGAAACCTGACATTAATGATGTTCCAATGGAGGAAAATCAGGTGGAATTTTTACTTAATTCAACGGTTTTTAATATTTTTCCCCACTTTTTTTATTTCGATAAACAAACGCTCTTGTTTTAGTTTTTTTTAAAGTACTTTCTCTATTTAGAACAAAATTTGTTCTAGTTTCCTAGCTTTCTCCATAAGCCCTGCCCTGGTTTCAAATTGGACACCTCACTCTAACAAAAAAAAAATAAACAAGTGTAGCAGACCTGTTTTACTTCACTTAGATGTTGATGCATCAAGATTATAGTTTCCTAGCCTTCTCCATAAGATGCATGATTTACCTATTAGAAAGTGTTTGGCTTAATTCCTACACTAGCCTAATATTTGTCTGGATTACAATTTGTCAGTCTGAGGGCAATAATCGGGTAGTACGCCAAGATCTGAACAAAAGCACCTTGGATTTCGGTCTGAATTTGAATGCTGACAGTAATGATGATCCCGATTCAAACACCGATGATGTCAGAAATAGCTAGTTGGACTGGTGAACTTAAGCCATGTCGAATCTTTGGTTCATGTTAGACATGCGGGGATATGAAGAGCACAGTAACCACCTATTATTTCAAACGTCTTGTTTTCTTGTAGCCTGTGTTTCTTTTGCTTTACTTTTAGTCATATAAAACAAAATGTACCATTTAGGCTTTCATTGGATGCTCCAATTCGGATAATTATTGTTGTTCGACAAAATACTTTGTTTTGGAGCTCCGAATAGTTCATTTTTTATCTACCTAAATTCTTTTTTATGTAACAGAAGAGATAGAACATGCTTGCTCTACAAGGTGTAACTGTAACTGTAACGGACGTTTATTTAATTGCTTTGCCTTGTATCCAGATAGCTGCTTAGATGTTTTAGATCATATTACTTTCAATGACATTTTCGTCTCATGTATTTCACAGGATGGTAGCAAAGTTATCTAATCTTAATTTAATTCATTCAAATCTAATTCGAGTTAGTAAAGTTGAGTTAGAACCTGAATTTAAACTGAACACAAATGAGTTGGTTCAAACTAAATCAAACAAGTATGAATTGTTAATTGTATATTTTTATAGTTAATTGAATATATTTTTTATAAATCTAAAAATATATTTGATGATTAAAGGTTATTAATTTAAATAACATTACATGAAATATCAATAATAAGAAACATAATTATATAATAATTATCTTTAAAATAAATAATAAATTAATATGGAATGAATAATTTATACACGTAACAACTTAATAAAACGTAGGTTAAAGAAAGTTAATATTTAAAGCAACAAGTTCATTTTTAAATAAAGTTGACAAAAATTTCTCACATAAAAGTCAAAGTTCATCACATTTTTAGGAAAATTTATAATTTAAATAAATAATGTCAAATTTTAATAAAATTTTTCTAAAAAAAATATATAACTAAGATTAAATAAAAAAAATTCTTCAAAAATGATCACATATATATAAAGTTCTTTTAATGTATTCAAGTGAACCATATTTTGATTATAAAAAGAAAAAAAAATCATCTTTTCAAAGTTACACATAAAATATTTTAACTTGCTTTAATTAACATAGAAAAGTAACTACGATTAACCGCCAAAGAAAGCAGGGAATTGAAAGAGTGAGATCAGAACTAAGAAGAAATTTATTTATTTAATTTAAAATTTTTAATTTGATCTTTTTTAAATTATTTAAATTGGTTTAAATTTGATATGAATTTAATTTAACTCATATTCTGTTCAAAGATTAATTGCATTGCATCACAAATTTTTACCATTACTACTTGATCGAGCTGAATTTTATAAGAAAGTCTCGACTGGGACTGTAACAATCTAATTGTCATTATTTTGCTTGCCCCTTGATATTATTGGGCTCTACCAAATTAACTTTTCTTCTGTTGATCCAATTAAATCATTGAGGTGGTGTTTGGTTCGTGTAATGGAATCATAATCGAAATTGGAATTAGAATGAAATGAAATGGAAAGGAAACAATGTTTTTGGTTTGATCACTGGAATCAAGCTCGGAATCAGGATTACAGTGTTTGGTTTGCCACTGGAATGAAATGAAAAAAATGTAAATTATATTAATACCCCTACATTCAGTAAAGTTTAAATAATGTCATTTAATTACTATTTTTTCGTCAAACAAAATACATTGTTAAAATTATTATTTTTCTAAATAATTATTACTTAATTAAAAATAAATATATTATTTTTCTAAATAGGGTTTAATGTTTTGAGGTTTAGGATTTAGGATTTAGGATTATATTTGTGGGCTAAGGTTTAGGGTTAAAATTATTATTTTTCTAAAAAGGGTTTAGGGTTTTAGAATTTGGGATTTTGGATTTAGGGTTTAGGGTTTTAGGATTTAGAATTTGGGATTTAGGGTTTATGGTTTTAGGATTTAGGGATTTGATGTTTAGGGTTTAGAGTTTTGGGATTTAGGGTTTTGAGGATTTGGTATTTGAGTTTAGAGTTATATTTGGGGTGAGGGTAAAATTGGAAAAAAAGTTTCGATGAGAATAAAATCATGATTCCTAAAGGTGAGAAGGAATCGTGATTCTTTCTCCTTCTCCTTTAGTAATCGATTTCATTATGTCCTTCCATTCTGCCCAACCAAACACAAAAATTAGAAAGAATCAATTCAGATTTCTTTCCATTCTCTCCAACCAATCATCACCTAAATGTGAATTGGTCGCATGTCACGGTTGTTATATATGGCAATCTTCTGTTGGTCAATATCTTGAAGTTTGCTTTAATCCAACAAATTGTTTGTTTTTGGAACTCATAATTGGGTCCTCAAATTTTGTGAGATAAGGTATTTTTAAGGGAAATTAAAAATATAAAATTTTAAAATTTATAACAACAAAAATATATGTAAAATTTTAAAATTAATAATAATAATAAAATATTTTAATAATATTAAATTATTTCAATTCAATTACATTTAATATTAAATAATTTTGAATAATAATAATTTAATTCAAATAGAATTTAATATAAAATGATGTGTAAGATTTTTTTTAATAATAAAAATATATAAATTTGATATAATTAATTTTACTTTTATGATTATAAATTTTATCAATATTTTTTTTATACTTTAATTTAATTGTAATACTCAAATTGACCTCCTACTCAAATTTTTAAGCACTTTTGTTTCTAATTTTTTATTAAATTAATTAAAAACACGTGTTTGTATAAGGTTTATTTTGTTTTTTTATATTGTTATTTAGTAATTTTTTTAAAGAAGAACTTAAATTTTTAAATTAATTATCAAGTAAAATCCTTAACATAAAGAATTCTATCTGAACAATAATATTTTATATCTTTTTAATCATAATTTAGATTTTTAAATGTATTATAGATATGAATATAGATAATGTTTTTCTTTCATATTTAAACACTTTTTGCTAGGTGTACCAGCTAAATAAAGCGTATTCAACAAGATTATATACATTCATGAAAATAATAAAAAGTTGTATACACATGCGATAATGATTCATTTTTATAAAGGAAGGGAAGAGTATTTTCCCAAATTGCAATCCGTATAACTAGAAATCTCAATGTTAATTACAGGCCCTTACTTCCACTAGAAATCAAATATCTAAGCTTTTGGTTGTCTTAATCTACGATGCCAAATTGTATACACATGCAATTATATATATATATATATATAAAATAACTTAAATGGATAATTAGTTACTTTTTAATATAGTAATAATATTTTTAAAATAAATTGGGAACATCAATGGTGACATGATTACTAACATAGTAATTATTAACAAAATGATTCAAAAAAGAAAGAAAGTCATATTATATATTGTTATTTTACTTTTTTTCAAGAATTATGTCAATATCTTTTTGTTTTCTATGAATGTTATTTTTGTAATTAGTACTAATAAACATGAAGGTTATTATATTGAGAATAAATATTTTACATGAATTTCTGTAGTAGCTCACAGTAGTATGCCCCCAATGTGTTATATAGGATATATTAGGTAAATTTTAAAATAGTTGCAAACAATATAAAAAGAAAATTAAAAAGAAAAATGGGTTTAGAGAAAACTGCAAAGGAGGCAAATAGACTAGTAAAAATGAGATGTTGATCCGTTTATAGAATATGATACTGACAATGATTTTTAAGTTGATATATGCATTATTTATATAGAAAAATTAATTCGATAAAAATATAAAATTAGTAAGTATAACACAAATTATAAATAAGAAAAAAACATTGATTTACTAATAATATTTTTTTATTAGTTATTAAATTATAAATATTAAATCTTAAATCCTAAACTCTAAATCATAAACATTAGTTTTAAATATAAAACTTTAAATTCTAAACTTTATACCTTAAATTTTAAAAATTAAACCCTAAAAACTAAACATATTAGATTTACAGTTATTTTAATCTTTTTAATATACATATTTGTTTTTATTTTTTTAAATAATATATTTTTATTATTAAACATATTATTTTTATTTTTTTGTTTATTAAATATATTGTTTTTATTTTAGATGTAAAACTATCTTGTATCTTTGAGAGCACCCTTTCAATATAAACAACAGATGCGAAGAAATAATTAGGGCTCGCATATAAAAAATAAAAATTTGCCCCATCAAAATCTTGAAGGCTAAAATGAAAGTCACATGTGACATGTTTATATATTACGTTAAAAAGTATATTTGCAATATAACAAACACATCATAAGTTATTTGAAACATAATAATCAGGAGCGGAGCTTATCAAGGGCTACCTCGTTTTGTATCCCGATCAAATTTTTAAAAAAATATTACTTGAATAGACTCATTTATTATTTTATGTATATTATTATATATATTAGTAATATATTTGTAATTTAAATTAATGTTATTTTTTTAAGTATTTATGTCAATATATATTTACGTATATTATTAGTTATACATAGAATGACAAATAAAAATAAAACATAAAATTTAACTCAAAAAAATTAGATACATATATTTTACAATATGGTATTGTCACATAGTAGAAATATTTATATTAATTATTCTTGTTTATAATAAAAAAAAGTATAATAAATGATACTAGATAAATATACTTACCAATAGTGACATACATAATATGTAATATATAATATTTTATTATATTTTAATTTTAGTTTTAAATACATTTTTTTCACTCATAAATATATATCATGTTATAATATTATTTGTTATCTTATTTTAATAATTTTAATAATTTTTTTTAATTTTTTTTAATTCTTTTGTTAATATTATTTTAAACTTTAAAGTAGTATTGATTAGTTAATTTAATAGATTTATGTATGAATTTTATTGTCTTTTATTTTTTTTTTGTTAAAAAGGAAATGTATACAAGTTCTAAATTTTGTATTATAATATAATAGTAAAAAATTAATCTTTGGTCCCTTAAAAAAAGAATTCCTATTTTCTTCATTGATAACGACATATTAAGAAAAAATGAGTTGATAAATTTAACTAATAGGTAGTTATGGCATAAGTTATTATTTTAAAATAACTCGTAAAAAACTTATTGCAAATAGAATTATACTATTTATATAGATTACATAAATATATGTCTATAAATATCTAAACTAACTAAATTTTATAGGGTAAACAATATTTATGCTTCCTTAATTTTACCAGTTTAAAATTTTGGTAAGGTTTCGTAATTTTGCAAATTTAATCTAAAATGAAGTAAATATATCAAATTAAAAGTTTAGGGAAAAACTTAAAAAGATAATTCAATTTTTAACGTACCGTTGTTAGAGAGAGTCAAATTTCAACATATATATATATATATATATATATATATATAGAGAGAGAGAGAGAGAGAGAGAGAGAGAGAGAGAGAGAGAGAGAGAGAGAGAGAGAGAGAGAGAGAGAGAGAGAGAGAGAGAGAGAGAGAGAGAGAGAGAGAGAGAGAGAGAGAGAGAGAGAGAGGGAATTGAATATTTACATGGGAACATACAAAGGCTTGATCAAATTTAGGCTATACGTACTTTCTTTGATACAGCCAAAGAAAGTGATATGATAGAGAAGGAAGGCAATATATATATATATATATGGCCGGCTGGCTATGCTTAACGTTTTGCTATATATATATATATATATATATATATCTAATGTTGAAGTTAACAAAGGAATTGGTAATTTGGAGGTGTGCAATTTAATATTGTTATTGGACTATAGTCTATTGGTTGATTATTGTACAAACTTTGTAACTATCGAGTCCCTGTCTTTTTGAGGCTCCAAGTAGTCATTGAGAATTGAGAAACCACCATCTTCATTCTCAAGGATCGAGTCTTAATTGATTCATCAAGCACAACTACATACGTAATTAACCATTTTGTTGCATGGCTGTAAGTGTTCTTTAACTCAATTAACATTGCTGTTGAGTTTGTATTCCAATTTCACTTATATATATCTAATATATTGAAGAAACTAGATAGTCTTATATATGAAAAATATATAAAAAATAAATCTGAATGGCAGCAAAAAGCGCATGTACCAAAATTTGGAAACTGGGACAGTGACAACATACCATATACAGCATATTTTGAGAAAGCCAGAAGAGACAAAAGTAAAGGTGATCATGAGAAGGTGATTATGAACCCAAATGATCCAGAAGATAATCCAGAGGCTTTCTTGACCATGGAAATGACTCTCAATCGTAACAACAGTAATTCTCAGCTTCCACCTCTTCCCCATGTTAACAGTAGTACAACTAGCTCCAATTACAGAAGAAGCCGTAGAAAAATGAGTAATAATTATTATGGTAGCCAAAACAACATATATCATGATCAATCCATACCCAGTACTACTACTACTGAAAGAAGCAGCTCTGATTCTTCTAATTCACTTCAACAACGGATCAGTCGTCGATCAGAAAGATCTGATAGAAACAATAAAAGTACTACTTATGCAAGTGATGACTACTTTTCTGCTGCATCCCATATTAGACACTCAAGTGGTAGTACCAACAGTCACTCTATTGACCATGTAAGTCTTTCTATATTTTCTAGACAAGAATGACATATTTACTTATATTAATCGTTTAGTTATTCTAGTTAAAATATTTTAGTATTTTTATTAATTTTTTTATAACAATTTAGTCATTTTTTAATGAAAAATTGATACTACGAAAATAAATGATCAAAATTTTAAAATTTTTTATTTTATTTTTTATCAATTTTATAATCATTATTATTTATTATTAAATACAATATATAAAAGTGATATTTCAATAACAGTTAATAAAATAAAATAAAAACATTAGCTATTTATCCTTGTCAATTTTTTTAAATAAAATGGTTAAATTATTACAAAAAAATAATAAAAATAATAAATTGTTATTATTGATATAATTAAGAGAATTGTGATAAGATTTATGTTTTCATGAAAGGGTGCAGGGTGCTATTCCTCTCATATTCCCATCTTAGACTATAAAATTGTTGATTTTTCTTTTATATTCATTTTTAATAATATGATAACTTTACCCCTATTAGATAAATAACATTTATTATATAAGATTTGTAGTTTGCAGTTTTTGTTAATCCCAGAACATTAATGGTTTTATTTTTATAAAAGTTAGAGTATTTGTAAAATTTTCAATTGATATTGGTAATAGTGTTTTGTAGCAATTTCCCCATGTACCATATTCTTGAATAATATATATCATTTTGACATGGCATTTGACAGCAACAAAGAGCAGCATCAATACCAAAATTTGGGACTTGGGATGAAACCGACCCAAAATCAGGAGAAAATTTCACCATTATTTTCAACAAAGTGAAAGAAGAAAAGCAAAACATGGCATCTGCCCAGTTTTCAACCCCATTCAATCCTCCTCATGCTCATAATCAACGTGCAAGATCTTATGCATCAAAGGTACGCACGTAATTAATATTAATATAATATTATAATATATTCGAAAATCCAATTAACTTTTCCTTTTCAGTTTATTCTAATAAATAATTACTAATCTTATTCTATTAATTGTAACCATATGTAGATTTGTTGCTGTCTGTTCTAAAATGGAGGAGATTGGTCGAAGTACTATTTATTTATTAGTCATGACCATAACTAGTTTGCAGGTATTAAATGAGTATTACATTTAGAAAATTTATATATGTGTATCTGTGTATTATAGGAATATTACATTGAGACATCATACATATATATATCCTTAATACCTTAATTCACATCTTTTATTAGTCAGTAACTATTTATAAGTCATATATATGTTCTCAATTAATGAAGGTGATGTATATATCTTTTGAAAATATCTCATACCTTAAAATGATTATAAACTATTAAGTATAAAAATACTATAAAATTAGTTTTCAGTATGGAAATATGAATTTTGGAGTTCAACTTCAGCTAACAATTAGATCGAATCTAATTTGAAATTTTAGAGGCAATTTTTTGCTATTTTATTTATGTCCCTATTACATAATCTCAACACAATGAGATGGAACGACCTTCAATAGAGTTCAATGGGTTGGAGTTTAAATATTAGGCATACCAATGATGTGCATACGTTAAAATTATTTCCTGCTATTAGTGGAACAAACATATGTATTGATGAGAAGATTCTTAAAATACATGCGTTATTACATTGAACCTGAAGTTCAATAAATTATTATAAATTGTTAATACATGATTTATGAAAGAAAATAAAAATTATTAGAATACAAAGATATAATTGAATATAAATTGTCTAATTGTATTTCAATTATATTGGTACAAAATAAAGATGAATACCATTTGAAAAAAAGGACAAACATTAAGTTATAAATTAGTCTATTCTCTAATAAATGATATTAATTGAGTAATAAGAATCAATAGATCTAATGAATCTTATATGCATGACAATAAAAAGATATGATTTTTACTTGATTAATAAAAGAGAAAGAAAAAACATCAATGGCAACAAGAATCCTAAATAAAAATTATTGTCGACAAAACGAATATTGTCTAAATAGTTATACTTATTTCAAACATGTATTATATTTATTTATTTTTAAAATAAATTGTAGTATATGTTCATGACTTAAATATTAGTATAATACGATATATAAATTGTAGTATATGTTTATGACTTAAATATTATTGTAACTCCTAAAGAGTTTAATAAGACAACTACATTTAATTTAAAAAAAATTAAATGGATTTTTAAAGAAATATTTTCTTTGGTTTTTAAATTTAACGCTTCTCAATTGAAATTTTAATTTAACCATCTACATACACTATAAAGCATTAAAGAGATTTTATAAGAATTAAGGAAATGCCTCAAACTCGCAATAGCTATGAGATCACTTAGTATGAAAATAACCATTTTCCATACTCAATAAGATTTGAATAAATTCTCGATCCTAATTTATCCTATTTAAGTTAAATTAGTGCCCTTATATATACTCTTTTAGTTTACTAGCAAATAAATAATTGTGTGTTAATCACACTTTTGCACCAGAACATTTTAAACATACACTAATTTTTGTATAATATAATATTATTTTCTTGAATAAAACTAAAATAACAATTATGTGGATAAGAATATGCCTACTAATTATCTTTTATATATATATATATATATGTATGTATATATAAAATGTTTGATCTAATACGAGATACATTTTGCACCTAACAATAATTTGGTTGCTGTTTATATGACTCAATTATATCGGAGACTTGTAAATTTTCTAAGATCGATCATACTTACAAAGATCATGCTTGCATTACAAAAAATGAATGAGTCATGTGTTAAAGAGGTCAAATTAATTACATATAATCTTGGTTATTTTATACTTATTAACACTCATTACTACAAAAATTGGTATTTAAGTCGAGATTTAAAATCAATTTTTGGAAAAAATTGATTTATAATTAATTTTAAGTAGGTTCGTTGAAAAATCAAATTAAAATACGTAGATTGTAACGTCAGTTAACATGTTGAACCGACGCTACACATGGATAGCGTCGGTTGACATGTACAACCGATGCTACGTTTTACATGTAGCGTCGGTTCAACACGTCAGCTATCGCTAAAACACATAGAATCGATGCTACGTCCTATGTAGCGTCAATCCTACATGTCAACCGACACTACACCGTTAGTGTGTTTTCTTCCTCTTAGATTTCTCTTCTAGATCCCCTATTTTTTTTTAACGAAATACTCAAATTTTTTATACCAATTTTCTCACTTACAAAACACCATTTTTTTCTTCATTTTCTTCATTTCGTCACTTTATTTACTCTTATAAGTAGTTATATAAATCTTACACTTATTAATCATTTTTTTTTGTATATTATGTATTATTATTTATATGTATAAATTTTTGTATCATGTAAGTTTTTTATTATGTTATATGTTATTATTTTTATTATGTAGATTTTGTATAAATTTTCTTTCGTAATAAATTTATATATTTATACGTTCAACCTGTTTTATATCATTCTGTTGAGAATGATTGTGATTTAAGGTTGGTTTTTAATTTATTTATTTTTGTTAATATGAAATGGGAAAGACATGATTCAATAATATGATGCTCATTAAAACTTTAGATTTTAAGTAGTGTAGTTATTTTAAAAAAATATTAATCATCACAAAATTGCTATATAAATTTTGTTTTATATATCTTAAATTTGAAATCAACTCAAATGATGTGACATATTATTATTAATAATTACAATCAATCGTATATAATTATATTTATGTGTATATAATTTTATGTTTAGTTTTTATGTATTTATTTTTATATGATATTTTGATAGATATTCTAATAATTAGGAAATTCATATATAATAATATATAAAATATATTGGTTGGATACATATTTAATATGTTTAATGTCATTAATAAAAAATAGACAAATCTTGGATGTCAAAGTATAAAATTGAGTAGTACTATATTTCTGGAGTTGAAAGTTTCTTGAAATTTGCTTGTAGAAATAGTAATAATAAAATTAGTATGATTCAATGCCTGTGTTAAATGTAAAAATGAGCAATTTCATGATGTTGACGAGGTTAAGTATCACCTTATTCGTAGTGGTATTCTTTTGAGTTATAAATGTTGGTATTATCATAGAGAAAATATTGATAATATTCATGGGAAAGAGATAAAATAATAATGTGAGTGGAGTATATACATTTTATCATAATGTACAAACAAAAAATATGTTTCATCGTGTTGAATATGAAATACATGACGATGATCCCAAAACCTTTAAAAAACTTCTAGAAGATGTCGAAAAATCGTTGTATTCAAAATGCAAGAAATAAACTAAAATGTTAGGACTAATTCATTTCTACAATGTGAAGGCAAAAAAATGATTTTTCTGATAAGAGATTCATAGAATTACTAAATGTACTAATATATATGTTTTCTGAAGGTATTAAATTGTCATCTTCAATGTATGAAGTGAAGAAATCTCTTAGTTGATTTGGCATGAAATATCATAAGGTTTATACTTGTCCTAACGATTGCATTCTTTATAGAAAAAAGAATATGAGACATTAAATGATTGTCCGATGCGTAAATAATCGAGATGGAAGCATGCTACAAATAAGACAATACTTAAGAAAGGTGTGCCCGCAAAGGTTCTTTGGTACTTCCTTTTGATTCCTCACTTTCAAAGGTTGTTTAAAAGTAAAGAGACATCAAAGATGTTGACTTGACATTCAGATAATCGATCTGATGATTAGGTGCTACGTCATCCTTATGATTCTCTAAATTGGAACGTAGTAGATAATTTATCCCCTTAATTTGTATCTAATCTGCACAATCTTCATCTTGCCATTGCTACTGATGAAACTAGTCCACACAGTTCCCTTATTAGTAGATATAGTTGTTAGCTAGTAATTATGGTATCATACAAAATTTCTCCCTGGTTGTGTATGAAAAGAAAATTCATGATGTTAACATTATTTATCCTAAGACTAAAATAACCCGGAGTTGATATTGATGTATATTTGTAGTCTCTGATAGATGATATAAAGACATTGTAGAATGATGGTGTCAATGTTTACGATGCACATAAAAAGAAACATTTTAACTTAAGGGAGGTCCTTTTATGGATAATTAATGATTTTTCTATCTATGAGAACTTATCAAAACATATAACAAAAAGGTTATATGAGATGCCCTATTGGTAGTGATGAAACTCTTGCAACTTATCTTGTTCACAGACGAAAGATGTCTTATAGAAGACAAAAGATTTTTTCCATTTGGACACAAGTTTATATACCAAAAGAAACTGTTCGATGGTGAAGAAGATCAATATCCTGCACCCCGAGGTGTTGAGATAATAAGGCAATTGAATGGTATGACATCAAAAAAAATATGGAAAGATGAAAAGAATAATACTCACTAATGGAGAGAAACGAAATAGGCCAATTAATAAAAAAGGTGAAAAGGAAAATGTTATTGAATCAATAGATCATGGTTGTTGGAATAAAAAATTAATATTTTAGGAATTACCTTAATGGAAATACCTACACATTTTTCACATCTTAGATGTCATGCACATTGAGAAAAATGTATGTAAGAGCTTGATTGGTACATTACTTAATATACCTTAAAAACGAAGGATGAAATTAAAGAAAGATTGGATTTAAAGAAACTAGGCATACAACCTAAATTGACATCAAAGGTAGAAAATTATAAGAATCTAACATACTTGCCACCAGCATCATATACAATATCAACAAAAGAGAATGATGTGTTTTTTAAATGCTTGGTGCGTGTGAAAGTTTTTGATAGTTACTTATCCAACTTAAGAAATTTTGTGTCTATTATCGATAAAAACCTTTATGGATTGAAATCACATGACTGTCATATCTTAATGCAATAGTTATTACCAGTTGCTATTAGATCAATTCTTCCAAAACATGTTCGATTATTAATAATTCGTCTTTGTTCATTCTTCAATACAATATGCAAGAAATCTATATCAATTGACAAGTTAAACTTTTTATAGAAAGATGTTGTAGAGAATTTGTGTCTATCTGAAAAATATTTTCTTCCTTATTTTTTCGATATAATGATTCAATTGTGTGTTCATTTAGTTTGAGAAGTTCAATTGTTTGTTCATTTAGTTTGAGAAGTTCAATTGTGTGTTCATTTAATTTGAGAAGTTCAATTGTGTGGTCTTACTTACTTAAGGTGCATGTATCATTTTGAGAGATACATGCAAGTCATTAAAGAATATGTAAATAATAAAAATCGTCCTAAAAGATACATAGTGGAGCGTTACATTGTTGAAAGTGCTATTGAGTTTTATTCTGAATATTTTAGTGGTTGTAAGTCACTTGGTGGTTCGACTTTAAATTTTAAGTTTGAACATTTAAATTCGATTCATCTAACCAATTTTAATACCTCATTTTGGCATAGTGACCAAGATAATGATAGCATAAATATCGAGAAAGTTCGATTAAGTGATAACTTATGTACCAAATATCTTCGAACTTTAATATTTGAAAAAGGTGGACAAAAGATTGAAAGTCTACCTCATATGTTTCATGTAGAGTTGTCGTCATTAGAGGGAGCATAATTACTTATACATTATAATCTTATTCCCTTTGCCATGGTTTTCTCCTGTTGGATTTATTTAGTAAGATTTTAAAGCAATTTTTGCATATATTAGACGAGTATTTACTTTTATCTTACTAGTTTTTATCCCATTGGGTTGTACTAGTAATTAATATTTAATTAAACATATTTATCTTATAATTGACATCCAAATGAGAGTGTTATAAATTATAGCTTAAATGATTTTTGATCTTGGATTCTTTACATAAAGAAAGTCAATGCTTTAATATAGAGAAATTTTTATAAATGATTAGGTGGCCATTATAAGACTTAATTAAGATTTACAATATCTTATTATTAGCGCATGGTTCTCTACCTATATAACCTATATAAGGACACTTAGTATTGACATACATAACAAGAAATAAAAGCTCTCTTCTAGGCTTCTTTATACAATTCATTTATTCTATTTTTGTTATTTTTATTGTTTCACACCAATATTTTGAAGATATGCTATTGTCTTCTTAATATCATAAAATTTAAATTAGTATTTATAGTGTGAATTATACAAATAATCCACACACACATATATTCATACATATATCTCAAATTTTTAAAACTTTATACATACGTTTTTAAACTTTTAAATCATACGATTTAGTCCTTAAATTTTTAAAACTTCATACAAAAGTCCTACAATTTTTATTCATATGTGTATTTTAGTAGTCAAGTTAGAACCTATATGTGAAATTTTAAAAATTTGTAAACTAAATTATAGGATTTAAAAATTTAGAAACTTATAAGTAAAATTTTAAAATTTGAGGACTAAATTGTAGGATATAAAAATTTAAGGATCTAATTATGAATTTGATCTATGTTTGAAAATTAATGGAGTAATTAAGCCTATTTTGTTACTATTTGGTCCTTTTACTTTTTTATTTTCATACAATTTAATCCCTTTATTTTTTTTAACGTACACTTTAGTCACTTTATTTTTACGAGACATACTTAACACTATTTGTGTAAAAATAAGATATTTTTGTCACTTTTTAAATTATAAAATATTATTTTTAATAAAAATTTGAATATGATAATAAAGTAAATTTAATGGAGGTAAAATTATCATTTTATTTTAATAATTTTAAACTGAATTTAAACAATATAATCCTTTTTTTAGTCAACTATTTTAATAAATTTTATATTTTATAGAATTTTTTTATATTTTCTAGACACGTTTTTGTATTCCATTTTTTTATTTGGATGAAAATTATAAATTTTATAATATCATAAATAAAAATTACACCTGTCAAAAAATTACAATTTTCAATCCACCGTACTCTTAGGATACAAGTAGTTTTAATAAAATTTATTGTAAAATGATAGCTCTTTAAAACCACTTTTATGAGTAGTGGATCCAATCGGGTTCATAGTCTGTTAAGCTAATTTCACATGAAATTCTGATACAGAGAACATTGAGACCTAATTTGTGTAAGTAGTAGGTCTTGATGAGTTGTTATTAGAGACATGAAAAGTTGAGATAGCTCAGATTAATGGTTTGTGTGAATCATGATGCTAATAATTTTTGCTGCTGATGATCTCTACGCCAAGTGACCTTCCATATTCTCGAGCTGATGTTATGATATGCTTTTCCTTTTCCCTTTCTATTATCATATAACGATTGAGAAATTACTAATTTGCTTACAGAAATATGGAAAATAGATGCTGTTGTATCAAATGCAGCTGTGAATCCATCAACAGACAGCATTTTGCAAACCCAAGAATCTGTGCTAGAAATAAATGTCAAAGCTTCTATACTTCTTCTTCAGGCAAAACAGCTTATATGCACATATCATATAGTGATGTGAACTACCAAACAGCCTTATTAGTCATTAGTAATTTCTGTGTTGTGCTGCTATTATGTAAGATTTAATATGAAATAGTATTTGTTTTAATAGGAAGCTGCTCCTCACTTGAAGAAGGGTTCTTCAATCGTTATCATTTTTTCTCTATTGCTGGTTACCAATCAACGGCTTCCTTGGCAATGTATGGTGTTATTAAAAGTGCCCCTCTTGGGCTTACCAAGGTATGTACATTGTTCGCAAATTTTCATTATTTTCTCTCATTAGGAACTTAATAAACCACATGCAGTTTCATTCTTTGTGCTGGTTCTTGTGAATTTTAAATCCAGGCACTTGCCCCACAGATGGGCCCAGAAACTTGGGTAAATTGTGTTGCTTCTGGTTTTGTTTCAACACACTTTGCAGAATTCCTTACAAGTAAGAGTGCAATATAAGTAGAGTTCTGAGCCAAGTTGGGTCATAAATGTGAACTGTTTGTTTTTGGCATTCAAGCTAACTCAGTTTTGAACGGGATTAAAGGTATTGTAGAGAGAGGGAATTCATGAGGGGAAGACTCTACTTAACAGGCTTGGCACCACTGATGACATGGCTGCTGCTGCTGCTGCTGCTGCTACTGCTTATATAACTGGAGAAACTCTTGTGGTCGCTGGAGGCATGCCCTCTAGACTCTGTAATGTTCTCTTATTTTTAAATGAGGATGTAGTTGTGATTGGGGCATGATGGTGCGTGGTTCAATTAATGATCCGTCGATAAAATTCACATTTTTCGTTTTAAATCACAAGTGTCATTTATCCCAAAAAAGAAGAAGAGGAAATTACAAACAGGCTTTTTGGCAAAATGCAGAGGGCTCTCGGCTCTATAGCTACAGAAATACAATCTCCTGGACTCCTTCAACTGATTGCACGAGAAACATTTTTCCTTTATCAGTCTAATCAGTATGATAAAATTTCTGCCATTTCCCAAAGGCATATAGAAGAAATTAGAAGATTGTATTTATCAAAAGAGTGCTTCTAAATTTGCTCAAATTTCTTATAAGTTAGACCACTAATAACCCATTAATAAAACATAAAAAAATGTAATATGGGTTAATTTAGTAGGGCTCTTATCCAAATCTTTGGATGGATTACAAATTACCTATGTATCTTTACTGAGTAAAGTTCAGGGCAAAAAATCAGTTGTAATTAAAAATTTAATTAGAGTTTGAAGAGACAAAAAGAAAAAAAATAAAAAGGAGTGCACTGCAACTACTACAATAATGCCTATGATCTTAGAAATTTAGCATTAATTATTTTAAAAACTGAAGTAATAGGATCTTAGTCATGATATTATGAAAATTTAGGTTATAGTAAATACATGTAGTCTTAGTTTTATCAGTAACTGTGACTATAAATTAAACTATAAAAATTATTTAAATATAAATAAACTTATATAGTCAATATCATTAAATAATCATGATCATAATTAAAATAATAGAATTTTTTATCCTTTTAAAACTAAAATCAAATAATATAGAGTGTGTTATTCATTTAAAAAAATAAAAAATTACTTTACAATTTTTTTATTTTTCTATTAATTTAATTTCATATATTTTATCTCTTTTATACTATACACCAAATTAAATATATATCTCGAAATTAATTATATTTAATTAATTAATTTATATATTTAATAAATAAAATTATATATTTAATCGATATATACTATTTACGCGTTAGCTAGGGTTTTTTCAGTTTCACATTTTCACTTTCGTTGTTTCATAGAATCGTAGCTCTCCATCTCGACTTTAGGGCTCGCCTTCGCCTCTCTCACTCTCTGGTCTCTCTGCTGTCTGCACTACCGATCTTAGCTATCAACCTTCTACTTTCTACCCTCGACTACTCTTAGCTCTCTAGCACTTAACTCTCCCTTTAGTTAGTCCTCAATCCTTAGCTTCTTACCTTCTTTTTCTTTTTGATCTTATAAGTTTCCCCTAATTATAACTCTCAACTCTCTAACTTTGTTTGTCACTTTGTGTACGGGTATTCGGTTAATTTTTATTATCCTTTATGATGAATGGAAAGATAAGCGTAAAGTTTCACCACACATTGGTGGTACTTGGAGCGAGACACAATTTTCTGATACATCAACACAGGATTTTTTTAGTAAATATGGCCAAATCTCAATAACCCAACTCACTGAAATATCAATAAGAGGAAGAAATTTGTGATGAAAGAGTTATGATAGATTTGAGAATTTGAATAATGAAAAAGAGCATGTCTTCAAGAACAATTTAATTTTAGATATAGAATTAAAATTGTTTATTTTTATTTATGTGTTTGTTGTATTATGTTTAATAGAATTTTTTTAAAAATTAATCGTTTGACAATTCTGATTTCACTCTATGTTTGCATTACTTTGTTCATTGCTTATAGCTTTTATCAGGTAGTTATTATTTTTAATTTCTTAGATTAAATATATTATTCTATCTTAAATATTAATTTTTGTCTTCTTTCTTTGCCTAAGTAATTAGTTAAGGAGTATTCTTCGTATTGTTGCATGCAGATCTTTCAGCTTTGGATTCAAAAGAGAAAACTAGCTTATGTAAAGCATAAACATGTAATGTCAAGTTTGCTTAAAGTATTTTGATATTGATGATGAATATACACTCGCTTTTATATGATGGCAAATTATTTAGTACAAGGATTATTGTTTTTTAGCAGTTTGTTGGTGTTGGTGCCTGACACTATGCCTGGTGCTGGTGTTGGGTGCCGATGTCGGTGCCTATGCTTGTTGGGGACTAATTGCAATGCTTATTATTTACTCTATTGGTCATATTTTTGATACTCACTTTAATCCTGCAGTCATTATTACTTTTGCTATTTTTTGCAAATTTGCTCTCAAATAGGTACACAATATTTAGTCTTTTGTTTTTGAGATCATCATCTCATTCCTATTAATGTTATTATTACTGATGTGGCTTAATCTAATTATGTTCATGTATGGTAGTGCAACAATAATGACTATACATTTAATCTAATTCTATTATTACTAGGATGTCCTTGTTGAGGACACCATTCTCCACTGGTTTCATAAAGGAACAAACCCAAAGGGAAGGTATGTTGTTTTACATACATTTTTTTTAATTTTATTTCTATAGAACTGTTTTAATCTATGAAAACTTGCATATATTATGCTTTCAACACTTGTATGCATATAAATCTGTTGCACTATTTTTTATGCTTATTGATGCAAGATTATGCTTAAGAAAATGAAAATACTTAAAGGAAGAGTTAAGAGAGTAATTATTGGGTTTGGTGGTCTTGGGATCAACGAGTATTTTACATATTTCTCTTCATGAGAATTTGAAATTTAGTAGCTTAGCTGAGATTGATTTACTTTTTACCATTCAACACAAAACAACATTTCAATTTTGTTTGTAATTCTACTTTACTTCCCTAATCCCAATCCTATTACAATGCATTACATTATGTTTCTCATTTTTTTTATGATGCCTAGTGCTTAAAATACTTAAATTGGAATTAATGGAGTTAGGATTATTGTTTTTTAGCAATTTGTTGGTGTTGGTGCTAGCATACTGGTATTGGTGCCTAGCGTTGGTGCTAGTGCATAGGCATTGGTGCCCGATCCTAGTGTTGTGTCTGTACTGGTACCTAGTGTTGGTGTCTATGCTAATGCCTGGTATTTACCTCACTCTCGGCTTGTATGCTTACTCTTATAGATTTCATCTTGTTCCATATGATCTATATCCATTTCATTGTTTATTGCCATTGGCAACTACAAAGCAACCGACTAAAGTTAGTTTCCAAGGTATTTTTAGTTTCATTGTTTTCCCCTCAATTCATATTATGTATAAGATTGGTAAATTGAAACTTGAATTTATTTGGCATATTGAAACTTCTAACCTTGTTAGAGAGAATTGAACTATATGAAAATATATATGTTATAAGTTTTCTTGTTATTATTATTGGTAGATGATGGGAATGTGTAGCTAGTAGCCTAATATGGAAGGACTAAGAAGGTAGCCTTTATGAAAATTTCTTATATATTAATTGCCATCAAATATAGTTTCCATTATGCAAGTCACTTGTGTGCTTCATATTCACTGAAAATATTTGTTAAATTTTGGAGGATTTTAATTTTTCTTTATTATGAATATACCAGTTATTACTATGCCCATTTATTGTTTTCTTTTGATGGAGATTTGATATATTTTATACGTTTGTAGCCTCCACGAGCAAAGCATTTCCATGATTGTGATAAATGTGTGCTTCAATTTTATCATTATTGTGTTTGGCTAGAAACATGTTAAAGGTTGATTGCTATCTATTCACATATGTTATTCTAGTTTTTTTTTTGTTTTTTTTTCATGGTAAGCAGGCACCAACGCACCAACACACCGAGTTAGTGTTGATGTAACCATGAACTTGATTATGTTGATTTGAAGTATACTTATAAATGTTTGTAATTAATAGTAAAAATTCATTTTGTAATATTAAGTTTTTATTATGTTTTAGTGTATAATAAACTCTCAAATATAATTATACTTTTAATTTTAATATAATATGATTTTTAATATTGTAATTAATAAATTTATTGTAATTTATAATTGTAATTTATAATTGTAATTTTTTTTAATTTATGTATATTCTATGACCTCGGTCTTTCAATAACCAAGGTTATGGGACATATCTATGACATCGATTAAAAAACCGAGGCCATTGGTAACAATTTAGCCTCTCACACTTAGACCTTAGTTCTTATAACCGTAACCATAGATTTATAATCACAGTTAAAACGAGATTATATGTTTTTTTTGTAATAATATGCAATTATAAATATTCATTTAAAACATTCAATGTTAACTTTTCCACAATTCTATGAACATCCAAAACATTCCTGAGTGATCCACGATAGGTTTCAATTGTTATAGATCTACATGCATAAAAACGTAAGTTTGAATGCTTTCATGAATATGTTTTCATGTAGATACTCGATGATAATATCTTTTGAGTTGTTGTAACGTAGGTATAATTTATCAAATTTATTAATGATTTATGATAGTACGATTACTACTTATTCAAGTTAAGTTTTATTTTTTTATTATTTTAATAGCATAACACTAATAAGTAAAGATTTTATAAAAATATTTATTTATCAATTTTCATCTAAACATTGTAAAGATAAAAAATGTTATTTGGGTTGACTTAATTTATAATTTTAAATAATTAACAACACTTTAGTTTATTACCTGTTAAAATAGGCTAATTTAGTTGATTAATTTAAAAGGGTGATCGGATGAATTTTTTTAAAAATATATCGGATATTTTCAGCTCTTCCTCTTCTTTTCTGATAGCAAAAAATAATTGTGCCTTTTGTTCAGCTTCTCCTAACTACTCTCTAAATTCTATTCGTTACAGTCCTCTTTCTATCCGCCCATGGATTTCCAGGTACATCTCTTAGAACTTTGCACTTTTTTGATTTTTTTAAGGAGATTTTTGTCTTCAATACTATGTACTTAATCTTTAATTTCAATAATGCAAGCTCATACGGCCTTCTTTTTCTGTTTATTAATGTACTCTTTTGGTTAAGGTTAAATGAAAAAATTTCAATTGCAAATGGCTTAGGCACAAATTTTCATGAAAAGTTGAATTTCACTGAAATGCTTGTGTAGTTGAGTGAGGTTGTCATTTTATCTTTCTGTTTTCTTGAAACCTAACCTGACTTACTTGAAGAATAATTCTTCCAATTCTTTTTTGTTTGGCTTGTATAGGAAATTATATAGTGTCCAGGCAACAGTTCTAAAAGATAATGAGGACAAAGTCGTAGTGGAGGAAACTTTTCCGCCTAAGACTTCACTCCAGGAGGAAAAGGAAACAAAAAGTCAGGAGCAATCAGAGATTTCATCCTCGAATACATTGGAGAAATGGGTTATCAAGATTGAACAATATGTGAACATATTCCTTACGGTAAATCTTCATCATATCTGTTTAGTTTACCAAAAAGAGCTCTGCCTTGAATGCTCTAGTTGTGATTTATGAAGAAAATTATTTAGCATATGGTAGTTTACTTTATTCTTCTCTAACCAACTATTTTAAATTAATTACTTTAGAATATATTGATACTAATGTACATTTCTTTTGCTAACATATTTTATAAAATTTACCTTGCAAGTGCAGAGCAAGCTGCTCATAATGAATCATAGAAACTGAGGAAAAGATTTGGAGAATATTGACATAATATAGTCTTTTTTGCTTCTTCTTTTTTTTATCAATTTTTCTAAACTTGTAAAAATTTATCCCAAGACTCATAACTTCATATCCATAAATACCAAAATACCCATACAACATAATTTAATAACAATAAAAATAAGATTAGGTCCCGTAATATCTCTGACACCAGTAGAGTTCTGAAAACTATTGTATGAAACCCACTTATTACATCAACATGTATATTTATATATAACATGTTACATCTATCGTAGTTTCATTGACTCACTAGATATAACTTATTAGATCAACCTATGTCTTTGTATGTAACTTGTTACATACACCTCTACCTTTGTATGTAACATATTACATTCACCTCTAACTTTGCATGTAACATGTTACATTCACCTCTACCTTTGTATGAAATATATTACATTTACCTCTAACTTTGCATGTAATATGTTACATGCAGCTTCAACAGGATCGTTGGTGGTAGCGGTTGGAGATGTGGTGGAATATGACCTTGATATTATTTTTTAAAGTTACGAAAGGAGGGTATTTTGGTATTTTATTAAGTAATTTGGTATAAAATTATGAGTTTTGTGATGAGTTGTTATTAGTTATGAAATATTGATCAATATTTCAAAAATAAAGCTATTTAGGCCTAAAACTAAAAGATTTCCAATTACTAGTAGAATATGCCTCAATGTTCTGGTTCATTGTTGGAAATCATAAATTTTTCTTAGATGGTAAGTTTTATAAATTATAAAAGGGAAATTAATATTATTCAACAATATATAGAAGTGGTAATTTGTGTGAGTTGGGTTAGGTCAAACTGCTTCGAAATAACTTAGTTCAAATTGATTCAACCTTAGTTTAATTTAAATTTAATTCGAGCTAGTAAAAGTCAACTCAAATCCAAACTAAACACAAATGATCTAACTCAAAATGGCACAAGTTGATCCAAGTTATTAATTGCATTTTTTTTAATTAATTGAGCATTTTTTTTAATAAATCAAAAAATATATTTAATGATTAAAGCTTATTACTTTAAACAACATTACATGAAACACCAAAAATGAGAGAACTAATATGATAACAATTAGTCTTTGGAACAAATTATAAATTAACTCTGAATGATCAACTCACACACACATTAAAGCCTACGAAGACAATACAACTCTTCACACACTAGTTATGTTACAATAACTAGTTAATTACAAAACAAAAATACTAGTAAACATAAGTTAAAGAAAACTAATTCTTAAAACAAGAAATCAATTTTTAAATAAATTCGACAAATGTAAATGCCATCAAACCCTTCTCATGCAAAAGTCAGAGGTCATCGTATTTTTATGAAAATTTATAGTTTGAATAAAGAGCTCCAAATTAAGGGTGGATGTATATAGTGGGAGGAGGGGCACGTGGCCCATTTCAATTTTTGGCAAATAAATTTTTAAGTGTAATATTTATGAAATTATAGACAAATTAATGTATAAAATAGAACTTTGCTTCACTTGAATTTTAAACTTTAAAATTTTAATACTCAATATATTAACAAAACTGAATAGTTTTAATATATTTTTACTAAAATGATAAATAACAGATTTTTTCAATTAAAAATAAATAACTGAAAAATAACTAATATTATTTTTTATTTTGTATATAGTGTCCCTCCTGAATATAAATCTTACATTCGTCACTACTCTAAATATCAATAGAATTTTTCCTAATCACTACACAAAAAAATATATGAGTAAGATTAAACAAAGAATATATATAAGATTTTTTAGTGTATTCAAATAGACCATACATTAATTATATAAAAAAAATCATCTTTTTAAGATGACACACTTTAGCCAGATTAAATAGACGTAGAATTGTTGTTAGAGAATAGTGAAATAGTACTAGACGTAAGGTTGTTTTTGAAAATACAGAGTGTTGAGAGAGAGAGACTATGTTGGTTGTGAATTAAGAATAAATGTGTTTCTCTAATTTTTAAGTTTTTATCCTAGCGTGTAAGTTGTAACGTTTACGTTTAAAACTTAAAAAAAAAACAAAATTATTTTGCACTAACGAGCTTGTTCAAACATAACCCAACTCAACTCGATTTTTTCAAGTTATTTGAATTGGTCTAAATTTGATCCGAATTTAATTTGATTCATGTTCGATTTAGGTTCTACGATTCAGTAAATTGAGCTAGGACACATATTGTCACCCCTAACAATATAAAAATATTTCTCAATTGGTATTTCTATTTTGTTTTCAAGAATGTGGTATCCTATCTGTGGTTCTCGAAACACTGGCCGAAATTTATTCAATTTCTATATGGTTTATGTTTTTGGTCATTACAGGACTCGGTGATAAAGATACTTGATACCTTTTATCGTGATAGGAATTATGCAAGGTTCTTTGTACTGGAAACTATTGCAAGAGTTCCTTATTTTGGTGAGCATTAAAACGTATTTTACTCTGTTCCTCTTACTTTATGAGCATTAAAGTTTAGATCCTCACTCCTGCATCTAAACTATATGCATTTATGTCTTAGTAATATCAAGGGCAATGTTACTAAGCATAGCCTCGCATATATCATGACTTAACTAGTTTTCTTTTACAGGGATAACTTGTTTATTTGAATCATTACAATCCGAAATTGTGAGGGTCTTTGGACTATAACCAATCGTGCATTTTTTTGTAATTCGCTATCAGTTCAGTGTGGTAATGATCAATGTTCAAATTTTATGTTTTTATTTTTCTTCGGCTGGCATTATATGTGTAAAAGATGTTATAACAATTTTTATTTCTAAATTGGCTGCATTTCTTATGCAATTTAATTTCAATTATAAAATATATTGAGTGCTAATTATAAATTATAATTTATCACAGCTTTTATGTCTGTATTACACATGTATGAGAGCTTTGGTTGGTGGAGAAGATCAGATTATTTGAAAGTGCATTTTGCTGAGAGCTGGAATGAGATGCACCATTTGCTTATCATGGAGGTTGAGATATTTCTTAGATTCTTCTATTTATCTGAAATCTGAATTGATGCTTTACTAGGTTTCTGTTATAACAGGGCAGCATGTAAAAGTTTTCAATTTTTAATCAATGTTGTCTATAAAGGCTCTCAGAAGAAACTAGAGGAAACTTACATGGAAAAGAGTGTACTAACGAGTAATGAGATGCAACGGTGGCTCTTTGGAATAGTGATACATTGTTGAACACACTAATACAACCAAGCCCAAGTTTAAACTGTTTGACCTCATTATTTATATTTTGTAATTTTCCATGCTAAATTTTTCTGATGTCAAAATTGTATGCACATGAAATTGCAGGAATTAGGGGGAAACTCTTGGTGGTTTGACCGCTTTCTTGCTCAACATATTGCATTCTTTTATTATATCATGACAGTCATTATGTATGCAATAAGCCCAAGAATGTCTTGTAAGTATGTTTTCCTATATTGACTATCTGGTTATTCCTTTGCACTGTTGTGTCTTTGCATTATGTTTGTTTGATTAGACAGAATAGAAATATGTATAAGCCCAAATGAGACCGTCTTGGTAAAAGAAATGTAAGCATGCCAGTCAAGATGTTGAAGTCTATTGATTTCATCTCTCTTGGTTTTAATGACTTACTGAGACAAATTACTTTTAAGGCTTTTTCAATAAGATAAAAGTTTACTTGTATTGTACATGAGTGACAAAGTCAGTACAAGGTCTGTTGCAATCCTCATTTTAGTTGATTTTGTTTAATTACCATTGTAGATCACCTTTCTGAATGTGTGGAGAACCATGCATATGAGACCTATGACAAATTTATCAAAGCTCAAGGAGGTATGATTAATATTTCTTTTATAGTCATTTAGTGAAGTTGGTATTTGCAAATTGGATATGGACCTTGTATGGCCACCACACATACAGACATGATAGTGATGATTCATTATATACTAAATAATTTTAACCAAAAAATATGTATACTAGCCTATATATTCTAGATGGGCTGGTGACAAGTACCAACCTCTTGTGCTGCAATTATTGGATGCCATTGGAACATCATCTTATTTGAAGCTGGTGATAATTTAGGCATCACATGTGTATCAGTGTTATAAGGATGGGTGTAGGTCAAATATAATTTATTGAGTACGCAACAAATAAACATATAATCACCATCACTAGATCTATTGTAATGTGTCCTATTTTCAAAAAATAAACAAATTTTGTGCCCTTGTGTTAAAATGAAACTTCAATTATTGTAATTTGTCCTATTTTCTGTTTCAGATTAGCTGAAGAAATTACCTCCTCCAGATATTGCCGTAAAGTACTACACTGGAAATGATTTATACTTATTTGGTAAGTTGCTTTTCTCTGGAGTCATCATTATTTTGTCTGAAGGGAAACCTGATTTGATAATCTGTGTGAACTTTGTCCAGATGAGTTTCAAACTGGGAGAGTCCCCAATACACGAAGACCAAAAATAGGCAAGGTTCAGATCCTAAAGTTGTATTTGTTCTAATTTAACATTGCTACTTTTTCATAGGAAAAAAATGCATGGAGATTCTTTTGTCTAATTCATAGATAGTACAATCTCACGCAATATATAGAGGCCCATTTGGACGTGCTTCTTTTAGAAGTAATTTCAAGATAAATATTTAGGTGTTTGGTATAAAGTTATTAAAAGTTTTGAGTGGTAATTTTGTAATTATTTCAAAATAGGATCATGCATGGGAGAATGCATTCAAACTACTCCAAAATTTTGAAAGCACTTATAGAGACTTTCAAACACAATTGGAAGTACTTTGATCCATTTGAAACCACTTTTAACCAAAAGGAGAAGCAGTTCCTAACTTATAGAATAGTAGCATTGGAACTATTAAGGTTGGCCCCTAATAAAACATTTCAGCAAGTCTTACATAACTTGATTTTAGTGCAGCATTTTTTATTTACATTTTATTAAAACTTCAAAGAGATTGATAAATAATACTAGCAAAATTACTACATGATCTCTGCTTCTTTTTATTTTCTGCTCCTGTTTCAGATAATCTGTACGACGTCTTTGTGAACATTAGAGATGATGAAGCTGAGCATTGCAAGACAATGAAGGCCTGTCAGACTCATGGAGAGCTCCGGTCTCCTCATTCATGCTTAGTAGAGGAGTTGGAAAATGACTCAGTCTCTCTACTTCATCAAGCTGATTGTGAAGGTGTTGTAGATTGTATAAAACAATCTGTTGCAGTTCCTAGAAAGCCAAAATAAATAATGGTAGTTAAGCTTATAAATAATGAAAGATTTTATATACCACAGAAATAATACACATTGCTAGATATCTTTAGTTCTATTCTTGTAATCTTTTTTACTGAAAAATGAGAAATATAAAGAATCCATTTTAGTTGTTAGTCTCTCTTCTTGTGAGATTTTACTGAGTATTTAATGTAGGCTTTATATTTATCTTGCCTTTGCTCTTAGTGGTGGTAACTTGACCTTCAACATATCATGCATCCTCCCTCCCACGTGAGCTTCATGAGTGACATACTTTAGAACTTTGTTACCGTATTTATGTTCTATGGTTGTCATCTTCTAGAAAGTTGAAGTGCTAATTTTATATTTACGGCTAACATTTTGCTTCCTTTTTTGTGAAATAATCATGTTAAGATGAATTTTAGTTTACTACGTTTGTCAAGCCCCACCAAAGATAAAGAAACAAACTGCAGATCATAGACGGAGCATTGCAGTAAGTATTAATGGGTATATGCCTGCCGGTTTTGTAACTCCACTCTGAACTCTGCTACTACTTAGTGATTCTGCTTTGAAATATTGTTAATGTGATATATGTTGTGATTGATTAAAAATAATATTAGGTTTGTTAGTCAAAATAAGATGTGATTAATTTAGAAGAAAATTTATAGAAAGTGGTTTACTATATTGTCAAAGATAGAAGTGTCTAACTTGTTTGAATAAAGAATAGAAAAATTAGGTAGTCTAATTTTGTTGAATGAAGAAATGTTTTGACATATGAAATGTGAACTCGAAGGCTATAAATATGACTTTATTTCTTCATTGTTAATCATCCTAAAAAATAGAGAAAAACTTATATGAAAAGTTTGAGTAAGAAAATTTTATGAGAAAATTCTCTTGGGCTTGTACGCTCGTCTTTTGGGTGTTAGAAAATCATTGAGAGTGTGGTTGTAACAATTTTCCACATAGTGAACTTTTCTCTAGTTGTCAAAAGATAACGAAAGTGATTTTTCTCTAATTTAAAATTTCCACTATAATTCTTGTGTTGTGTATCTTTTATTTCTCTATTATTTGATATTCTATTAAGAGAGATCTTAGGAGAAAGAATTTATAATTATACTATTTGATCTAAATTTCCTAACAATATGCTCTCCCTAACATCTTCAAAAGATTATTATCTAGGTGATGAGCTAATTCCCTTAAATTATTAGGTTAAATGAAAATCTACCTAATCTTTTGAAATTTGTACTTTAATTAATTAGATACTAATAATAAGTGGAAGTCCACGTATAAATTATATATTTTTTTAATCTCTAATAAGATTTAAAGATAATTTATTAAAAGAAAAAAAATTAAACTTGAGGTTACTTTAATTTCATAAATTGTATGCATTAATAATTTTACTTTAAATTGATATATTTTAATTATATTTATAGACTTTAATTAATTTAGGTATATTTTAATGATTTTAATTTATTTTATTTTTTACTCTTTTTTTTCAAACATATACTTGTGAGACCCTTATTAGTAAGATTTATTTTAATTTAATTTAAATTTTGGTAACAAAAAATACCCTAAAAAATTTGGGAAGAAATAACAACATTTAACATAGATTATAATACGACTGGAGTGTATTAATTTTAAGAAACGTGAAGTGTTAATTACGTTATATGTTCATAATGTATGGGTTAATTTTTAAAAATGTCTAAAATTAATTCGTTATAATTATGTATAAAATGTACGAGATGAAAAAAAAAATCTCAAAATTTAACTAGCATTAATTTATTTAACAAAAGTAAGGTATGTATATTGCATACGTATTTTTGTCGAGGACAAAATAATAATTTCAAGTATTTGGTCGGTAAAAAAACAAATTAAAGGCAAGTACTTAAGGTATTAAATAATCGCTTTAGAATCCAAAACACAAAAAACCAAAAACTAAGGAAAATCTAGGCATTAAATGACCCCTTTCGCTTTATTTCTCTTAGTGTAACCTTTGTTTTTTTGCTCTCTCCTCAGTGACTCATTCAATTACCATAAAACCTTGATTTTCTATGTAACCTAGAATCAAATTCATTACCATATGTCTATCGATATAGTCTATATCCATCATTTCTCTCATCAAATCTACCTTCACTTCTCTTCAATTTTCTCTCGAAAACTCCACTTTTTACCTTCTCATCTAGATACATAACATAAACCCTCACAAATGCAGCATCGTTCTAAGTGATTGTTCTCATTTGACAACAAAATTAATTTTTAATGTAAAATAATTTGACATATTTTTATTTTATTGATTTAATTATTCTTGTATTTTTTGTTTAAATGAATGAAATATAATTTTTATTAAAGTCATACATGTAAATAAGAATTGAACAAATTGAACATGTTAAAATGGGTTTAATATTTAGTATATTAAAATATATATGATCTAATATATGATACAAAAATATTTACATGCTAGGAAACTATTAATAATGAGTAACATATTATATGATATAGAGTGTAAAAAGAAGATATAGGGATATAAAGAATTAGATTAAGATTGATGGAATAAAATCAAATAATATTTGATTTTGTATTAGACTATTGATGTATGCATCTGTTCGAGATTGTTATAAAGCTCCTTAATTTAAGGAGCAAAACATGGAGCAAAACAATGAGTAAAACATAGAGCAAAACATGTAGCTTAATTCAAGGAATAATTTAAGGAACCATTAATTTAAGGAGTAATTCAAGGAATGAATTTTCCTATAAATAGATGTGTAATTGTAATGAATTAATCATCCAAAGTGTTCATTCCAATTGAGAGAAAAACTTAGAGAGAAAAGATTTTGTGAGAGAAAATTGAGAGTAATTTTCTTGGGTGCAATTGGGTTGTGCGTTGTGAGTTATGAGTGTTGCAAACACCTTGTGTAATTTCTCCTCTTTTAGTAAAAAGATCTACAGCAGGGCCAGAGACGTAAGAAAAATTGGCCGAACTCCGTTATCAAATTTGTGTGTTATTTTTATTCTTGCTTTCTCATAAATCTGGCTTATCGGGAATTTGCCTAATTTTCCCAACAATTGGTATCAGAGCTATTGGTGATGATTTCTGTCAATTTTCTGCAAGATTACTATTTACGTGAATAGTGACATTTTATCGACGATATTTGTTCGTTGACGGATGTGTTCTAATACACGGTGGTTTATATAAATAGTCAGAAACGATCCGAAGGAAGTCAGATTTGAGTGGGAACAATGGTCGTAGATGAAGGAAGGGTGAAACTCGAGAAATTTGATGGCACAAATTTTGGGTTTTGGAAAATGCAGATAGAGGATTATCTGTATCAAAGAAATCTATATCAACCTCTCTCAGGGAAGAAGCCAGAGGCTATGAAGGAAGAAGATTGGAATCTTCTAGACAGACAAGCCCTCAGAGTTATTCAATTGACGTTATCCCGTAATATTGCTTTCAACATAGCAAAGTAAAAGACCACGGCAGGTCTTATGGCAGCTCTCTCCAATATGTATGAGAAGTCATCAGCCTCAAACAAAGTGCACTTGATGAGACATTTGTTCAATTTGCGGATGAATGAAGGCACATCGGTAGCTCAACATCTCAATGAACTCAACATAGTCACAACCTAGTTGAGTTCAGTGGAAATTGAATTCGATGAAGAAGTACGAGCATTGATACTTTTGTCTTCTTTACCAGAAATTTGGAATGCTACTATCACGGTTGTGAGTAGCTCGTCAGGAAGCAATAAGTTGAAATTTGACGATGTTCGTGATTTGGTTATCAGTGAAGAGATCCGACGTAAAAAGTCAGGTGAATCGTCAAATTCTTCAGTTTTGCATACAAAGTCAAGAGGAAGAAATTCAACCAAAGGGAATGGATGTGGCAGAACAGACTACCGAGGTAGATCAAAGGACAGGAGGTCCAAATCCAAGAATCCTAATAATTCCCATAGTTCGAAGACTATTGAGTGTTGGAATTGTGGAAGAACCGGGCACTACAAAAATCAGTGCAAGAATGCACCGAAGGACAAACAAGTGAAGGCAGAGGCAAATGTTACTTCCACCTCAGGAGGAGACGATGCATTGATATGCTCTTTGGAGAGCAAGGAAGAATCTTGGGTGTTAGACTCTGGAGCATCGTTCCATGCTACTTCACAAAAAGAATTCTTCGAGAAATATGTCCCCGAAATCCTTGGAAAGGTATATCTTGGTGATGATCAACCATGTGCTATTATTGGCAAAGGTGTAGTGAAGATTAAGTTGAACGGATATGTTTGGGAACTGAAGGATGTCAGACATATTCCCGATCTCAGAAGAAACTTAATCTCAGTGGGGCAGTTGGCCAGTGAAGGCTACACTACGATCTTCCATGGTGATGATTGGAAGATTTCAAAGGGTGCAATGACAGTTGCTCGAGGCAAGAAAAGTGGCACTCTTTACATGACAACAGAGGCACGTTGTTCAATCACAATTGCAGCAGGCAATGAAACACCAAATCTGTGGCACCAGAGACTAGGCCACATGAGTGAGAAGGGGATGAAAATTATGCACTCAAAAGGAAAACTTCCAGGTCTACAGTCTGTAGAGATGGACATGTGCGAAGATTGCATGCTTGGAAAGCAAAAGAGAGTCAACTTTCAGACAAGTTTCAGAACCCCAAAGAAGGAAAGGTAGAGCTTATTCACTCTGATGTTTGGGGACCAACGACCGTCTCATCTATTGGTGGGAAACACTACTTTGTGACTTTCATCGATGATCACTCTCGGAAGGTATAGGTTTACTTTCTAAAGCATAAGTTTGAAGTATTTGAGGCTTTCAAAATATGGAAAGCTATGGTGGAAAATGAGACAGGTTTAAAGATCAAAAAGCTCAGAATCGATAATGGTGGTGAATATGAAGATACCATATTCAAAAATTTCTGCTATGAGCACGGGATCAGAATGGAAAGAACTGTGCCAGACACGCCTCAACACAATGGTGTAGCTGAGCGTATGAACCGAACGTTGATAGAAATAGCCAGAAGAATTCGTATACAGTCAGGTCTACCGAAGCAGTTCTGGGCAGAAGTAGTCAACACGATAGCTTACTTGATCAACTGAGGCCCATCTGTTCCATTGGAGCATAGAATACCAGAGGAGGTATGGAGCGGAAAAAAGGTGAAACTATCACATCTAAAAGTTTTCGACTGTGTAGCAGTTGTGCATATCAGTGATCAAGGCAGGAATAAGCTTGATCCCAAATCCAAGAAATGCACATTCATCGGTTATGGTGAGGATGAGTTTGGCTACCGCATTTGGGATGACGAAAAGAAGAAAGTTATCCGTAGCAAAGATGTGATTTTCAACGAAAGGGTGATGTATAAGGACATGCATAAAATAGGCGCCAATGACTCAGAGCAGAATGAGTCAGTATTTGCAGATGCAGATGATGTCCTAGATAGTTCCGCAACAGAACCAATTGTAACAAGTCCTCAGCCAGAGGAACTTGTTGGACAGAGCAGTACACAACATTTCGACACACCACAACCTCTTACTCCAGCTCCTGTATTGAGAAGGTCTTCTCGACCTCATGTGCCTAACAGGATATACATGAACTATATGTTGCTGACTGATGGAGGGGAGCCTGAATGCTATGATGAAGCTTGCCAGACTCGAGATTCCAACAAGTAGGAGCTTGCTATGAAAGAAGAAATGAAATCTCTCATCTCCAACCAGACATGGGAACTAGCTGAGTTACCTATGGGAAAGAAGACACTTCACAACAAATGGGTGTACCGGGTGAAAGAGGAGCATGATGGTTCCAAGAGATACAAAGCCCGCCTAGTTGTCAAAAGGGTTTCAATAGAAGGAAGGAGTCGACTATACTGATATTTTCGCTCCCGTTGTGAAGCTCAATACTATCAGATTAGTATTGAGTATTGTAGCCATTGAAGATCTTCATCTTGAACAGTTGGATGTGAAGACTGCATTCCTTCATGGAGATTTAGATGAAGAGATATACATGTACCAGCCAGAAGGTTTCTCAAAAAGTGGGAAGAAGAATATGGTGTGTAGACTTAAGAAGAGTTTGTATGGCCTGAAACAAGCCCTGAGACAATGGTACAAAAATTTTGACAGCTTCATACACAAGGAAGGTTTTCAGAAGTGCAATGCTGACCATTGTTGCTACTTCAAGAGATATAGGTCCAGTTATATCATTTTACTACTTTATGTTGATTATATGTTAGTAACAGGTTCAGATATGGATGATATTAAAAGGTTGAAGCAGCAATTGTCAAAGGAGTTTGACATGAAAGACTTGGGTCCAACAAAGAAGATTCTTGGAATGTAAATCACAAGAAATAAGAAGAAAGGATCCTTGCAGTTATCTCAGGCAGAGTACATCAATCGTGTTTTGCAGAGATTCAACATGGGCGATGCCAAGCCAGTTAGCACACCCTTGGCCATTCATTTTCGCCTATCCAAGGATCAGTCACCTCAGACAGAGGAAGACAGAGAATTCATGGCATAAGGTTCCTTATGCCTCAGCCATTGGAAGTTTGATGTACACAATGGTCTGTACAAGACTAGACATTGTCCATGCAGTGGGAGTTGTTAGCAGATTTATGTCAAATCTAGGGAAAACTCATTGGGAATCAGTCAAGTGGATTTTGAGGTATCTGCGAGGCACCACAGAAAAGTGCTTGTAATTTAGTAAAGGAGAGTTAAAAGTACAAGGGTATGTAGATGCAGACTTTGAAGGTGAAGTTGATCACCAAAGAAGCACCACCGGTTATATATTTACTGTTGGAACTACAGCTGTTAGTTGGATGTCACAAATATAGAAAATTGTCACTCTATCCACTACAAAGGCTGAGTATGTAACAATAATTGAAGCTACTAAAGAGATTATATGGCTTCAAGGGTTGTTAACTGAGTTGGGATTCAAACAAGAGAAGAATGTTCTGCATAGTGATAGTCAAAGTGCAATACACTTTGCGAAGAATTCAACATTTCATTCTAGAACCAAGCATATTGGACTTCGTTATCACTTCATCATATCTCTATTGGAAGATGATGTGTTAATACTGGAGAAGATTCTAGGAAGCAAAAATCCAGTAGATATGTTAACAAAGGTGGTGACTATTGACAAACTTCAGTTGTGCTCAACTTCAGTTGGTCTACTAGAGTAACAAAGACTAGAAAAGCTGTTGCATTGATCGAGGTGTGAAGACAGATTGAAATCAGTCTTTAAGTGAGAGATTGTTGGAGATTGTTAGAGATTGTTATAAAGCTCCTTAATTTAAGGAGCAAAACATGAAACTTAATTCAAGGAGCAATTCAAAGAACCATTAATTTAAGGAGTAATTCAAGGAGTGAATTTTCCTATAAATAGATGTGTAATTGTAATGAATTAATCATCCAAAGTGTTCATTCCAATTGAGAGAAAATCTTATAGAGAAAAGCTTTTGTGAGAGAAAAGCTTAGAGAGAAAAGTTTTGTGAGAGAAAATTGAGAGTAATTTTCTTGAGTGCAATTGGGTTGTGGATTGTGAGTTGTGAGTTGTGAGTGTTGTAAACATCTTGTAATTTCTCCTCTTTCAGTAAACAGATCTACAGTAGGTCCAAAGACGTAACCAAGATTGGTCGAACTCCGTTATCAAATTTATGTGTTATTTTTATTGTTGTTTTCTCATAAAACTGACTTATTGAAAATTTGCGTAATTTTCCCAACAACATCGTTATAGATATAACAGCCATGCAATAATCCTATAAACAATCTATTGGATTGAAAACTCTACAAATTAATAGTGGATTAGTTTAGTTGCAGCACTAATTATATATTAATATGTTGATATTATGTTATGATGTTAAAGAGTAAATGTAAACTGTATTTGTTAAATAGTACTCCACTTAAAAAAGTGTTGAATCCGATTTCTATCTTCGGTGATCTTTGTTCGATTTACCAAAGACCGTGAGAGTGACATCGGTATGGTGTCTACCAAAGGTACACTAATAGATAAGTCGAATCTCCAAGTGTGAGAGACAACTGGCAGAGTTTTATTATGAGAATTTTTGGCGTACCTAAAATCTAAAATACAAACGAATACTTATAGGGAGGAGAGGTTTTGGAAGTTAAGTTTGCCGGAAATATTTGATATCTCAACTGTTATTTATAAAGTATAACTCTCGAGAGAATGTTACTAATGTTTTGAGAGAATTATTATTAATGAAAGTATTCTCCAAATGACTCCCTTTGAGTTTTGACTAAAGTACGTTTTATTATTATTTTTTCGAAGTATAAATGATCTAATTATTTAATTGATTTTATTTTTAAATTTTTAATAAAAATATATATATTCATATTTTTACATGTTTTGAAAACATATATTTATTTACCTAGTAAAAAAAATTAACATATATTTATTTACGAAGAGTTAAAAATGAAACTATAAAGAGAATTATATCATACAATTTAATCTTTGTTTTACCGGTTAAATGATGACGTGACCATAATAATTACTTGCCATGTGTACTTGGGAGAATGTTATGCTTGGATTCTAAATTAGTTGGTTTAACTTATTATATTTTGGGTTAAGAATAATTAACTATTAAGAAGCAAAAGTATAACCGCCCTTAACGAGGTAGAAGTAGTTGAGAGAGAAAAATCATTCCTTTTTGTTAGTATTAAATAGACAAGTAGTAGTTTTCCTTTCTATTTGATCCCTTGTCTTTTTGAAGTAGTGATACAGCACTTAGAATCTAATACTATTCTCTTGAGAACTAAAACTCAATCCCATGAGCCACCCTAGCAACTTTTGAGGAAGATCATACGTTCTCACTTCTAATTGCTCTTATGATTTTTTTGTATAAGTGGAATTTCTTGGTGAATATGTAATTAAAAATATATTTTGTTTTTATATAAACTAGTTATTATATAAAAAACATATTTATATTGTATTTTTAAACATATAAACATTATATATTTTTTTAGGTTTATGAAAAAATAATATATATACATTACGCGAATAAGATTAGAACTCGAAAATAAAACTCTACTTGTATAAGAATTTTCCTACCAAATTAAACCTTGAAAAGTTTGGTATGACATTTGGTCATGCAAAAGATAAAAAAAAAAAAAAAAAAGGAAAACATAGCAGTATTAGATTAATAGTCACACATCTTCCACATAACTTCAACTAAAGAAAACCACACCGCAGGAAACAGCGGTTAGCTGTACGACAGTATTTAAAGGGTCGTATTCTCAGCATTAGACGCCAAGACACCCAAAAATCCAATTTATTTTCTATACTTTATTTTTTAAAGAGGGACTCAAACAGTAGCAATGGGACCCAAATTGACGGTGGATTCAGCGGTCTTCATGGCTTCAAATCTTCGTTCTTTGGCTTGAAACTTGAGACCAGAGTAAAGCTTCATATAATCCTCAAACACAAACTTTGGATACACAAGTTGCATTTTCTCATCATTTTCTGCAGCAGCTTCAATCAATGTTGGAGCTGGGTAAATAACAGCATCACTACCCGGGTTGTAGAAAGATGCTATTGACATTCTATTACCATCTGGCTGAGCTATCACTCTGTGCATTATACTTTTGTATTTTCCATTTGTTATCACCTTCATAAATCATATCCCAAATAAATCATAAAAAGAGAAGAAAAAAAAATGACTTCACATGTAAGTCAGAGACTGTCTAACCAATACCTCAAGTTGGTCGCCCAAGTTAATGACAATGGAATAAGGCATAAGTGGAACATCGATCCATTGACCATCCTTGAGAAGCTGAAGGCCACTGACCTTGTCATCTTGAAACAGAAGAATAATACCACCAGCATCAGTGTGGGCTCTAAGTCCTTTGATGAACTCTGGTTTAGGACAAGGAGGGTAATGGCTGACTTTCGTGCCAAAGGTTGGACCTTTAGGCCCGTTAAATACTTTTTTCAAGTACCCTTTCTCTAACTTGAGATTCTCACAGAACAACTCTAGTAGTTGCTCTGCTAGCTTTTCCAGTTCTGCTGCAAACTTCTTCATTGCCTTCCTGCAAAATTAACGGTAAACGTCAATATGTTAAGCACCAAGTATTATTTTTAAAAAAAATAACATCCTAAAATTTATAACATATAATAACTAATAATATTGAAGAAAATTGAATTATATAGAATTCAATTAGAATATTTTTAAATATCAACTTCAAATTAAATGATAAGAACTAAATTCAATAAAAAATTAACTAGATTTATTATATTTATCAATTTCATAATTGCTATTCAAAAACATTTATGAAGGGTATAATTTATTTTGAATGATGATGTAATGTAGGTGAACTTTTTGTGGTTTTATGTAAAGTTTTTCTTTTTTTTTTAATAGTAAAATATATAGTTAAACTTAAAATGTATTATATTTATGATTACAAGTTTTAATTATACTATTTTTGTTATTTTTTCAAAAAAAAAATCAATATCTTGAGGAAAAAACAGAGAAAAAGATTTTTTTTTTAAAAAGAACATAACTAAATCATACAAAGTGTTAACCTGTAATCTTGATCGAGATCTGGGATTTCAGATAAGTTAGATCGAGGAAGGTGGGTAATCAATAAAGCGCTTTCCCAATCCATATCGTTGATTTCAGACTGGACAGTATCAAGGCCATTGCTGGCCACCATTTCCTTGAACGTCTGTTTCATACACTTTCTGTAGTGCTCCTTTGTTAGTTTCTCCACTCTGTCCATCAGTTCATGACCAATCCCATGGTTCACCACCTGAAAATTATACATTGGAATACTTAAATATATCTATATTCATAATAACTTCAAAAAGACAGACATATATATATATATATATATATATAGTTGAGTTGGACCTCAAAGAAACCCCAGCTCTCACAAGCATCATTGATCATCTCCATGGTTGGTTTTCTCTCTTCACCATTGAGTTTTTCCATGTCAATAACTGGAAAAGTCTCCATTTTTATAATCTCAAAAGAAATTATCTTTCTTCTTTGATCACTCTACCAAGTAAGCCTCTAGGCCTAGCTAGTTAGTTTTATATGTTTAGAGGAGTTCTCTGTGGTGCTATATATGGGCGTTTAAGAGGTAACAAAGACATGGTATATTATTAAAATAATAGTATTGTAAATAAATCGTTAGAAAATTAAGTGGATAAAAGGTAACAGTAAAGAAAAGGAGGAATAAAAAAGGAAAATGTTATCTATCATAAATCTTGTAATCAACACAAATGAAGAGTCATGCACGATCTCATTTACCAGAACAAAACATGACGGCAATCCCATCATGCAAATGATTTATGATAACACAAGTTTTATCCATTCATGCAAATGATCACTTCATATCACAAGTTTTATCCCTTCATGCAAATGATCCCTTAAGGGGTATATAAGTCGATGTGTAAAGTCGGTTTTTGGAAAAAACCGACTTTTAATGAATTTAAAGTCGTTTATCCACGTAATATATTCCCTCTCGTCTCATTTTGTACGCAGATTTCAGTTTTCTTCCTCTCTCCTTTCCTCACTCAGAACTATTTTCTCCCAAAATCTTAACCGTGCGCCACCTTCGTTCTACATTTCCGGCCACCTCCGACCACCATTTGAACATCCGTTTGTAAGTTATATTTCTCTTCTCACATTATCTGTCAGTTCTTTTTTTTTTAGCAAAATATTAAAATCTGTTTATGGGTATTTTCTGTTATTGCTTAGCCAAAATCAATCTGAATCTGTGCTAATTTTATCAGCGTGTAATTGTAATTTGTTAATTAGGAACAAACTTTCAAATTGCGAATTTTTATTCGTTAATTAAAAACCTAACATCTCGATTTGCAACATGCTTGGACAGTTTCTTTGTGAAAATGTATGGATAGCCAAAAACGGTATCAACACATTTTGTTTTGGCTTCTTATTCTTTTAAATTTGTCCACAATAATTTCTAAAATAGATATAAATTAACTATTTATAAGGGAATGTTTGGAAAGTGAGTTATGATCTCTTTCTCTTGTTTATTAGTTTTTACTAAAAATAAGGTATAAATTAAAAACTTATAAATTTGAGAGTCATTCTCATTGATTGTTACCCAAACTCTTAATTTGTTGGTATTGATTTTATTTTTCAAATATAAAATATCATGTAATTAAGAAACTATGTTTTATTTTATATTAATCATTATTCACTATTGAAAATTAAAGATACAATTAGTACTAAGAATATGAATAAAACTCCTCCGAAAAAGAAACAGAAAAAAAGGGAATAACTTTTTGTGTGATTAATTAATAACTTGTTGTACACCTTTAATTAGTTAAGCAGTTAAGGTTTGACAAAATCCAATTCATATTCACAATCACAAAAGAAAAACCTCTTGCATTTTTACATTAAAGAACTCGAATTAAATACTTGAAATGTATTATATATCTTTTGGTTTTATATCCAACGCGTGCGGTTCCATAAGCACTTTTGTTAAAAGTTCATTCAGAGAGCACTTCTGTAAATATATATCAACTTAAGATACATTTACAATTTAGATTGTTGAAAAACAAAAGCAAGTCAATATTCTGCCACTTTATTTGACCACACCTAAAAAATATGTTTGACTTAGTTTATGCAGAATGCAGCTAGCTTATTATTCGATCAATTTGTTTTATATTTTGTATAAATTTTTGATTTAGTTATGTTTTTTTGTTTGCTTGTAATAATAATGTTTGACTTATTAATTGTATGTATTCAATAATATCTGAAATGTTGTGTGGGTTTGCATGGATAAATTTATTTATACGTATAATTAATATTACTTTGTAATTATGATATAGTAACATGCTTAGAAATTAGAATCAACCGCGTGATTAGTTTTTATATATATATATTCATGAAACATGTTGCTTATTTTTTAATTTGTATATAAATGGTTTTGTAAAATGATTAAAATGATAACTATTTTGCATTATGTATGTTTTGATATATATTCAAATAATTAGGAAATTTATATATAATAATACATAATTAAGTAATATGTTTAATTAATGTCATTAATAGAAAATGGACAAATCTTGGATGTCAAAGTGTAGAATTGAGCAAGACTATATTTCTGGAGTTGAAAGTTTCATGGAATTTGCTTGTAGAACTAGTAATACTAGAAGTAGTATGATTCGATGCCCATGCGTTAAATGTAAAAATGAGCGATTTCATGAATTTGATGAGGTTAAGTATCACCTTATCCGTAATGGTATTCTATTGAGATATAAATGTTGGTATTATCATGGAGAAAATATTGATAATACTCATGGGGAAAAGTATAATAAGAATGTGGATGGATTACATACATCATATCATAATGTACAGACAGAAAATATGTTTCGTGGTGTTGAAGATGAATTACGCGAGGATGATCCCGAAACCTTTAATAAACTTATAGAAGATGCCGAAAAACCGTTGTATCCAAAATGCAAAAAATACACTAAAATGTCAGGATTAGTTCATTTGTACAATGTCAAGGCAAAACATGGTTTTTCTAACAAGGGATTCACAGAATTACTAAATCTACTAGTCGATATGTTTCCTGAGGGTATTGAATTGCCATCTTCAATGTATGAAGTGAAGAAATATCTTAGTCGATTTGGCATGGAATATCATAAGATTCACGCTTGTCCTAATGATTGCATTCTTTATAGAAAAGAATATGAGACATTACATGATTGTCTTATGTGTAAAGAATCGAGATGGAAGCATGGTACAAATGAGAGTACAAAACATAAGAAAGGCGTGCCTGCAAAGGTTCTTTGGTACTTTCCTCTGATTCCTCGCTTTCAAAGGTTGTTCAATAGTAAATATACATCAAAGATGTTGACTTGGCATTCAGATAATCGATCTGATGATGGGGTGCTACGTCATCCTTGTGATTCTCCAAATTGAAAAGTAGTAGATAATTTATCTCCTCAATTTTCATCTGATCCGCGCAATCTGCGTCTTGCCATTGCTGCTGATGGAGTTAATCCACATAGTTCCCTCAGTAGTAGATATAGTTGTTGGCCAGTAATTATGGTAACATACAACCTTCCTCCCTGGTTGTGTATGAAAAGAAAATTCATGATGTTAACATTATTGATCTTAAGACCGAAACAACCCGGTGTTGATATTGATGTATATTTCCAGCCTCTTATAGATGATTTAAAGACGTTGTGGAATGATGATGTAAATGTTTACGATGCATATAAAGAAGAATACTTTAACTTGAAGGGGGTCCTTTTATGGACAATTAATGATTTTCCTGCCTATGGAAACTTATCAGGACATGCAACAAAAGGTTACAAGGGATGTCCTATATGTAGTGATGGAACTTCTGCAAAGTATCTTGTTCACGGACGAAAGATGTCTTATAGAAGACATAGGAGATTTTTGCCATCTGGACAGAAGTTTAGATACCAAAAGAAATCGTTCGATGGTGAAGAAGATCATGATCATGCAACTCGACCTTTGCGAGGTATTGAGATATTAAGGCAATTGAATGGGATGACATTCAAACGATATGGAAAGATGAAAAAAAACTCACCAAGGTAGGGAAACGAAGGAGGTCAACTAATGAAATTGGTGAAAATGAAAAAGATTTTGAACCGAATGGTTGTTGGAAAAAAAAATCAATATTTTGGGAATTACCTTATTGGAAATACCTACACATTCGTCACATCTTAGATGTCATACACATTGAGAAGAATGTATGTGAAATCTTGATTGGCACTTTACTTAATATACCTGGAAAAACAAAGGATGGCATTAAAGCAAGATTGGATTTAAAGAAACTAGGCATACGACCTGAATTGGAACCAAGGGTGGAAAATGATACGAATCGAACATACTTGCCACCAGCATCATATACAATGTCAAAAAAAGAGAAGGATGTGTTTTGTAAATGTTTGGAAGGTGTGAAAGTTCCTGATGGTTACTCATCCAACTTAAGAAATTTTGTGTCTATCACCGATAAGAGACTGTATGGATTGAAATCACATGACTGTCATATCTTAATGCAACAGTTATTACCAGTTGCTATTAGATCAATTCTTCCAAAACATGTTCGAATATCAATAATTCGGCTTTGTTCATTCTTCAATACAATATGCAAGAAATCTATATCAATTGGCGAGTTAAATTCTTTACAGAAAGAAATTGTAGAAACTTTGTGTCTAATTGAAAAATATTTTCCTCCTTCTTTCTTCGATATAATGATTCACTTATGTGTTCATTTAGTTCGAGAGGTTCAATTATGTGGTCCTACTTACTTAAGGTGGATGTATCCTTTTGAGAGATATATGCAAGTCCTTAAAGGATATGTAAATAATAGATATCAACCTGAAGGATGCATGGTAGAATGCTACATTGCTGAAGAGGTCATTGAGTTTTGTTCTGAATACTTTAGTGGTTGCACTGAAATTGGGAATCCTACGCACAAGTTGTTCTTAGAACGTTACATGATCCAAGTAGGTAACCCTATGCTTGGTGGAAGTAAGAAATTATTTATTGATTGCACTCGATGGGAAAAAGCACACCGAATCATTTTGGTAAATAATAATGAGGCACAGCCGTACATAGAGTAAGTGATGTTCATTATTTCATCTTTTATTTAACTATTAATGATGATATATAACTTAATATATATTTAATAACATTACAGGATGCATTTAAACTTATTGAAGATCGATCCTCGTTATAAAAAAAAGGAGGAGAAAAATGGTTGTATGATGAACATAAGCGAGAGCTTATTAATTGGTTTCGCAACCACGTAAGTGTCACAAACAAAAAATCATGCATGTATCTTCCTATATCTATTCAATATTTTAAAACTTTTCTCTAAACACATTTCGTGTTTTTGTATACATAGATTCGAGATGAACTCAAGAAACTCAATCATAAAATATCAAAAAGTTTACAATGGCTTGCACATGGCCCAAAATTCGATGTCAAATCATTTCATAGTTTCACAATAAATGGATCGAGGTTTACGACTCAAGCTAGGGACAAAGTCCGAGTAAATAAAAATAGTGGGGTGAAAATGGTTGCACAAACTATGCAATTTTCCAGTTCAAAAGATACTAATCATGTACTTTCTGATAGAACATATTATGGTATAATACAAGAGATTTGGGAATTGGATTATGAGGTCTTCCATGAGACAGTATTCTTGTGTGATTGGGTCAAAGATGTTATCAATGTTGGATATAAAATAGATGATTTTGGATTTACCCTTGTAAATTTATCCAGGATAAGTCACACAGATGATCCTTTCACGTTAGCACTTCATGCAAAGCAAGTATTTTACGTGAGCGATCAAATTGATCCAATATGGTCTGTTTTGTTAACGCCTCCACAAAAAGAGTTTTACCATTGTGATGTTGTAGAAGATGATGACTCTATGCTTGATACATTAACCAATATTAGTAATTTCTCAAATAAATTGTCTAATGTACGTGATGATCTAATTTATGATGATGATTCTTCGACGTGGACTCGAAGTGATTGTGAAGGAATATATGTATAAGATCAACAACCTAATTAAACATAATGTATGTTCTATATTGTTGTAATAACTCTTGTATATATGTGTGTTCCTAAAATTGTCAATTAATTTATATTTCTCCACTTTTTGCAGATATTTCATGGATATTCAGCTTGTAGATCCAAATGATCCATTGGGATATTTGAAAAGAAGGGATTGGGCAACTATACCTGATGCTCCACTTAACCCAGATGATAGAGTACCCGTTATATTTGATGCTACTGGTAATCCACTAGGGGAAAATGGTCAACAATTGAAATCTTCTATTGGTCGACTGGCAAAGTCCAGTATACCAATCAATATAAATCATTGGTCTGAGGTTGCCGATGCAGAAAAGTTCAAAATATGGATAACCATTTATGTAAGTCTCTTATATTTTATAATGAATATATATATTATATCAGGTGTATTATATCTAATCTTTTGTACTGTGTTTTTACAGAATCGTTACAAAGTCGATGATAGTTGGCAGGGCAAGTGTTATAAGATCGCAAATAAGGCGTGGAAGGAATACAAGACTTCCAGATTGGCGAAAAATTATGTGTTTCCATATTTGGAAACACTTGGTGAGAATGTGATCTACAAAATCTCTGAAGAACACCCATGGATTACACCTCAAGTTTGGAAAGACTTTGTGGATTATAGACGTTCAGATGAATTTCAAATTATTAGAGAAGATCATCAGAATGTCCAAATGCATAACATTCTTCCTAACCGTACTGGGAGGTCTTCAAATCCTGAAGTTAGATATAGAATGGTATTATTAATTTGTCTTAATATTATAAATATTTTTATATTATTTTTTCTCAATTTAATTTCATGTCATTGTTAATAAAATTTTCCTAATTTATGTAGGAAGCTGAATTGGGTAGACCTGTTACCCGAATTGAATTGTACATAGAAACAAAGACTCCCAAAACGAAGAATGCAAGACCGATGAGTCAACGAGGAGAAGAACAATTAAATAAGTTGGTTAGTAATTTCGGTTGATAAAAAGTCTGACTCATATTAATAATTGATGTAATAATGAATGATATGTTTGTGTGCTTTATTATTTGTAGAGAGTTGTTCAAGAAAAAATATCCAGGGGTGAAATAATCGAAGAGCTTGGGAGAGATGCTTTATATCATGCATTCAGAAGTGAGCATCCTGGTCGTGTTAGGGGAGGTAGCCAATATGATGGTTCTATGGAGTATTTTAAAATTCCAAAACATAAGCCTCAGGCGGTAAGTAAGGAGAAATACACTAAAATTGAAGAAGAATTCAACTCTTTTAAGGCCTCCGTGATGAGTGAGATTGCCACTCTAAAAGAACATCAATCACAACAACTGTCAGCCATGGCATCATGCTACAACCAGGGCATGCCATATTGGCCAAGCATGCAACCATCCATGCCAGGCATACCACATTCCATGCCAGGCATGCCACAATCCATGCCAAGCATGCCACCATCCATGCCAAGCATGCCACCCACACAATCTCATTACGCTCAAACTACATCCAGTATCCAGTATGGGATATAGCCATCCTATTGGTCCTCATTATATGCCAGGAATGCACATGCAATCAAGTAGTGGTTCATTTTCTCCAATGCAATCTGCATATTCTTATCATAAATCAAGCCAAGATGAACATATTGGTGAGAATTTACATCCAATAGCTATCCCACATGAGAGTCTTCCTCTATTTGATGAATCATATGTGGTAAGATTTTAATTTTTAAATTCTTATTATATGTTTTATTTTTTATATATAACACTTAAATTTTTTACAGAATATGAAATGTTTGTTGAAACATCCTTCATCAACGGACTATTGTGCTATTGGAACGGTACAACAATTGAGCGATGATCGGATGATTCATAATCAATATTTGCCTAATCATTGGCGAATAGTAATTGATCAATCATTGTTTCATGATTGTCCACTACCTGTGCCTTCTGATGCTACCACAGTCCAAGAGGCGGTTGGACAGTATGTGGCTTGGCCGTCGATACAAGTTGTTCTAAATTTTGACATGGTACTATTTTTTAACTTAAAAAATAACACTTGTTTACTACTATTATTTAATGTGATCTTATATTGTTACTAAAAATACATATATGATACTTTTTTGGTAGTCTATTATACCAGAACTCTTAAATGCGGCACATTTAAGAGATACCAAGCAAGTATCTCGTGCTAAATCTATGACTAGTGGCCAATCATCGTGCACCAAGTCATTCAAGAAGAAGCCTTGGAAAAAGTATAATCATACTTATGCGTTATAGTTCAGTAGAAATCTTGGCACTTTGATGACTATTGTTGGGAGGGCATCTAGCATATATGATGGATGGAATGTGCCACTTCCTATTGAAATTTCTGGTGTAGACATCAGCCAAACTTATATATCGATCGAGTGCTTGTTGCAAATATTTGAATATCAAATGATCGATTTAAGTATAATTCAAGTGTGGACAAGGTGAGTCCTCAATCTAGTTAGTTTTCTTTTATTTATGCAGAACATATATAATTATATTTATATTATCTAATTATATATATACATATATAGGGCTTGCTATTATCGACTTCAACATAATCACTCATCACATTTAGCAATGTTCTATGATTCTTCATATGTCAATCAATATCAAGAGAAGGATGTTAGCATCAGAGCTAAACAATTATGTGATAGAGCATTAACGCTTAGCAGAAATCAAAAGTTGATAATCCCTTGGCCATTAAGGTTTGAACAAGGCCAAGATCATTGGATGTTGGTAATCATTGATATGTTCAATAATCATGCTTGGTACTGTGACTCAGCTTCCATAGAACTGAGTAAAGATACAAAAGCAGTTGTTGAAATGTAAGAGTTATATTTAGTTACATATTAGTTTTTTCTATTATTTTTTGTAATATTTAATAAAAACTAATCGTTTTATACCTTAATAGGGCATGAAAGCTGTGGAACAAGTTTAGGGCATTGTCCTTAAAATATCTCATAAGCTTATATGGACAAAAGTTATGGTATGTACAATTCAATATTAATAATTTTATTAACTTTACAATTAAATAATAAGGATGTTCGAATATGAAAATTCATGTATACATGCACTTTTTTTTGTAGGTTCCACAACAAAATAATGGAGTATGTGTGGTTATTATGTCATGAAGTTTATGAGCGAAATCATCACAAATATCAAAATTCCAATTGATGATGTGGTAATATATTTTACCCATATACATACAAGTTTTAACATATTTGAGTTTGTTTTTGTAAATAAATGAAATCATATTCTTATTTTGATTTTGAATACATGTAGTTCTTTGGTTGGAACAAGACGGGTTACGACCAACAAATTTTTGATGATTTACGAGAGGAATGGGCAGAACACATGGTTCAAATTATATCATCACAAGAAGAATCAGGAGAAGATTCTAATGATCTTGAATAACATATGACAACATAACAGTAAATTTTTTAATGATTTGGCCTTCTCTATCTATTCATGTGTCTGAAATCACTTTTTTGATGATGATTAATCATATATATGTTCATGTATTTAGGAGAATGCATTGTTTATAAATATGAATTTATCTGGAATCTCTGCTAGTATTTTTAATGATATAATGAGTTCTAAATGTACAAATCAGGTGTACGTCCGTCCGATTTTTTTCTTGGTTTGTATGAGTTTTGGTGCACATGAACGTGTTCCATATGTTTAAGGGCACCAAAACTCACACAAGCTTAGCCAAGTAAGAAATCGAAGTTACATGCAATTGATTTCATATTTAGAGTTCATTATATATAGCATTAAAAAATAGTAGTAGAGATTCCAGATAACTTCATATTTATAGACAAATGATTAATAATACTAATATGAGTTCGTCGAATGTCGTTGTACGTTGTAATCTCTTTTTTATGGTAATATTTATAATGATTTTAATTTCTTCATTTGTACGTCTGAAGTTTAGACTACTTCTTTGATGAATGTTTTACGTGCTCATGTATGTAGGAGAATATTTGTTATATGGATCAGCTATTTTTTTGTCATAATGCTTATGAAGGCTAATCAAGATTCTAAGCCAACCAAACTTACTCGATGACATAATTTGACGACATTATTTTATTTGTAATTTAAGTTATTTATATATATTATTTATGCATTATTTGTTTTTGTAATAAATTTAATTATTAAGTAATTAAATATATTTAAATTGTTAATTATTTGTTGTATTATTATTTATATTTTAGTTTTTTATGTTATTTATATATATACTGAATAATACGAAAAATAAAAATAAAAATAAAAACAAATAAAATGTAAAGTCAGTTCACGGCCTGAACCGACTTTACGTGTAGAGTTATATAAAGTTGGGTTCTCATAATTATAAAGTTGGGTTCTCATGAGTATCACATTAATTATAATTGTGATATAGTTGTAATATTATTTAAAAAAATCAATTTTAATTATAATTGTTAACTGTAAGTAAAACATTTTAGTAACAATTTTTTTCGCAAAAGTAACGGTACCCATAGCTACTATACCAAAAGTCTCAATTTTAGGTATAGTTGTTTATCGTACCTAAAACATTTTACATACCGTTAACAACCGTATCTAAAACTTTTGCAACTGTATTCATAGACATTTAGGTAGATTTAATATATTTCTTCGAGGTTTTTAAGTATAACTAATAATTGTATCTAAAACTTTTACAATCGTACTCGTCGACATTTAAATATATTTAATAATTGTGCCTAATATACTTTAGATACAGTTAGCATTTATTTAATGAGATATTTATGTATAGTTAACAACTATACTTAAAAGTTTTTTTTAAATAATTTTTTATAAATTATTTTCCTGCATATATCAAATACCATATTTTTTTATAATATTTTTTTTGTCCTTTATTATATTAAATTTAATAAATACATTATTAATTCCACCAC